>OY728129.1:478126094-478502197 GCA_963277665.1 Viscum album | reverse complement strand
GGACAGCCCACCCCCACCCACTACACCCCCCCCCACATGTACCCCCCCCCCCCCCCCCACTTGCACAGCCCACCCTCCCCCACCCAAATCTGTATAGCCCCCCACCCCCACCTGTACAGCCACCCCCCCCCCCCCCAGCTCACCCCCATTAGACTCCCCCTCCCCCTTCCCCCGACCTACACACCCCCCACCTGCACAGCCCACCCCCCACCCTCACCTGCACCCCCCCCCCCCCCACCTCACCCCCAACAGACTCCCCCTGCACAGCCCTCGCACCCCTCTCCCCACTTACACACTACACATCCCCCCAACCTACACACTCCACCCCCCACCCCCCACCCTCACCTGCACCCCCCCCCCCACCTCACCCCCAACAGACTCCCCATGAACAGCCCTCACACCCCCCTCCCCACTTACACACTACACATCCCCCCAACCTACACACTCCACCCCCCCCCCCCACCCACTTGCACCCCCCCACCTACACCCACCACTTGAACAGTCCCCCCTCCCCCCACCCCCACCTGCATAGCCCACCCCCACCCCCACCTGTACAACCCACCACCCCCCCCCCCCCCCACACACACACACCTCACCCCCAACAGACTCCCCCTGCACAGCCCCCCTCCCCCCAACCTACACACTCCCACCTGCATAGCCTACCAAACCATTACATAAAAATTTCAAAAATTAATTGTTGGAACTCCCTTTTCAAAGAAAGAAATTAGTTTTCAAGGTAAAATTACTAAAAATATGAATGTGAACATGACCGATGGAAGAAAATATAGTACCCCTACAACACTAATATTGTGTAACATGCCTAGAAAATTAGTGATGGTAGTGGTTCGAGAAGTGAAATTCATTGTCTATGTGTAGGCTGGAGTATTTTGAACATGCCAATTTCACATTAAACAACAACTGAAAACCCTAAATGATGAGGGATTATAGCAGATTAGGAAATAAACTAAATGTGGTATATAAAAAACCAAAATAAATGAAGGCATAATATGTAACTCCAACTAACCAATTTAAAGTGGAAACAACTAGGATGGATCTTTAGAAGATGGGGGGTCGCCGGCGAGGAAGAGAGCACCACTCTGGTATGGAAAAAATGAATCGAATATCGAATCTGGAAAGGGAAGTGGGGGATGTGTATTTGGGGAAAAACTATCCCAACAGTTTTAAAAAACCGTTGGGAAACATCACTATACCCCAACGGTTTTAAAAAACTATTGGGAAACATCATTATACCCCCACTATATCCCAACAGTTTACATAAACCGTTGGTAAAAATACATATACCCCAATGGTTTTCACAAACCGTTGGGAAATACTACACTAAATCATTATATCCCAATGGTTTTCAAAAACCGTTGGTAAAAACTCTCTATCCCAATGGTTTAGAAAAACCGTTGGGTAAAGGGCGTTGGTATAAGTATGATTTCCAGTAGTGATCAATGGTCGAGGAAGAGTGGTTTTTGACCTTCCCAAGACAAAACTCACATTTTGGTGTTTTTATTATTATTATTATTATTATTATTATTAAAAGTTTTTTTGAGGGTTTACAATAATCAGATAACAGGTACACACGCATAGGTCAATCCCGTACAGTAATAAAAAGGATTCGATAAGGAATGAACGTATGGAAAAATCATTTTGGAAAGCTGAAAAATATTAACCTAAATTATATTTACCTTCTATTGAGTAAGAAAAAATTACACTTCATGGTTGGGTTCAAAGACATATAGAGATATTAAGTGACACAATTTTCTCATAAACTACTCACACAAAGGGTGCCATTCTTATCAAATGCTTAAAAATGATACAACCATTTATATCATCGACAAACAATCAATTAACTAGAAAAAGTCACACCTCAATGTTAAATTCAATCCAAAACACACATTCTACTAGTGAATTATTATTATTTTGTTAAAACATCATGAAATAGGGAAATTCCTCATGCATTTTCAATAATTTACATGATTAAGTGGGTGTAAAAATGAATATTCTAGAACAAAAGTGAGGGGGAAATGGGGGGTAACAATTCTATTCAACAATAAAAAAAGATAAAAAAGAAGAAATATGATCAAGATTCCTAAGTAACCTCAGAATATACCCATACCCCCACACCTAGAGTATGTAGTGTCCTCGCTATAATAAAAAAGAATGTGGGAAGGAAGGATAAAACCTAGTGGATGTAATTGGTAGGATAGTTCTTGAACTTAGAGTTCCTCCATCAGGGACTCTAGAATTGATTCGTGAAAGTGCTTCAACTGCTTCCCATTAACAATGAAGGTTTGTTTCATCTATTCATTTTTAACTTGAACAACACCAAATGAATAGACATTAGTAACAGTGTATGGGCCAAACCAATGGGAAAGAAACTTACATGGATGCAACATTAGCCTTGAATTGAAAAGTAAGACCTTATTCCCAATGTGAAATTGACGATGAAGGATGAGACGGTCATGGGTAGCCTTGTTGGATCGAAATAATATATGAAGATACTAATTGTAGTATCGTATGATGCTCAATATACAAGAGGGGGGTGAATTGTATACTTTAAAAAATTCCTTTGGAACTTTTAAAGATGGTGAAGTTTAACAAAGTTAAACAAAGTAGTTCACAAAAACTCTAGTTTTACACACACCAGGGTAAGCCCTTGATACGAAGATCAGAGTCTGTCTTGCAGCAAGGAAGTCCTCAAACTTTAAGGTGGTAGGCACCTCTGTCTTCCTATCCCGCCCATGCCCATGCCCATGCCCATGCCCATGCCCATGCCCATGCCCATGCCCATGCCCATGCCCATGCCCATGCCCATGCCCATGCCCATGCCCATGCCCATGCCCATGCCCATGCCCATGCCCATGCCCATGCCCATGCCCATGCCCATGCCCATGCCCATGCCCATGCCCATGCCCATGCCCATGCCCATGCCCATGCCCATGCCCATGCCCATGCCCATGCCCATGCCCATGCCCATGCCCATGCCCATGCCCATGCCCATGCCCATGCCCATGCCCATGCCCATGCCCATGCCCATGCCCATGCCCATGCCCATGCCCATGCCCATGCCCATGCCCATGCCCATGCCCATGCCCATGCCCATGCCCATGCCCATGCCCATGCCCATGCCCATGCCCATGCCCATGCCCATGCCCATGCCCATGCCCATGCCCATGCCCATGCCCATGCCCATGCCCATGCCCATGCCCATGCCCATGCCCATGCCCATGCCCATGCCCATGCCCATGCCCATGCCCATGCCCATGCCCATGCCCATGCCCATGCCCATGCCCATGCCCATGCCCATGCCCATGCCCATGCCCATGCCCATGCCCATGCCCATGCCCATGCCCATGCCCATGCCCATGCCCATGCCCATGCCCATGCCCATGCCCATGCCCATGCCCATGCCCATGCCCATGCCCATGCCCATGCCCATGCCCATGCCCATGCCCATGCCCATGCCCATGCCCATGCCCATGCCCATGCCCATGCCCATGCCCATGCCCATGCCCATGCCCATGCCCATGCCCATGCCCATGCCCATGCCCATGCCCATGCCCATGCACATGCACATGCACATGCACATGCACATGCACATGCCCATGCCCATGCCCATGCCCATGCCCATGCCCATGCCCATGCCCATGCCCATGCCCATGCCCATGCCCATGCCCATGCCCATGCCCATGCCCATGCCCATGCCCATGCCCATGCCCATGCCCATGCCCATGCCCATGCCCATGCACATGCACATGCACATGCACATGCACATGCAATATAAATAAATTCTGCGTTTGGTGAGATTTGAACCCCTAACCTCTTGCATATTTTCCAAAGACTTTACCACTCCAGCAAGCTCGCCATGTGTTTAATAAACAGAATTTAATATACTTATATATATTAATTGAAAAAACAAATAATACATAAATAATAAATATAAACTCAATAATAATAAATAATAAATAATAAATAATAAATAAGGAATAATAAATATAAATAATAAATAATAAATAAATATAAATAATAAATAATAAATAAATATAGACACTAAATAATAAATAATAAATAATAAATAATAAATAATAAATAATAAATAATAAATAATAAATAATAAATAATAAATAAATATAAATAATAAATAATAAATAAATATAAATAATAAATAATAAATAATAAATAATAAATAATAACTAATAAATAATAAATAATAAATAATAAATAAATATAAATAATAAATAATAAATAATAACTAATAAATAATAAATAATAAATAATAAATAATAAATAAATAATAAATAATAAATAATAAATAAATATAAATAATAAATAATAAATAAATATAAATAATAAATAAAATTAAATAATAAATAAATATAAATAATAAATAATAAATAAATAAATATATAAATAATAAATAATAAATAATAAATAAATATAAATATAAATAATAAATAAATATAAATAATAAATAATAAATAAAAAATAATAAAGAATAAATAATAAATAAATATAAATAATTAATAATAAATAATAAATAAATATAAATAATAAATAATAAATAAATATAAATAATAAATAATAAATAAATAATAAATAAATATAAATAATAAATAATAAATAAATATAAATATAAATAATAAATAAATATAAATAATAAATAATAAATAATAAATAAATATAAATAATAAATAATAAATAATAAATAATAAATAAATTTAAATAATAAATAAATAATAAATAATAAATAAATATAAATAATAAATAATAAATAATAAATAATAAATAATAAATAATAAATAATAAATAATAAATAAATATAAATAATAAATAATAAATAATAAATAATAACTAATAAATAATAAGTAATAAATAATAAATAATAAATAATAACTAATAACTAATATATAATAACTAATAAATAAATATAAATAATAAATAATAAATAATAAATAATAAATAATAAATAAATATAAATAATAAATAATAAATAATAAATAAATATAAATAATAAATAATAAATAATAAATAATAAATAATAAATAATAAATAAATATAAATAATAAACAAAAATAAATAATAAATAAATATAAATAATAAATAATAAATAATAAATAATAAATAATAAATAACCAGTTACAAATAATAGATAATAAATAAATTAATGTATATTATAAATAATAAATAATAAATAATAAAGGAAACACATGAAAATGTATGAAAAGATGTGATAAGGGATGAAAAATCATGAAAACGCGTGAAAAAGAATGGAGAAGCATATGAAGAATGAGGCATTAGAAAAAATGAGAACGCATGAAAACTCGTGACAACTCTGGAAAACTCCTTAATAATTCAACATAACCATCATAATAACCCATAAAAAACCATTGATAAAGATAAAAAGTCATGGAAACCCAAATAAACAGTAATAAATGGAGCTACCGTTGAAACTCGTCAAAACGGTCATAAAGAGACAAAAACATTGGACTCACATTAACGGAGATAACTTATGATCCGAGAGTCCGTTTTAGATCCGCGACCTGTCAAATCAAAGATCCTGAAACGCTCTTCAACCTGAAAGGTGAAAGAGTTTGAATGGACAGATGGATTAAAAGTTATGACCATTTAAAAAAAGCTGACGGAGAACGGGTGCTAGAAACGAGACACTGAAAAACATAACAAACCTGATACCCACTAAAAAGGCCATAACATATGATCTAGGAGTTCATGTGGGCGCCGTGACCAGTCAAACTGAAGCTCATGGAACGAGCTATGATCTGGCAGGTGGAGGAGGCCAAACTGACACGCGGATCGAAAGTTAGGTCTGTTTGAAGACAAGTTCGACAGGACACCGGTGACGGAAATGGAGTTTTGAAGGCCTTCGGATGGGTTTTGGGGGTCGAAAACCCGACAGAAGCATGCTATTGTCAAACCGGTGCGTAGCTCTCTTCGCTGGCTTCGATTTGATATGTGGTAGAGCCCAAACGGACACCCGGAGCGAAAGTTATGGTCGTTTGAAGTTGAAGAACTTTTTTCAACTTTCTTATAACTCTAATATCTTCCGCACCTTAGACCGTCTCACGGTTTTGATTATATGTGACTCTATATCTCTTCATGATCTTCTATTTGACTGGTCTTGGCGCTTCAACGGACGCCCGGATCAAAAGTTATGGTCGTTTTAGTGATTTCGGGGTTTCTCACGGTTTTTTTTTCATTTCATTTAGCGGCGGTTTTACCGAAATCGCCGCTAATCCTCAAATAAAATTAAAAAAAATAATAAAAAATAAATAAATTTTTTTTTTCGTTTAGCGGTGGTTTTTTCGCGGCGGTTCTTAAAACTGTTGTGAAATGACGGCCCGAAAATGCGTTTCGCGGCGGTTTTAAAAACCGCCGCTAAACGGCGGTTTTCTTGTAGTGGCATTTGGCGTCTATAATACAAGGATATTCGGATTCTATTTTCTAAGGAATTAGGAACCTGACCTCTATAGAATTTTGGAGTCTAAATTTCAAGGAAATTCGAAATCTGGATTCACAAGAATTCAGAACCTAATCTTACAAAGTTCGGAGTCAGAGTTCATGAGAATTCGGAGTCAGAACTTACAAAGTTCAAAGTCCGAATTCATGAGGATTCGGAGTCAGAACTCATAAGAGTTCAGAGTCTGAATTTAGAGAACTCGGAGTCAGAACTCAGAAGAGTTTGGAGTCTGAATTCAAAGAACTCAGAGTGAGAACTAAAAAGAGTTTGGAGTCTGAATTCAAAGAACTCAGAACTTGAATTTGGATCCTGAAAACAGAATGTTCTATATCTAAGTATTATATGATTCCGAGGTTTTAGATATGAAACTGAATTTTACACTTATACAAGATAATGAACAATGAAAAACATGGTAAGGATAAATTTCCTTGGGGAAGGAAAATTTTCCTTATAGAAGTAAAACACAGGGTAAAATGAAATTTGCCTTGAGATAAGGTGTTTGTGATTTTCAAAACAAGAAGGAATGGTAAATTCATAAGGAAACCTTATTGACTTAACAATCTCCCCAAACATGAAGTGATGGAAAAGTCATAAGGAAAACATTATTTACTCAACAAGCCTTGGTTCATTACTTATATATCCGGGAGTTCTTATAAGAATCTCTACACATTTCCTTCAACACATGAATTTGTAACTTCCTCTGAGCACCTGCACTAGAAAGATTATAATTGAATTGTTTAATAGACTAATGGGCCCATTTCTATATCTTAATAGGTAGGTGAAAACTCTTTCCAAACATAATCTAATAGGATGACATGCCAATGAGAGTTTTGAAGGTAGCATGGTAAGCTCATAATGAATCAGTGAGTCTAAGACTCTAATATTTTCTGTTAGGTTGAACCATTTTTTAAAAGAATCTATTTTACCTCTCTATTAGACACCTTATCTTTACCATTGGTTTTTAGGTGATATATAGTAGACACTTGATGACTTACCCCATACTTGAACAAAAATTATTGCATTGTTCGGTTGTATAAATGAAAACCTTGGTCACTGATGATCAACCTTGGTAATCAAAACCTATAGAAAATTTGGGTTCTCGGAAATTTCAAAGCTTTATTGGAATAATATTTCCTTGTGGCTCGTGCCTCTACCAATTTTAACATGTAATCAAATTCTAGAAGAATTTACAAGTTCTCAAATGAATTGGTAAATAGCCACATAAAGCCAATGCCTCAAACATTAAAAATTTCATGGAAGAGAAAGAGTTGTTATGGAATTTCATTTCTTTTAGATACATTACCCATTCTTTGACAGCGAAGACAAGATTTACAAAAGTCATGGGCATCCTAAAATAATGTTGGCTAAAAGAGGCCTAAATCGAGGACCTTATGAGCAGTCTGTTGGGGACCAAAGTGGCCCCCACAAGCAAGAGTGTGGAAAAACCTAAGGATAGACTTGATCTTGCTATCAAGAACACAACTCCTGATGACTTGATCACTACATATGTTCCAAAGGTATGGGTTATCCAAAATTTACCAATGGGGATCATGTTTTATATGGTCATCTTGGTTTTTGTTGAAATCAGTATGAATGAAAGATGCTACCAAATAATTTACTATTTTGTCATACTAAGGAATATCATCTTGCACTCGGTACAATTTCTCATCAGGAAACATATCATTTATGGGAATGCAAGGGGATGAGTCAATGTATGTGGATAGTAGTATCCTAATTATATAGTAAACCACCACATTCTTTTCTCCTTTTTTATCCCTAATTTCTATATTAAATTCCTGAAGTAGGAGTCTCCAGTGAATGAGATGTGGTTTGGATTCTAGTTTCTTGAGGAGATACCGAAGGGATGCATGATCTGATAACATAATGACTCTGTACCCTAAAAGGTATGAACTAAATTTATCCAAGGCAAACACAATTTCAAGGAATTATTTTTAGTTGTGGTGTAGTTTTCTTGGGAAACACCCGATGTGAATGAGACATAGGCTATGACATGTGGAACTCAATTGACCCTTTGTGATAAGACTGCCCCAAATGCATAGTTAGAGGCATCACACATGATCTCAAATGCTAAATCCCACCGAGGTGGTTGGATTATTGGGGGTGATGTGAGACTCCATTTTAAGTTTTTAAAATCTTCTTCACATTCTTTATCAAAAACAAATTCTTTTTCTTTTTGGAGTAATCAGGAGAGGGGGGTGCAATCTTACTAAAGTCAGGAATGAAATGATGGTAAAATCTAGAATGGCCTAGGAAAGACCACACATATCATACATTTTTTGGGAATGGTAGAAAAGAAATGATATCCACTATTGATTTATCTACTTGGATACCATACCCATAAATGAAATGCCAAAGTACTATACCTTATCGCACCATGAAATTACATTTCTCATAATTTAATACAAGATTATTTTCAATACAGTGAAGTAGGAAAGAATCAAGACTACTCAAACATTCATCAAAAAAGGATCCATAAATAGTAAAATCATCCATGAATACTTCCATGTAATTTTCCAGGTAATCCGAAAAAATATTAACCATGCATCACTAGAAAGTACCTGGAGCATTGTATAAACCAAATGGCATCCTCCTATATGAAAATGTGCCAAAGGGGGAAGTAAATGTTGTCTTTACCTAATCCTCAGAGGCAATATGGATCAGAAGGTATCTAGAATTCCCTTTAAGAAAACAGTAGTGGTACTTCCCTACTACCCTCTCTAGAATTTGGTCAATGAATAGTAATGGGAAATGGTATTTCCTATTGTGTTGGTTTAGTCGTCGATAGTCTATACAGACTGTAGGACCCCGGGGCACCCTGAGAGGGGAGGGGTGAATTAGGGTGTCAACTTTTTATTTTAAAGTGATAGATCTTGTTCCCACATTGCTAATAACGTGTTAAACCTATATGATGGAAATGATTAGTAATCAAACATTCACATGCAAAAAGACGACATAATACTTTTACTTGGTTCACCGCTAAGGGATACGTCCAAGGAGCATACACCGAAAATGTGTCGGTCATACTAAAATTCAACAATCTTCACTAACTGTGGAATACAGAGGTTCGAACATAGTCACTATGTGTTAGGCTCACTGCCTTTACAATTTTTTAGAGATCACTCACTACGTCCCTCGGAACAATTCTGCTGACTCCCCCTTGCTCATTGTTTTGAGAGAGTTCAAACTCAGTTTATCGACTTGAAGGTTGCTTCAATGGTTTAGCATTAAAGGCTTTGTCCCTGTCTCAACATGGGACACTACATGCACCTTATACATGAGTTGATGCTCTATGAAATCCCTATCCTCTTAAACTAAATTTTCAAAACTTCCCTTCGTAAAGCCCCTTTGCGAACCACACTCTTTCATGAAGCACCCCCACCTTTGCGAAATAAATTGCCTTCACGAAGCTCTCTTGCCTTCACAGAACACATTGTCTTCATGAATCTCACTGAGCCAACGTGAAATACCTCATCATCGCAAAGTACTCCTTTTTCAGAAGCATGGGAATCGGTTAAGACTTATAGTCTATTTGTGATGCACCAGCTCGAATAAAAAGCATGATTCATGAATCTCTTTGCAAACTCGAAGTGTTTATGGATTTTCATTTAAAAATTATATCCAAGTGAAGAGGTATAGTCTCATATTTATAGGCTTAGTTGTTCACAAATCTCCACTGACTCTTTGCGGATTTTTCGGATCATCAAAAATGTATTTGTGGCACTCCTACCTTCACAAAGAACCATAGAAATTCTCTGTTTGCAAAGCTCATCACAACCGTAGAGTCTTATATCAAAACACTTCGCAGCACCCATCAAATTTTCAAATCATTCCGTCAACAACCGCAAATCTCCAAAACTTTTAATCGTAGAGAACTCCATCTCTGATCACAAAGCCCGTCGTAATCGTGAAGCACATCATCAAAAAACTTTATGTATTCATGAAACACAACTCGTAAAGCCCATCTTTGAAAAACTCATGCATTTTCTATATTTTCATAAGGCCTCTAAGAAAAAACACTTTTCACATTGAAATCTAACTTCCAAATTTTGGACCCCAAAAATTTGTCAAACACTGGGAAACGACGCCACCTTCAATATTTCTTTAGAATTAAACTATATGATACCTTTCCTTGAAATATCTCTAGTATTACATGTGAGTATTGACAACAAAAACAAACCAAACAACATTTCTAGCAAAGAACAATCTTGGTTCCAAAATAGACATGCCAACTATTCTGCAGACAGGTTGGAACCAATTCATTATTTTCATTTTTTATTATTGTTAGACCAGTTTTCATGGGAACTACCTACACTGGGTTGACCCATTGGATATCATAGATAGGGTAAATTATTCTAGAAACCAATAATTTTGTTACCTCATTTTTAAAAACATCTATGAGGTTTGGGTTCATTCGATGTTATGTCTGCCTCACTGGTTTAGCCTCATCATTTAATAATATATGATGCATGAAAATTGATGAGATAATACAAGGAATATATTCAAGTGTCCATACAAATGTGTGTTTATACTCCCTCAAAAGTTCAAGCAATCACAACTCATGCTCTGGAGGTATTTAACTAGAAATTATGACATACAGCTTGTTTACATTCTCAAGATATGAATATTTCAAATTTTGCGGCAGTTGTGGAAGTTGCAATTCAAGGGGGTTTTGGATTGATGGGAGTGAATGTGAAAGTGGTGGGTCAATGATATCATCTAACTTCTCAGTGGTAACATCCTTATATGAGTAATAAGATTTTACAACCTTAACAGTATCATCGATGGTCATGGGATCCTCACTGATCAAGAAATCATCAATTAAAGAACATTCTTGACATTTTTCTAAACTAGTACAACATTATATGCATGATACATTACCTATCATTTTTATAAAATATGAAAACTTATAAAGGGGATCAGGGGAGATGAAATATTTTCTATGGATGAAGGGAGTACATCAATTAAATTAACAAAGAGACGAATGTTCTTCTGAGGGGTGCTTCATGACATCAAGGATGTTAAAGTGGACAATGTCACCACCAAAATCCATAAATAATGTACCATTGTGGAAATTAATTATGGTTTTAGTAGTTTTTAGGAAAGGTATCCCCAATATAATTGGGGTATGTTTATTCATCCTATCATCTTCCATTTTAATCACATAAAAGTTAACATGAAAAATTAAAAATTTCACCCTCACAAGAATATCCTCTAACACACCAGCAGGGTGTGTTGTACTCTGGTTTTCTAGTTGGATAAAAATTCTAGTGGGATTAAATTTACCAACCTACAATGAAGATAAAATGGAGTGAGGAATTACATTTATAGAATCACCCAAATCAAGTATAGCATTGGAAAATAAATACTCCACTATGGTGCATAGAATCGATAATGTTCTAGGATCGTTGCATTTGGTGGGAAGTGATGGCTCAATAAATGTTGAGAAGTTCCTCCCCAAGCTCACCTTTTCATCAAAATTATATTGCCTTTGGTGTGTACACATCTCCTTCAGAAACTTGGCGTATCGTGGAATTTTCTTTGTAGAATCAATCAAGGGGATGTTAACCTGCACTTTTTTGAAAGTTTTCGAAATTTCTTTATCAAGTTCAGTTTATTTTTGTTTCCTTGGTTGGGTGTCCCTATAGGGAAATGGAATAGAAATTTTTTGGCTTGGTGGTTCATCAAATGAAACTCTCTTTTCTTTGGAAGGGCTTCTCTTAGAAAAAGGTTTTTCCTCATTTGGACCATTTCTAGTGGTTTAAATGGTGGTTTCCTCAGGAGGGGATGACTCTAATGGACAGTTCATTTATATTTTAAGTTGTGTTCCACTCATAAGGGTTATGACACTGACATTTACCTTATCCCTAGGGTTAACTAGTGGTTGAGAGGGTAGTTTACCCGACCCATGATTTTGGATTTCCCCAACCGAGTTGGAAAGTTGTCCTAATTGGGTTTTTAGGTCTTGTATGGATGCTTGGGTGGTTTGTTGGAATTGGAGGTTATTTGTAGCTATTTTTTTAATAATCTCTTCTAGGATTGGCTCGAGTTTTGGAGGGGGTTGTTGGAAAAGCCTTTATGGTGGTTGAGGATTTATTGATGGTGGTGGTGGATGACTATTATGCCCTGGTTGGTTCCATGGTTGTTGAAGTTGGTTTGAATACCCCCCCTGATTATATTCTTGTTTGTATTTTCACATAGGTTTGCATGGATAGTACGATTATTGTCACAAAACAACCTGGGTCGACCCTAAACTGGTCACCCGAGTCAGCCTGTGACAAGTCCTGAAGGGTGTTCCCAATCCTGAAGGGCTGGCAACTAGTTTCGGGCATCAAAATTAAATAGTTGGGAATGATTTGGCCCATAAACAAATGACAAATAAATAAATAAAATGTAAACAGAACAAAAAAATACAACATTAGTGGCAGAAATAAAAATAGAACTGGGCGGCTAAATATACCTCTAAGTGACCTCATGGGTCACCACCAAACATAGAAGCACGCTCACTGCAAGAGTGATCAAAAACTAGAGGAACCTAAAACTAAAAAGTAAAGTAGGTGTGAGCACCGAGATGCTCAGTAAGAATGCCAAGATACAACAACGCCCTATTCCATTGCCTTTTATAAGAAATCCAAAACATTCTAGTTTGAAAATATGACATAATAAAATAATTTTTTTTCATTCTTTTCAAATTCAAGTAACAAGTTTTCATTTTCAAGTAAAGAATTTCTCTCCCACTACATTTTCAAAATAGGTTCCAAGCATGCATTAACATTTTAAAATGAAAGGAAACCAGTTTAGATTAAAATATGGTTTTCACAAATAAGACATCAAGTATGAAATAACTGAAATGAAAATCTCATCACCAGCACCATTGGAAATCCCTAATCAGCTAGTGTTATTTGGGGACCTAGAATCCTCATACCTCAGTGAAACGTGGCATAGGAACTACAACGATCTATATTCTCGTGCACGATCCACTAATAGGGAACACACTCATAACCTAGTGGTCTCCAATCACCACAAATTTTTAGTTAGTGTTGTAGCATCAATCCTGCTAGATGAAACTGGGACGAACCACTTCTGTATCATCTAGTGTACTAGTCATAGTCTGTCCACCTAGATACCCAGATTTCCCATTGTACTCCATTTCAAGTGGTAGTGAGTTTTTACCAGGAAAACATATATGTACTTATCGAATTATCATTTTATTTACTTAAAAACACATCCAACCTCTCACCACTGATCTACCTCCTTAAGCGCATCCCCCATTTTTCTGTCACACAATAATGCACAAGCGTCTTTACTAGTCACAAAATCACACATTCAACACACACATCATTTTCTAAAACAAGGGGGAATTCCTAAAGAGAGTTTTTTCTTTTTCATAAATAATTATTAAGGTTTCAAATGGGATTAATTACATACAAGGAACACTTTTTATAACTAACCAGCCAAAGGGTCAAACGCCTTTGGAAATATTCATTACCAATTCAAAACCACTCAAGAAATCGCTTTTCAAGAGAAGTCACTTAAGACCAATGGGCATTAAAAATACATTTCAATTTCAAAAACAAAGGCATAATCATTTTTAGCAACCGCAGCCAGATTTCATAGCATATGTATATAGCATAAATATAAAAAATATTTTTAAAACAAGCAAGCAATTATGGAATTCAAATTAAAGGTATAGGCATAGGGGGCCTACCTCAGGGTGGAACCAAACTGAAATTTCAGCTATTGGTGATTTCTAACTAGAAGTTTCTACTCCCCCACTAGGCATATGCACTTTCACATACATATAAGGACATCTAGCCCCTATGAACACACCTGCATGGCCAGGAACATGTTCAAGGGTATCCTTACACATATGATTATATGAATATACTAGTCACCACTCACCTACGTATGCATTTTTATATATATACATGGGCACACCTAGCCCCATACATGTATATTTACTGCCATGGATGACTATACATGTAACGGGGGAACCCACATATATATATATAATTACTTATGCACATACAGGTGAGTCACCTTAGACTCAGCGACTCCAAACCACAAAGCAAGGACCACACACTGCACATATAATTTAATAAAACAATTAAACACTTAAGCAATCTATAAAACATTTGAAAATAACACATCAAGGGTTTGCACCAATAACACACTCAATTTCAAGTAAGAAAATCCACTTTAAACCAAATGTACAACAAAGCAACATTAAAACTTACTTTCCATCTTTTAAAAGAATTTACAATACATATTGAGAAATACACAACAAGACTAACATGCTCAAAGTGGTACATTTCCCATCAAAAATCCTTTTTCAACACACACACACCTCAAGTACCCACAAAAACACATTTTTCACTACTCAAACAATTGATTGAACACTTCCAATGATTTTCACAATAAGGAACACACACACAAATACCCTCATTTGCATACTCAAGCCCACTTTTGAAAACATACGCACACCAAAACAATATCCAAACATGTTTCACACACTTTATAAGATTTAATAAATCGCTTAAAAATTTTATGAAATAACTCCAAGTGGTGTCACAAGACTTTGAACACAAAAGCCCACCCAAAATCCTCTTCTAAGGCCAAATTCACACCAATAACATGTCAAAACAGAATTCGCAGCCCTTGCGCAACATAATAAAACACTAATAATAGACTAAACATGGGTTTCCATCATGAACGCACTTCATTCCATATAAACGTGCTACAAAATGGATCAAATGCATATTAAACTCCCTTAAAACCAAATTTGCTTCAAACAATTTTATCAAAGACCATGCAGATTTAATTTTGCAAGCAAAATAAATCATTAAATAAAGATTATGCATAGAACACCTACCTTTGGTGTTGAAACCCACAAAATTTCAGTGTGAAACTACCATCGCACGCCAATCACACCGCAAGAAAACACAATTTGACCCTAATTCAAGAATTTGAACCAAAATCAACAAAATCAAATCAATCGCAACATGAATCTCTAACTCGAAAACCTACCAAAAGGAAGAAACAACCAATCAAAGAGGAATGCACCTGTGGCGAGAGTGCGGAAGGCTGGCCAAGTAGGATGGAGGGTGTCGGAGGTGAGTTGCACCAGAAAATTTGGCCGAGAAGGGAAACGACGCGTGGTTGCGGGGTGTGGCGCGAGGGCGGTGTGAAGCGGGTAGGCCGAGCGATGCGAGGCATCGTCGGAGAGGGAGTAGGGCGAGGCTGAGCTGGAGTGTCGGTGCACGGTCTAGCCGAGGGATGCGGGGCGGTGCGACGACAATGGGGGGAAATGGAGGTCTGACGTGGGGTAGGGTTAGAGGAAAGAAGCATCGCAACGCTAAGAGATGAGGGAGAAAGAGATGAAGGAAAAAAAGAAAAAAAATAAAATAAAACCTTAAAAAAGAACTTAAAATCAATAATAATAATAATAATAGCTTAATTAGAATATTTACAAAAATAATAATTATAATAATAATAATAATAACAACAACTTAATTAAAATATTGAAAAAAATAATAATAATATTAATGATAACTTCATAATAATAATAATCTTAATAAAAATATTATTATTCTCTATAATAACAATATTATTATTATTATTATTATTATTATTATTAATTCATTTTCCGTTTATTTTATTTTATTTCATTTTGATTTTAATTTAATATTTTTTTAAAACTTTAAAAAACCAAAAGACTCATATGAATTAAAAAAAATTGTGACTGCAAGATGTCGGGTTGGGGTGTGACAGTTCTTGCCTAATGGGTTGGTTATAGGGGCAACTTGGAAAGATTGACTCACAACTCTTATAAGTTTCTCTCAGTTGAGGGCATTGGTCAGAATAATGGGTGTCAGAAGAACAGATACCACAAAGGATGGGAGGAGGGGATTGGTATTTCCCTTGGGAAAGATCGAGTTGTTAGAGAAGGTTACTTACCTCTTCAAACTTCATGTCCAACTTCTTCTCAAACTCAGAACTTTCTAGCTCATGGAAACCTCGAATGGGTACGCCAGACCTTGAACTGGATTGTTGAGTGTTCTATACCATGTTCTTAATGAGGGTCCTTACAGCAATTGGGGTTTTATCAACTAACACACCACATGTAGTGGCATCAATCATGTTCCAATCAATAGTAATTAAATCTTTATAAAAATATTATATTAAAAGTTGATCACTTATTTGGTGGTGTGGGAAACTTGAACAAAGATGTTTAAATCTTTCCTGGTATTCATGAAGTGTTTCTCCTTATGATTATCTTATCCCACAAATTTTTTTCCTTATTGTTTCAGTTTGAGTGGTTGGGAAGTATTTTTCTAGAAAAAGGGGTTTCATGTCTATCTAGCCTCTAATTGGGGAATTAACATAATATAGTCAACCCTTTGCAGTGTCTTCTAATGAAAAGGGGAATTATCTAAGATTTAATTATTCTTCATCCACATTAGAAGGTTTTAATGTTGAACACGCAATATGAAATTCTTTTAAATGCTTATGTGGGTCTTCTCCAGCCAATCCATGGAATCTTGGTAATAAGTGAATTAAACCAGATTTTAGTTCAAAATTAGGTGATTTGCCTTGTATTTGAATGTATGTGGGATGAATATCTATATCAGGTGATGTTAGTTATTTTAATGTACGATTATTTTAACCCATGTTATACACATTAAGTTCAGTTTCAAGTTTGGTTCTAGAAGAAGATGGGTTTAGAAAAGTCTCAAGGTGTGGTGCGTCCTCCTTTAAAGGGTTCTCTTGTGTGCCTCGGTGTTTTTGACATGGGATCCTCTCTGGTTCGGGTTCGAAAGGTGGGAAATATCCCAGAGTATAACACATCATGCATGGGACATACACAAGATATAAATAAAAACACAAAAATATATGTAAAGGTAGAAGATAAAACAAATAAATATTCACAAAATTTACAAAAATCTTATAAAAAACATGCACTAAAAACCAAAGCGCTCCCCGTAAACAATGCCGAAATTTGACCACGTTGTCATGACACGTCAAATCAATTATATTTTTAAAGTTTATTTATAGTCTAGGGAGGACCCTAGCTTGTCTCTCAAGGCGATTTGGGGGTTTAAAGTGTATTTTTTAAAAAAATAACTAAAATAGGAGGTGGTTTTCAAAATAGTTTTAAAAATAAAATGACATAATTAAAGAGTTTAATAGTTGACAAAGGAAGGTGTTGTTTTTAGAATTATGAGAGAATGAGGTCATTTCAAGTTCATTACACATCTTGGATAGTTTTTTATTCTGAAAATTTCACATGGTTTAATAGAATTATTTAGTTGAGGGTTGTCAATATCTTGATTCTCCTCTTGCCTGTTAAAACGATGCACAGAGAACCAACCTTTGGCACAACAATCTTGTTTTCAAGGTTTGGAACTCAATAATAAAACAAGGGATACCAAATAATAATCAAATATCATGCATTTGAATGTGAAAAAGGATGTTTGTGTCATCTAATTGAATCAACCCAATATTCCCACTTGAAATCTCAACCCAATCGATGTTGAGATAAAAAGTGTTTCACTTGATTAAACTAAAACAAAGCATTCAAAGAAGAAGAATGTTAAGATAAAACTTAAATGAAACGTTTCACACACAAATTACACAAAACCAATAGCATAAAAAGTGTTGAAACTCCCTCCCAAGTGTGTGTATCTCCCTCGAAATGACCGTCCACCGCTTAGCTCGCCATCAAGAAGAGGAGGAGGCTCGGGTGGAACTTTTTCTTCATCCTTGATATCCCTATGAGGATAGGGGACTCCATGTATTCTATAATGAAGATATAACTACTTTGGGTCTCCAAAATACCATAACTTTGCCTCCTGGTCGAACTTACAAATGAGATTCCCAATGTGTCATTTTATAAGCAAAGTGGAAGGTGGTTTTGTGAACTCAGATTTCAATAAACCACTTGGCCCGTGGTTTTTGGTGGTAAGATAGTATTATATCACTTTTCACAAAACTAAAAAGTTGTTTCCCCACCTCTTAGATAACTATACAAAAAATTTGGCTTTATTTTTAATAATACATCCCGAGATACATATGAAATACTGAACAAAACTTTTGACTTTTTACATATTCGGTTTCTTGGACATATTGGTTCGGTTGGACCCCTTAATAGATGAATTGGGCTTTGGTGTCTTCAGAAGAGTTGTATCCCAGTGAATTTTGGATTAGATCACAAAATTTCAGCCCAATTGAATTCACGAATCATCTGCATTGTTCGATTGAGTCCACTGGTGTTCTTGGAATCTTGCACAATTTGGCTCATTTTTCTTTAACTCCATCTTAGACCCTTCAAATCACCTTCAACTACAATAAAAACATAAAAAAAGTGAAATCCCCCTTTTAACAGTGACATTAAATGATTGATTCAAACATGAAGTGAAATTTGTTAATAAATTTGAAATTTATAATACAAAATCAGTTTAACACAGTGATATGAGGGTGGAAATGAATATTGAATCGCTACATGATCATACTAACAAATGACTATGCAGTAAATAGAAAAATATTCATCACGTCTTAATTTGATTTAATTTATGAATTATTTTTTTATTATGTGTTTTCATAATCTTACAAATTTACAAAATAATAAAGAATGCATAAATTAAATAAACAACGTGACTGATCTTGAGTATTTGATATTGATTGATCCATTTATTCTCAATGGATCAACCATGACCCTAGGGGTAAAATACTTGAGAAGTGTATGACTCATATCGTAGCTTGCACCTTAGTCCAATGTATCACTGTCTTGTCTAGAATACCGACTCGTCTCGGCATGATTCACATCTCACAACATCATTGACATAATACATAAATACTCACATGCGGGTGAGGGGGTCTTAGGAATGCGTAATACACATGGAATATTGCTCTCATGGACACAGAAACTCTTATACATATTAAGCGAGAAAAGTCGTTGCACATACCGCCAAATTAAATTTAATTATCACATGCATTGCACACATTTCAATAAATAATTAAATAAATTTAAAATCAAACATACATTCATCGGTTGATGCTCAGATTAAATGCGAAATAAAAAATTAAACTTGCAATAAATACATGTCGAGAGCATTAAATGAATTAAAATAAATCAATTAATTTTAATTCAAATATTTTTTTGTCGTTTGATCCCAAAATTAAAATTTTATTTCAAAATTATTTTCTTAATTTTTTATTTTTTTTAAATTAAGATTTGTTCTCGGGCCACAAATCGCCCCAAAAACATCTAAAAAGGGGTACCGAGTCTCATCTAGCCCTTAAATGGGTCGGGCGGGTCGGGTCAGGCAGGGCCCGATACGACCCGAATGGGTCAGGATGACCCGGTGTTGGCCGCAGGTTTCCTGAATCCAGCCATCGCTTGCACCCACACCATTTTTTTATTATTTCCCCTTGAACACACCGACAACCCTTCATTAGGGCTTTTTTTAAGTTTTTTTTGTTTTTGTTTCTTTTTTCCAGAAGTCCATCTGTCGGATCCTACTAAAAGAAAATATATTCCCAAAGCCTATGTGTTAGGCTTTTGTTTTTTTACGGCAAAATAATCAGAATTTCACAACTGTGCAAAATTTTCTTTGGTCGAAAAAATTGTTTCAGCCACCGAAATTCTGAACGGAGTTCGGGTTCACCAAAAACGGTTTCTACCGACGCCTTGGGTAAAATCTAACATATGTATAAATATAAAAGTGCTTCAAAAATAAACCCACAAACAAAAAATTATATCCGATTTAAAACTTTGGACGCCCGCAACTTCATTGTCTAATGTCGGATTGAATCACCGTATGCGACGTTAGGATCGTTGCAATGCCCTCTACATAAATTCATTACAAACTTGATTTTTTCACCTTAAAACTTTCACGTGGTCATTCTAATACCAATTGTTGGTATCAGGCGCGTAGTGGAAGCCCAAAAATCAGGAATTTAAAATTTTAATATTGTGATCGATGTCGTCGCATCATTGTCAGCATAAATGTTGCCTGGTTACAACCCGAAGATCTCTGTGCAAATGAATTAAGCACACAAAATAAAACAAATAAATACCTCGTCTGATTTGAAGATGTGTTTGACCATCGTTCGTCATCAACGATCGTTGCTAGAATGAACTAAAGACGTAACCCTCTAGATTGTCCACACACACCCCAGAAGAATGCTCGAATGTCAATCTTCGATCACTCGGTGCTAGCGCGGAGAATCGAAGTAGCCTTCGATGTCGATATAATCGCAGGAGCACTGATTCTTTGATCCTAAAGGGACTTCTTGGATGAGGGTGCTCAAAACTCTCTCTTCTCTCTCTATAACTTGTGAGCGTGGAGTGAGAATCTCTCAATTTTTGAGTTGTGAACAGTAACTCGAATTTGAGCTTCTCGTGGCTTATATAAATAGGTTTAAGCTTACGGAAATACCACATCGGCTCCCGAATAAACTCAACCTTCTAATTGAGTCTTTAATGACAATTAAGGTTTAGTATGCATGCCATAAATGTCGTAGGAATCTTATCACATGCTTGTAACATCTAAACTAAGTCGTGTGATAAAATATGAACCATAAAAACGATTCGCTTCTCCCATAAATATATCAAGGAAGCTTGAATAAAATATTATTCATTCATAAAATATGTTTTCCTCGTATTCATTTAACACTTGTGAATACTTTAAGTATAAATACAATCTCTATTATTCTATACTCGAACAATGTTGAATTTATTTATTTCTTATGATTGATCAAACTTGGACATATCTTGACACCTACCATGGGGCTCACCATGTCATAAACTCCAATTCATTAGAATTGGTCAAGCTTCTGAATACGCTTTGTGTATGACCATCTAGACCCTTATCTCGATAACAGTTAGTTTTACTCACATACTAGGAGCAGAGTGTAACAACCTACCAGGACCCCTAAGGAGATAAGGGAAAAGTCATAGCAATGAAAATATTTCTGACGAACTCACACAGTGTAAAATAATCTATTTATCTCGCAATATCTCATAAAGCAGGATGCACACTTCATATCATCATCCTTTTAAGCTTTATTATTTGTTGATCCAACTGGACAAACATTTGTTTTTTTACCATGACCATGGATTTAGTGAAGGTATCACCATCCTGATCAACTATGCCCGAGATATCTTTTTCTATCAGAACAGAAAAAAAAAATTCTTAGTTATTTAATAAATGTCATGTCACCAATGATGCACTCAACGCAAGCTACCTCACTATGACATCAATGTCATAGTTTTTGTCTTACATCAAAGTACGCAATCGAATAGTACACACTGATAAAATCTCAAGTCATGAGATCATTACACGTGTTCGTTGATAGAAACAATGAATGACACATGAAACATGTGATGCCCCTATTGTCGGGTCAGTCCCTATGATCTTATCTACTCGAAATCACTAGGTGCAAACTTTATGAGAAAAAGTTTCAAAACTTATGAGCCCCTGACACATGATGGTTAGATATTATTTGTGTCCAGTCAGTATGATATATCTAGGCCATAAAACATAAATTTAAGATTGCTATCAAGGTATCTCTAGGTTCTCATTATAGTCCAGGAACTGCTCTAATCTTTTGATATGACATATAATCTAAGGACATTAACTTGTAAATAGCGACATAAATAAATATCAACACAATTATGGTAAGAGTACATCATGCATAACACACTGTACACATGATATGGCAATCGAAAAATATTGTTTATGTTGGGTACATAACAGCCACTATTACAACAGAATTATCTCAACTCCACATTATTTATTCAATAAAAATAATCCATTTTAAAATGAACAACTTAATTAAATAAATATTATTATTATTCTACTGACACCCAACATCTTCAGTTAAATCAACCATACCAGAAAATTACCAAACCACCGCCCAAGGGTAAATGCCACGTCCCAAATCTAATGGTGCACATGAAATTTCATCATGAAAATTGTAAAATTACCATTTTACCCTTCATCTCTGGAAATCTATAAAATTCCGCAAACTCCCAAAATCTCAAAATTCGGGTCACTATAAGAGTGCCTACATGAGGCTGGAGTTGGAAGACCATTATAATACATTTTAGTGAAACAATTCAACTTCCATGGGGTTCTTATATTTGAACATCGCATTATTTTAAGAGCTTTCATGAGATGTGATTGAGTGGACATTAATGAAACCATATAAAATTGAATGGCATCAAATGGAATGCAATAAAAAAAATATTATTTATGGCTCATGATTGGAAAAATGACCCTATTCAATAATTAATTATAAAATAAATTACATTTTTTCACGGTATCTAAAAGTTTCTTTATGTGTTTTATTTTTTGTATATATTTTTATAAAAAATAAAATTATTTTGTGTATGTGTGTATATATATATTGAATATATTTTTATAAAAAAAACCCATTTTCTTGTTATTTCATCATTGAGTATTTGATTTGAAAGATGGGTAAAAAAAGGCATAAAATGACCATTGATGATTTGAAAGATTATTGCTTTACGTTTCACCTCTCATGAAAAAAATATCACAAACAATATATTCACCTCACAGGCCAGGGGAAAAAGCGAACAATCATAAAATAACAAAAAACGGCCTTCAACCTAGTTTTTGTTGTATTTCTTAATTTGATAACTTCTGTTGTTTAAATCTTGATTTGATAATTTGTTTTCACCTAAATTTTGTACCAATCAATCACTTTCCATCATAATAAAAAAGTAATAAGAATTTATATTGTCTTTGGTTTCAATTAGATAAAAATGACTCAGTTACAACTTTAGTAAAAAACTATATATTTCATTTAACAGGTTTGTTTTGAATTAATATGTAGAATAAAAAAAATTGAATTACATAAACATTTTTCACCAAGGGATGATTATGGGTATCCAATAAGAGTGCCCGACCCTACCCGTTTTGATAAAAACAGGTCCAAGTACCTCCGTACCAGGTCGAGTTTTTAAAATACTATTTGATTATTAATCAGATAGACTCGAATACTTATTATAAGTAGGGACAATAACAACCAAGGGTCAAAATAGACATTTAATCCAGTTAATAACCTCCCACATTTTAGATTAAGACAGAATATCAATCTATTTAAAAATTCATATTTTTTTTGTCATTGATTGACATTTTATCATGTTTTTGGTTCCAATATGCCAATAACTATATGTTTAGGCCCTAGAAGTAAATCCCAATATACATAAATTGTTATTATTTTTTAATAATATTATAAAAAATGTTATATTCGTATCGAATCGGGTTTTATGTTAAAAAAATTATAAATAATAAAAATAATATTTCTAAATGAGTTTTTATGGATACCGTACCCGTTACCAATAGTTTCACCCTGCCAGGACCGCAACCTTGAAATCGAAACCACGAAAACCTGTACGCCGGACCGTGCAACGAAGGAGAAACCCTCTAACAGTGACACCTCTCAATCCAACCTTTCCTCCCACCCCACTCGATCCCCCTCGAACTGCATGAGGAGTTCCTTATGCGATGGCTTTGATTGTCTTCTGTAAGTCATTCCTTCTCGCAAAGTTCGATTTTCGTTGATGATATTTTCATCGTTTTATTCTTCACCCATCGTCCTCTACGTATTCCGACGCTGCTTCTATTATCTCTTTCATATTAATTACCGTAGATTGTTCGACACTGCAGGCTACTCTTTATACTTTCTCCAATTTCTATTTTAAAACCCTAGTTTTAGTGGAACTGGAACTTCACTGCTTTTAATTCTGTCGATGGTCGTTTGCTCTGCCGGTTGTTACCCTGCGATGCTCTCACCCCATTTTGATTCTTTCTATTTTTATTTTTATCATTCCCTAGCAGGTGGTACACTGTAGTGTCACGGGTCCAGATTGCTTCAGCTCTTGGGCGTCTATCAACTAGAACGACTTGCTCATTATCGCTGCTGCCTTTATGCTGACGTTGGCATCCACTGTGACCAGGTGATGTGTTACTGTTTTAGTGTACTATCAACGGAGAAAGAGTTCAGAGGGTTACAGTAGGGCTCCCTGGCTGGCAAAAAAATTGTTTCTGTTTTCCATGATCTTATTGGTTTCATGATATTAAATGCTGTAGCTGAGAAGCTTGTTTGCTCTATGTCTTATCTTAAAAAGATCAGTGTGCACATTTTAAATGATTATAATTTGCTCACACAATGAAGAAACTATTCCTATCCATGTTAGAATCCTGTTGGTGCTGTTCATATCAACTAAAGTAACTTGTTGGTGCTGCAATCCGTGTTATGCTTTATTTGAAGTGAATTTTTTTTTATCTCCTCTTTCATGTAGTGGAAATAACCTTTACATTACTCGCTTTAACGTACACAACCAAAATACCTATGGTTGATGGCTTGTAATCGCCGCCTCCAATGAAATCACAAAAATGGAACGCAGAGGGTTATGGTTTTAGTTTTTCTGTTTTGGGCAACGAAGGACATGCCCATTATTTATGCTGATTAAATGTTTTTTGATGAGTAAATTTTTTCTCAGTTTACATCGTTAGGGTGTCAAAATACTTTAAATCACTGTATTATTCTGAAACAATGCACGTTTCCATTCCTATGTCATTTAGGGTGAAGTTTCCTTATAAAATGGCAAAATGCTGTGTTACAAAGGCATTGGCATTTTTACCAATATTTGCATTTATGTTTCTGCCATTTACCATCCAAAGTTCAGTTTTCAATATTTTTGTTTTTAGGAAAGTATACTTTATAGTTCTCACATGATTTGGGTAGACAGATTATAGATTTAACCTTGATGGGTATTACATTGTTCAACTCTCATTTATATGTGTACCTGACTGTTGCGTTGGGTCTTGCTGTTATATTGCTGCTTCTATATGTTCCAGTTTTTGTAGAACACTTACATTCTTTTAAGGATGAGTTTGAGGGCTAATCTTGTTACAATGTGCTAGAAAAATGATCCTGTTTTGGTATTTATTTGTCCTGTTTTCTTCTTACAGATGTGAATAAAAACTAGACATTGTAGCTATTTTTGGATTCTAATGGTTGGTCATGGAGGTGTGCAACATCTTCTGCAGTAGTCAACCCTCTATTAGGATGTTTTTTTTTTACCTTAATCTCTGATTACAGAAGTTCTTCAAATGACCCTTGCTGATGCCTATATAACCACCTAAAACTGGATGTAAGATGGATAGCTGCCAAGAGAATGTGACACATAAAGGGGAGTTTCATAAGGGGGCCCACACACTGGTAATGTCCATCTTTAATAGAAAGAAAAGAGCAGGGGAAAAATGAAAAAAATGTTTTTCATGATTCTATAGTGATGATGTTGCAGTGGAATATGATGCCTGAGCATTCTTTTAAGGAACAGAACGTCTTGACAATGAATAAGAAATTCATGACGATCATCATTGAGAGGGACACCGCCATTCAAGAACGGAACCTCGCCCTGACTGAGAAAAAAACAGCTTTGGCCGAGCGAGACCTGGCATTCTTGCAACGAGACGCAGCAATTGAGGAGCGGAACAGCGCTCTCCTTCAACGAGACAATGTCATTGCAGCCCTTCACTATCATAAGAATGGAATCAAGGTGAAGCGCAAGCAACCCCCTTCAACTCAGCTAGTCACCGTAGCCAAAGTCCCTCATGCCTCTCGAGAAGCCGACTTCACCGATGCCTTCCCTTTGTCAGTCATCGCTCTAAACACAGTTAAGCCACACCATGCGAAGCAACCAAAGGCACCGAGGCCATTGCAGAAAGGTAAGGACCTGAACCGGAATGCGGTTCCCTTTGGCACGAAGACGAAGAACGAGTGGGATCATGATCTGGGGTTGAACCTTGTCACTTTTGATGACTCCACCATGCCGGCCCCAGTTTGCTCATGCACCGGCGTGTTCCGACAGTGCTACAGGTGGGGCAACGGCGGGTGGCAGTCGTCTTGTTGCACGACCACCCTGTCGGCGTATCCGTTGCCGGCTTTGCCTCACAAGCGTCATGCCCGGATGGGTGGCCGGAAGATGAGTGGAAGTGTTTTCACGCGGCTGCTGAGCAGGCTGGCGGCACGGGGTCACGATCTGTCTGTTGCTCTCGACCTCAAGGACCACTGGGCCAGGCATGGGACAAATCGCTACATCACCATCAAATAGTTTGCGGGCTGCTGTGGCTAACCAGGTAAATTTCAGGGCTTGTATATTGTGCTGTGTGTGACCGGGTTAAATCAGGGCTTGTTTGGAGCTTGCCAAATGGATTCAATGGCCCAAAGCCTCTGAAGGTAGTCTGTAACTGTAGGCTAAAACAAGAAATGGTAAGCACTTCTGACATGTAGGCTAAAACATGAACTTCATTATGATAATATTAAATTTTGATGTGTGAAAGTAGAATCACAATAGATGGAAGGTCCCTCAGCCAGATGAGTTTGAATGAAAACATGGACCAGGGAGTGTTTTTGAATTGTGGTTCAAAAGTATGTGAAAAGATTAACACATTGCATAGGCACTTGTGTATTTTTAAAATTTTAGTGTTGAAAAGAAACCTTTTCCAATGATCTTAATTTAGTTACATATTCCTATTTTCTCGAGCATTTTAAGTATACATTTAATGTGCAGAGGCTTAGAAATCATGCTATGAGAGTTTGTGGATGTTTGAAGGATATTTTGATCCTATTGCATTCGAAAAGCAAAATGGTCATTTTGACTTGGTAAAATGTTCAAAGAATATATTTTGAAGTTCGCCATTGATCTCAAATAGGGTGAATTTGATAAGAATGAGTCACATGAATTTTAGTGGGTGATTGGGGATTTATTTATTTGATTATTTTTAAGTAAATAATATCGGTTTTTTTTTTTGAATCGATCGATTGTAAATTGATTATTTTGAGATAAAAATCAAAATTGATGATCAATCCAAATTCATTTTCAATTGAAAAATCGATTCCAATTGGATTTAATTGGTTAAGTAAATAAATATCTGTTAAACATTGAAGTTTGACAAATGAATAAAATATATGTTGAAATTTTTTATGACACCATTAAATCTTTCTCGAGATATCACAAAAATATTATCATTTGAATTGATAAGTTTTAATGATCATAACACACTTAAACCTTTTATCTCAAAGTCGTGCATTTATAATTGAATATATTATGTTTTACGATAATTTTAAAGGGGTGATTGCTGGATCATTTTTTGAACACAATTCTATTCTCTAGATAGATAGGTACTTAAAATTTTTATCTAATATATCTGCTTTTAAGTGTTTTCAATGAAATAAATATATAACGATAGATGTGTGGAAGAACAAAAAAGAGGAAGTTTCTAGATGTGTGGCAAAACAAAGGATGAAGCCGACACATCGAAACCAACAAACTTGCAGGTGGAACATAAAGGTGGAGTAATCAATGAACGAAGCAAAAGTTGAATCGCTACTTCTATGAAGTAAACTGCCAAAATCGATATCGGAATCCAAACTCTATACATCGACAATACATCAAAGAAGACAAATGATTCAATGAATATAAACAGAAATCGAGTGATGATCTCTATGAAATCAACCCAATCATCCGGACTTCATTTACCGGTGAATGTCCAGACTAATGGATGAAGTGCTAAATGGATGAAGCATAAGCCAATGAAGACTTCTGTGGAATCAACATTATTATCTGAAACATCAAAGAAATCAGATGATGATCGAAGTAGAGTCAGGTGACAATCTCTATGGAATCTGCTTCATCATCCAAGCATCATGTATCGGGACGAAAGACCAAGGGTGAAGCTAAATAGAAGAAGCTCATATTATGTACAAAAATCATTAAGACCACTTAAGACTTCTACCCAGACCACGATAATTGAATGGCAACTAGACTTTGATGTCCAGACAAGGAAGTAAAACGTCTATATTTTGTCCAACTCAACATTGCCTTCAAACAATCACATTTCACTTGCTCAAAAACCAATAAAGAATCTCCACGTCAGCTCTAAATAAATGAAAGAGTAGTGATCATCAAGATAAACCATGTCGGCCACAACAAATAAATTGGGCGACGATCACAAGATGAGCCACGTCAACTACTAGCGGTCCAAAAGATGAATGATCACAGAAGAGGCTACGTAGGCCATAATAATCAAACAGTCAGATGAGAATCCACATTAAGCTCCCATGTCTATATTCCTCAACGATTGGATTCCCGACTACATAAAGGCTCGAGGAGAGCTCATTTGATACATTGATCAAGAATAAAAGAAGGGAGATCATTTGAGAGCAAAGGGAGCATCTTCAGAGGGCTCATGCATCATGACACCTCCCCATGATCTTCTTCTTCCTCCTAATCTCTTCCAAAGCACAAACATTTTTGTTTGGGATTTCTTGACCCGCTCTTCGATTCTTTGTGCCTCATCTTCTCCTTGATTTGAATTCATTTCAAAACAGTACAAGGACCTTATCCATTGTATTCACTCCATCACTCCATCCTCTGTTCCTAGTTAACGACGAATTTTTGGGTATAAGGACTTGCCTTTTTCCGATCTCTAATCGAAGAAGTTTCGGAGATAAGAACTTGTCTACTGTCGATCTTTGATCAAAGAAGTTTCGGGGATAAGAACTTGTCCATACATCAGAAAGTGGGCATAGTTAATACTCAGTGTTGTCCGGATTTAATCATAAGATCCTTCTGTTGCTTTGGTTTAATAACAAAGTGGTTTTGGGGGATAAGAACATACTCTTAATATAAATAGGGGATGCAGAGATTGCTTATCCCAAATCTCTATAACAAATATGTGTCTTGTCCATCATGACTGTAGATCACACTATAATAAATGCAGTGCAATCCCACAACAAGTATTCACTGGGGGTGAATCAGTGAATAATAATCTTTTATGATTATTCCACCGATCAACCTTTGTCACCAGTTAGGATAAAAAACAAGCAAGATGTCACAAGTCTCCTTTCTTCACCACTAAACTTTTATGATGTTAATCAATTTAGTTTAGTGATTTCATGTGCACATCTACACAATAAAAAATGTACACAACGATGTACAAGGTTCACTATTCAAAATGAACAACTACATCCTTGGTATAACATTGTTTCATCCATCGCCATACTATCCACTAGAATAATCAAATTGATTTACAATGGGAAAAGTCTATCCTTGAAACTCATGTTTCTACAAATGTTTCCTGGAAAGTATGACGTGCTCTTACACACTTCAAAATAACTCTTCAAAGAAACAACATCAAGGATCTTCTATAGCCAACAAGAATCTCTAAATCCACTTTCAACAGAGTATTGCCTCATCTTTTTCACCTTGATCAGAAAAACTCTGAAATTTAGCAATAAAACACTTTTTCTAGACTACCCAACATCTTCTTCCTTCTTTAGTTGAGATATCATGAAGTATAGGCAAACTTTTGATCATCAAACAATAAGAACAAACTCAGCAACACATTGCACAACCAACACAATCCATCTTCTCTTCAAAGAAAGCCTTTGATCTTCACTGTCTGAAGATTCCTCTTCAAGAACTCATTATAATCAGTACGAGGCCTTCTTCTTGGGTATCTCTCCTTGTCTCTCAAACCTTTATTCTCTAAGTCATGCCCCAACTCTGTATAGAATATACTTGCATGGCATGAACACTTATCAACTATTGAATTTGAAATTTTTAATTCAATTTTTAATAACCAACTTCTCTTTCTCTCACTTATTTCTGATTCATTGGATCAATCCAACCTTTATTTTCCCCTCGATACGATTTAGGGATGTGAAGTATCGAGTTTGAGTAGCCTTTGAGTCATCCATGAAGTTACATCACCGAGATTCCTTGAAGCTGGACTTTTACACTAATCATGGCGTGGCAAGGTGCCTCACGACACCACTAAATATAGTTTCTAAAATGGTTAACTCAAAGTTCTCAACCTTCTAGGGGACTTGTGGTGTGACCTATCCTATTGTGGCATGGTCTCTGAAAATTATCAATATAGAGAAACAAATTCTCATGAAAACACCACTATGATGTGATTAGGGACTCCATGGTGCAACCAATCTCCCTTGCAGTGTAAATATTTTGCCTTCACCAACTACTCTGTTTATCCAGGAGAACTACAACATAACTGTTGAAACCTGTTCACTAAAGCGCCGACCATTATGTGGTGAGAGTGATGAGTTTTTTAATCATATTATGATTATTCATAGTGGAAAACAACCCAAAAATAGGAGGATCTATGTAAGGACCCGACCCCAGTTGCCCGAAGCCGATGTCTTATTTTATTACATTAGCATATAAACAAGGAATATGTATCCCGAAGGACCAAGTAGTTTAGTAGATTTTGGAAAAAAGATACATATATAAGTTCAACATTACACCATGAAAGGAAAAAACACTAATTTATTCCATTAGAAACATCCATGCCTCCTAGATTATTCTTGCAAGTCACTCATAAATAACTTCTTCATATCCTAGGAAAAATGAAACATAAGAAAGGGGTGAGCTCAAACGCTCAGTAAGAGTAAGCAATACAGTGAAAGATAACATAAACATAAACATAAAATTAGGCATGATGAATAATTGAAAACGCATGCCTTTACAAATAATAAGCTTGAACACATTAATGCAGAAAAATGAGCCGAGTAAATAATACCAACATAATCATGAATATTCTACTAATCGAATAACCACATGAACTTTCAATTACTAGCTTCATAATGAGGGAAGTATATATTATGGACATTCTGAAACATATTTCCAAGGCCTCGACCAATACATCTAAAAATGATTAAGGCCTCGACCAAAACCATATATCAAATTGGGCAAGACCTCAGCCAAGTCCACATCTATTTGTCTCATGAGACCTACCGATGCATGGAGGGGTTATAAAGGGCCCCACCCATCATATAATAAGTCCAATGCATTCATAATATGATCGGGGATAAACATAAACAACATATACATTCATATTGTAACTAACATATGAAATGTAAATAACTTTCCCCGAACATTAAGCTCAAACACTAACCATTCAGAGTAAATTGGTGAATGATTTTAGAATATCACATTCACAATAAAACTAGTCATAAACCATAAAATTAAATATGGTAGATGATATCATAAAATATTAATCCCAATAGTACATAATAATCAATAAGAGTGTTGAAACAAATGTCAATACTCTTATAAAACCATTGAGTAATTCTTTAGATAAATACTCTTTTATTTTGAAAAGAAGAGTTCTTTTGGAAACGTCTTTGTATAAAACTAGAACTGAAGTAAGATAATATTTTCATATTAAAATGAGTTATTTTATAAATATAATGGTTTCTAAAAATAGATTCTATAGTTCCCTTGAAAATAGGTAAGAATTTGAGAAATTCCCTTGAATTGGGCTTGCATTTCAGAAATAATTTTTAAAGTTCCTTTTAAAACATGTAACTCCCCATAAAATAAGGAAGGATTCTGGATGGTAAAAATATGTAGAAAAATAACACATAATTTATGAGGAGTAAATAATAATATATAATAATTTCATTGAGGTAATTAGACAATAAAAGTAACCCGAATGAAAATGGAGGTTCGGGTGGAAAACCCTTACCTTAAGTCCGAACGTGTTTCGCTCTTGAACTTAAGGTCCTAGAATATAAAATTAGACTTATTAATAAATTATTTCAAAACATATTAGACATTTATTTAGTTTATCATAATTCTGTTTAGTTCATTTATGTTCTTATTGACAAGTTATTATATTGAATTCTGTTGTTTCAGAGTGTTCATTTTCTTGATTTTCATAATCAGTTCACTTGTTTTTATGTAATGGAGTTCATTTGTAATGGATGTAAATCTCCAAAATTGAAATTAAATATTATTTATAAACATCCGGAAGTGTTAATGGTCATTTATATCATTTGGTTACATGGAATGAGGATTAATCATTAGATGAAATATTAATGACATTCACTTAGATTATTTTAGCGGTATTTTGATTATTAGGAACTAGTTTGGCCATATGATTTAATAATATGTATGTATATTGGTTCTTGAATATTAATTAGGTTATAATACATATATTAAAGTTTGGTTCAACCATAAAAATGGTTTCATGACCATTAATGAAGGAGAAATTGAAGAATGGAATTTCTTCGTCCACAAAGGTTATAAATTGGAACTTCATGGACATTAATTTCGTTTATAAAACAAAAGGGAGAGAGTAAGAATATTGATGATGAATTTTCCATTCACATGATATAATTCCAGTATATTGATGATACTGGAGTTATCATGGTCATTTGGACAGAGGAGGTGGGGAGAGGATAACAAAAGAAGATAAATTGAAATGAAACTAAAAGAAAAAGAAGGGTGCTTTACCTCTTGAAATATCCTCATTGAGAACCTCCTTAAGGGAAGGGGTTTAGGTCTTTTTGAAAAGAACAAGAGCTTCTTGGATGTGGGGAGTGACTAGGGAAGGGTATCTGGGAAAAAATTTGAGGAGATTCAAGGCTTAGAGGAGTGAAGAGAAGAGAGAGTGATGAATGTTTTTTATAGTGGAGGAGAGGAGGGTTTTCATAATTTTTTAATCATTAATTTATTAATTTCCCTTAAGACCAGAAATAGTGATGATTCCATGACCAAGAATAGTAATAAATGCATGTGAGTTCGAACCAATGTCCATTTACATCATCCATGACTCAAGCATGATGCATAAATTCGGGTTTTAGCATTTACTATGAATCATCGTATTTTACTATTCATCAAAAATTCAAGTTTTTTAGAAAAATCCCAAAAATTCACCCAAACCATTTTTTGACGTGTATAATCCAAATATAAAGTCCATTTTTCAAAAATAATTTTCTAAATATGATTAATTTAATATTTAATTAAAATCATAATTTATTCTAAAAAACAGTTTTAAAACATTTATTTACTTATTTCAAAACATAGGTATATCGTACTTCCACTTGAATATTATTTATATACTATCACAGGTAAGGTTAATATTCATTAGGGTATATCACTATTCATAAGGGTATGTTACTATTCATAAGGACATGTTACTATTCACCAAAAATTAAGTTTTTCTTATCAGACTCCAAATAACTTATTGATTGCAATCGTGTATGTTAGATTTTTGAAATTCTCATCACAGAAGTGGAAAAATTACGTTTAAAGGTCACATAGCACTTAGTAGTTCATTATGTTGTGATTTCATGTGATTATGACATATTTATAATAAAGGAATTTCCATTGAAAAAAATTGGGTCGTTACATTCTTTCCCCCTTACAAAAATTTCATCCTCGAAATTCACAAAATTTTACCTAAAAAGATTCGGGTATGTCTTCAACATAAGCTCCTTAGGCTCCCATGTTGCCTCTTCAATTTTATGATTTCTCCAAAGTACCTTTACCAAATGAGTTGTTTGATTCCTCAACACTTGTTCTTTAGTGTCCAGAATCCGGATAGGCTCTTCACAGTAAGATCAGTCAGATTTCAACTCTATTCCTTCAGAAGTGAGGACATGCGTTGGGTCTAGCATGTACTTTCTTAGCATTGATACATGGAACACATTGTGAACTTTAGATAGACTTGACAACATTTCCAAATGGTAAGTTGTGACTCTAATTCGATCCAAAATTTCAAAAGGTCCGATGTACATGGGACTTAATTTTCCTTTCTTACCAAATCGTATAATACCCTTCCATGGAGATACCTTTAATAAAACATGATATCCTTCTTGAAATTCCAAATACTTCATTTAGTTATCAACATAGCTCTTTTTACGACTTTGATATGTTTTGATATGGGTTTGGATAATCTTCACCTTTTTCGTTGTTTCCTCAACAAGTTCTGGGCCTACGAGCTTTCTTTCACCAACATTATCCTAGCAAGTTGGTGTATGACATCTCTTTCCATATAACGCCTCATATGGTGTCATCTGAATACTTGAATGGAATATATTATTATAAAAAAATTCTATGAGAGGTAAATACTAATCCCACATACCTTGAAATTTAAGTGAACAAGACCTCAACATGTCTTCCAGAGTGTGAATAGTCCGTTCTGATTGTCCATCAGTTTGTGGGTAGTAGGCAGTGCTCAAACGAAGATCAGTATCTAGGGACTTCTGAATACTTTTCCAGAATTGTGATATAAAATGGGGATCACGATAAAAAACAATTGATAAGGGTACACCATGAAGTCTTACAACTTCATTAATATATAGCCTTGCTAAACTTTAAAGTGGCAAATCTTCTCTTATAGCAAGAAAATGTTCTGATTTTGTAAGATGATCAATAATGACCCATATCGCATCATTCTTTCTTGGAGTCTTTGGTAGCCCCATGACAAAGTACATCGTAATATCATCCCGTTTCCACATAGGAATAAGAAGGGGTTGCATGACTCCTCCAAGATATTGTCTTCCATCCTTCACCTGTTGATAAACCAAACATCTTGACACATAATCAACAATCTCCCTCTTCATGTTTTCCCAAAAAAAATATTCCTTTATATCTATATACATCTTTGTTCTACCAGGGTGTATAGAGAAATTATATCTATGAGAATCATCTAAAAATTCCCTCTTTAGCTCAGGAATAGCGGGAACACAAAGCCTCTTTCTGAATTTCAAAATGCCACCTTCATATACAAAGTCAATTAACTTCCCATAATTTACAGCTTTAATTTTCTTTTGAAACTCCTCATAATCAACCGAAGAACTTTTTATCCTTTCTAGTAAAGAAGGTTTGGCAACCAATTGAAAAAGTAGTGATGCGTTACCTTCCATGATAATTCCCATATCCATCTTTACTAGATCCATGAATATTGGATCCCTTTCAACTCTCATCTTGTTCAGAATTCCATGGTCCTTTCTAATCAAAGTGTGTGCCACCTTATTTACCTTCCCCGGGTGGTAGTGTATTGTGTAATCACAATCCTTGAGTAGCTCAATCCATATCCTCTGTCTCATGTTGAGTTCTTTCTGTGAGAAGATATATTTCAAACTCTTATAACCTGTATATACCTCACATTTTTTTCCATAGAGGTAATGTCTCCAAATCTTTAGAGAAAATATTACTGCTGCTAACTCAGGATCATGAGTTGGATAGTTTTGTTCATGAATTTTTAGCTGCCTAGATTCATAGGCAATAACTTTGTCATTCTGTATAAAGACACAACCCAATCTTTTCTTTGATGCATCACTATAGATCACAAATCCATCATTCCCTAATGTTAGATTCAAGATTGGATCATTCAATAATATTCTCTTCAATTATTTAAAACATTATTCACATTCCTTTGTCCATACAAACTTAACCCCTTTACATGTATGCTTGGTCATTGGGTTGGCTAAATGGGAAAAGTTCTGAATGAAACTCCGATAATAACCTACTAAACCAATAAAACTACATACCTCAGTTATGTTCATTGGAGTAGGCCATTCTTTCACAGCCTTTTCTTTGCAGGATCAACAGATATTCCATCTTTAGAGACAATGTGGCCCAGAAAGGAAACTAATTGAAGCCAAAATTCACACATGCTGAACTTCCCATATAATTCATTTCTTCTAAGAGTCTTCAGAATAACACACAAGTGATTTTCATGATCTTCATACCTTTTAGATTATACCAAGATATCATCAATAAATACTACCATAAAGTCATCAAGATATTCCTTGAAAACTCTATTCATTAGATCCATGAAAACAGAAGGTGCATTAGTCAATCCAAAAGGCATTACTGTAAAATCGTAATGCCCATACCTGGTTCAAAATGCTGTTTTTGGAATGTCTTCCTTCCTCACGAGCAACCGATGATACCCATATCTAAGATCAATCTTCAAAAAATATTGGGCTCCATGAATTTGATCAAATAATTCATCAATGCGAGGTAGGGGATACTTGTTCTTTATTGTTATAACATTGATCTCCCTATAGTCAATGCACAACCTCATAGATCCATCTTTCTTCTTGATGAAAAGAATAGGGGTTCCCCACGGAGAAACACTAGGGTGAATAAATCCTTTATCACTCAATTACTATAGTTTTTTCTTCAGTTCCACTAATTCCACAATGTCTATTCTATAGGGGGTCTTTGATATGAGCCTTGAACTAGGAACTAAGTCAATGGATAACTCAATTTCCCGCTCTGGAGGATGTCCAGATAATTCCTCTAGAAACACATCAACATATTCTCACACAATCAGTACGTCCTCTATCTGAACATTATTCTCCTCACCCATAGTTATTATATTCCCTTCCTCCCCAATAATTGAATTTAGTAGAGCTAATGTGGGTGGATCTATATGAGAATCATATAGTGAATTTTCTTCCTTAAAGATAAGGGATTCCACATCGTCCTCAAAAATTGTAACCTCCTTCTTCTTGCAATATATTTTCACATAATGGTTCTAAATACAATCTATACCAATGATTATATAAAATTCAATCATGGGTATGACAATAAAATCAGCAGATAAATCATGTTTATATGCCATAATGAGGACTGCCTGACATAACTTTATTGCAATGATACTTCCCTTAGGAGTTTTGACCGACAACTCCCTTATTAAATCAAATTGGAAATATCTAATTTTCATGGAAAACTGTGAAGATATGAAAGAATGCGATGATCCATAATTAAATAAATCATTGGATAAGTTTGAGGAAATGATTAAAGTACCTACCACCACATCATTAAGAACTTCAATATCATCAGTTGTGATCGCATAAGCTTTTCCATACTCCCTTGGCCTTTTCTGTTGCATGTTTCCTTGACGCGTTGGATAATCATTAGCATAGTATTCCATCTCTCGATAATTATAACATTGAACATTAATGGATTCTTTCTTTCCCCTATAATCACCATCAAGATGGAATTTCTGTCCACATTTGTAGCATACTCCTTTTCCTTTTAAGTAGGCACCAGGGTGTTTCCTTCCACAATTATCACAAGGTAGAAATTCAATTCTTCCCTTCTTCCCCGTTTCCTTATTTCATTTTCCAGAGTTTTCAGCAGCCCTCTTCTTCTCTTGCTTTTCCTTAAAGTCACAATACTTAGATAATTCCTTTTCCGTCTTTATAGCACATGAAACTATATCTTCATATGATGAGAAACTCTAGGATACTAGAGCCTGCTAGAGGAATGAATTTATTCTATCAAAGAATCGATCAATATTTATCCTTGGATTTTGTATTTAGTCCACAACATGCCTTGAAAACCTTGTGAAGTTAGCTTCATACTTTTCAACATTCTCATCTTCCTTTTACTTCAAATTTAGAAACTACCTTTCCATATCCGCTCGCTGTTCACGAGGAAAGTATTTTTCTAGGAATATTTCCTTAAATTCCCTCCATTCCATCTCTTCTAACTCTTTATCCTCCTTTGTGTTTTTAATTAAAGGCCACCACTGATCCACATCTCCCGATAGATGATAAACTACCATGATGACCTTCTCTATTTCATTACATCCCAAAGCGAGAAATATCTTCTCTAGGGAACTTATCCACTGCTTAGCTACAAATGAGTTTGTAGTCCCATTGAATAATGGAGGATTTTGTCACATAAAGAGATCTAACAAAGCTCCTCCATGCGGTGGATCCAGATGCTCCATACAAGTAAGGTTATTGTTCATAACCTGAGTAAGTTGTCCCAATATAGTTATAAGATACTTTGCACCAGTCGCAGCACCAGAGCCAACATCATTATCTTACTTCAGAGGGAAATCCCTACATGGGATACACGTGTTCATGCGGTTTTAATTTCTTACACTAGGCACCATTTCTAAATAATGGCATACACTAGATTAGGGTATGAATCATAATTTATAATCTTAACTTAGCAAAATACTCAACATAAATTGAAATCCTACACATGGATAACCCCATAATCACACAAAATGGTTTCATTGAGGAAAACTTTACATCTCAATCCTTCATAATAGCTTGTAAAGAAAATGTGAATTATCATAAGCATATCCCCTAGGAGTGTCAATACAAAGAGTGAAGAAAGGCCCATTGTCATGTACCAAGATACCCCGGGTCTAGCTCAAAACTCCTTTTCGGAGCTTTCACTCCTAGGTACGTCTGTTCCATAGCCACCTCTACCTATTTGTATCCAAACAGGGATGTATTTTCTAGAAAGATCCATATAATCTATTCCATACCAAAATACTAGGATGTTCTTGTATGCTTATCCTCAAAGACTATCTTAGGGATTTGTTCCCTAATCTAAATTTTCTAAATCTAGTTTCTAGGTTTTCTACTAAACTTCCTTTGATACCAGCTGTAAGGACCCGACCCTAGTTGCCCGGAGCTGGTGCCTTATTTTATTACATTGGCATATAAACAAGGAATATGTATCCCGGAGGACCAAGTAGTTTAGTAGATTTTGGAAATAAGATACATATATAAGTTCAACATTACACCATGAAAGAAAAAACAACACCAATTTATTTCATTATAAACATCCATGCCTCCTAGATTATGCCTGCAAGTCACTCATAACTAACTTCTTCATATCCCAGGAAAAATGAAACATAAGAAAGGGGTGAGATCAAACGATCAGTAAGAGTAAGAAATACATCAGAAGATAATATAAACATAAACATTAGGCATGGTGAATAATTGAAAACACATGCCTTTATAAATAATAAACATGAACACATTAAGGTAGAAAAATGAGCTGAGTAAATAATGCCAACATATTCATGGGTATTCTACTAATAGAATAACCACAAGAACTTTCAATTACTAGCTTCATAATGAGGTAAGTGCATATGATGGACATTCTGAAACATATTTTCAAGGCCTCAACCAAGAAGTCTAAAAATGATTAAGGCCTTGACCAAAACCATATATCAAATTGGGCAAGGCCTCAGCCAAGTCCACGTCTATTTGTCCCATGAGACATACTGATGCATCGAGGGGCTATAAAAGTACCCAACCATCACATAATAAGTCCAATGGATTCCTCATATGAGCAGGGATAAACATAAACAACATATACATTCATATTGAAACTAACATATGAAATGTAAATAACTTTCCACGAACATTAAGCTGAAACACTAACCATTCAGAGTAAATTGGTGAATGGTTTTAGGATAACACATCCACAATAAAACTAGTCATAAAACATCCAATTAAACATGGTAGATGATATCATAAAATATTAATCCCAATAGTACATAATAATCAACAAGAGTATTGAAACAAATGAAAATACTCTTATAAAATCATCGAGTAATTCTTGAGATAAAGACTCTTTTATTTTGAAAAGAAGAGTTCTTTTGGAAAAGTCTTTGTATAAAACCAGAACTAAATTAATATAGTATTTTCATATTAAAATGAGTGATTTTATAAAGATAACGGTTTCTAAAAACATATTATAGAGTTCCCTTGAAAATAGGCAAGAATTTGAGAAATTCCCTTGAATCGGGCTTGTATTTCAGAAATAATTTTGAAAGTTCCTTTTAAAACATGTAACTACCCATAAAATAAGGAAGGATTTTGGTTGGTAAACATATGTAGAAAACTCAAACAAAATTTATTAGGAGTAAATAATAATAAATAATAATTTCATTGAGGTAATTAGATAATAAAAGTAACCCGAATGAAAATGGAGGTTCGGGTGGAAAACCCTTACCTTAAGTCCGAATGTGTTCCGCTCTTGAACTTAAGGACGTGGAATATGAAATTAGACTTATTAAAAACTTATTTAAGAACCTATTAGACATGTATTTAGTTTATCATAATTCTTTTTAATTCATGTATGTTTTTATTGACAAGTTATTATATTGAATTCCTTCATTTCAGAGTGTTCGTTTTCTTGATTTTCATATTCAGTTCACTTGTTTTTATATAATGGAGTTCATTTGAAATGGATCTAAATCTACAGAATTGAAATTACATATTATTTATGAACATAAATAAGTGTTAATGATCATTTATATCATTTGGTTACATGGAATAATGATTAATTATTAGATGAAATATTATTGACATTCACTTTTAGCGGTATTTTGATTATTAAGAACTAGTTTGGTCATATGATTTAATAATATGTACGTATACTAGTTCCTAAATATTAATTAGGTTATAATGCATATATTTTAGTCTGGTTAAACCATAAAAATGGTTTCATGACCAGTAATGAATGAGAAATTTAAGAACAAAACTTCATTGTCCATGAAGGTTATAAATTGGAACCTCATGGATGTTGATTTCGTTTATAAAACAAAAGGGAGAGAGTAAGAATATTGATGATGGATTTTACATTAACATGATATAATTCTAGTATATAGATGATACTGGAGTTATCATTGTCATTTGGATAGAGGAGTTTGGGAGAGGATAACAAAATAAGATAAATTGAAATGAAACTAAAAGAAAAAGAAGGGTGCTTTACCTCTTGAAATAACCTCCTTGAGAACCTCCTTAAGGGAAGGGTTTTTGGTATTTTCGAAATACTAAGAGATTATTGGATGTGGGGAGTGACTAGGGAAGGGTATTTGGGCATAAATTTGAGGAGGTTCAATGCTTAGAGGAGTGAAGAGAAGAGGGAGTGATGGAGGGTTTTTATAGTGGAGGAGAGGAGGGTTTTCATAATTTTTTAATCATTAGTTTATTAATTTCCCTCAAGACCATAAATAGTAATGATTCTATGACCAATAATAGTAATAAATGCACGTGAGTTCAAACCAATGAACATTTACATCATCCATTACTCAAGCATGATGCAGAAATTCAGGTTTTAGCATTTATTGTGAATTATCGTATTTTACTATTCATCAAAAATTCAAGTTTTTTAGAAAAATCCCAAAAATTCAACCAAACCATTTTTCAACATGTAGAATCCAAAAATGAATTTCATTTTTCAAAAATAATTTTCTAAATATGATTAATTTAATATTTAATTAAAATCATAATTTATTCTAAAAAAACATTTTTAAAACATTTATTTACTTATTCCAAAACATAGGTATATCGTACTTCCACTTGAATATTATTTATATACTATCAGAGGTAAGGTTACTATTCATTAGGGTATATCACTATTCATAAGGGTATGTTATTATCCATAAGGGTAGGTTACTATTCACCAAAAATTAAGTTTTTCTTATCAGAATCTAAATAACTTACTGATCACAACCGTGTATGTCAGATTTTTGAAATTCACATCACATAAGTGAAAAAGTTATGTTTAAAGGTCACATAGCACTTAGTAGTTCATTATGTTGTGATTTCATGTGATTATGACATATTTATAAGAAATGAATTTTTATTAAAAAACATTGGGTTGTTGCAATCTATCTACAAGAAATCAATGTGTAAATATATCATAAAAACAAAGTACCTAGAAATCAAGAATTGTAGGAGCTTCCATCTTCTTTTCACAAAGATAACGCATGATAAAGACAACTGAAGTAGAAAATGAATACTTCCTGCCTCCAAGGGGGGACATCGTCTAGTGGATCCATGATCGTATCACAAGGATACCCAAGCAGCTGGAGGGGTGTTAAAGCCTTCCCGGGTGAGATAAATAGTGCTCGGGAAGAAGAGAACATTTCAATAACTTTGCATGAAACTGATGATTATTGTTACATCGAACAAACAAGATCAAAAGTATGCACACACTTCATGCATACCCAATAGAAGAGATAATATCTTTTATATAGCTGATGCCTGATGTTTCATCTTCTTAACATATCATATGCGCAACTGTCTGTTGGATATTATTCATTGAACTCATTTCACTGAATAAATGCAAAGCTATAACGACCAAGATTTGTTTCAAAACTTGATGAAACCATTCGGGGGAAGTTGTATAGACCGTTGCATTACATGAAACTCATTTATGCATGTCATGAATATTAATATATATATATATATATCATATATTATACATTATACATGCATCATATGCATGTATTTAAATGTACACTATATACTATATATATACAATATCATATACTATATATATATACTATATGCATCACACACATGTGTACATGCATCACATGCATGTGTTTTACTACACATCCAACAATCTCCCACTTGCACTAAAATCCCATATGTACTTTATTCAAAAATTCACAACTCCGTGAATCCATCCAAACTCTTTTGGATACAATTTTATTAGGCTCTCCTCATTTTCAACAAAAACTTTGTTCAAAATTTTATTCTTATCTAAATGCTTAACTGCGTGACTCTGCGGGCCTTAACAATGTTGACAACAAATATGAAATATCTATTTCATATATGTAAGAAAAAACCATCCTTTAGAAAAGCATCAGTGCTACTCAAGCTACTAAGGGGTCTGGTGTGATATGTAATGGTCCAGGTTTTCCAACGTGAAATCCTTTGCGCGTTTTAGAGTCTTGGAGCCCTAATGCATTTTTGAGGGGTAAAATGGTAATGTCGTCCTATCAAACAACCATAGAAAATTTTTAGAGGGTTCATTTGATGCTAAAATGTGGTGTTTACCCTCGGGAAGGAGTTTGATGAGATTATATGTTTGAAACTTTATTCAGAGTATTTAATATTTATTAAATAAATATTAATTATATTTTGTGGGTTCGAATGTTAATATCACCTAAATAAAGCTTAATATTGGAATTCTATCTTTGCGGTTGAATCCGAAATGAAGGGTTTTACTTGGGCAAGGTATAATATTTATTCAGATTCTGGGCCTGGGTCGGGCCCATTTATGTGTGTCCATTAATGTTTAATTAGGGTTTTATTTTATTAAAACCCTATCCCTCTCCCCTCCCTTTCACCATGCACATACGCAAAGGGTTTTATTTTATTAAAACCCTATCCCTCTCCCCTCCCTTTCATTGTGCACATACGCGAAGGCCATCACTCTCCCTTCCCTATTGATGACGCAGAGAGCCGAGAGGAGGTGATCGAGGAGGAATATTCATCCCAGGATGATCAAATCGTGGATTTGGACGCAAAAACCTTGGATCACGGATTAGAAACACGCGATTATGAAGCTACAACAATCCTCTAAGTGGTAAAACTCATTATTTTGGATTTCACCTCATTTTTATTTGTTTGACATTCTTTAATTTTTTTTGATATATATATATTGTGTTTCTTGTTTCATTTGGTGTCAAATTGAATCTAAGGGGTTTCAGGAAGAATTGAGTTCTTCATAGTGTTATGTGTCTAGAATTTTTTACTACACAATGTGTGGTCATAAGAACACACGCCTTATAGAATCTTTGTTCATCTTTGGTTAGTGACAGGGTCCACATGGTGTGCAGTCCAAATAAACACGCTGAGTAGGACCCTAAGGCACACAACACAAGGTATGACCATGTACATGGCTAGACACCCATGTGTGGAACATGGGCATGTACTTGTATGCACCATGTTGGGCAACAAGGCATGGGCTGGGATCAAGGTACATGGCTAGGCACCCATGTTGACCACACTCCATGTGTTTTAGGGACACCCCATGTACATTCCCAAGGTTAGGCATCTGGGAGTTCATTCCATGTACCCATAATACATGGAATTCACTACCCTTTTCTTCTGGGATGCACCTTTTCTCACCTCATAGCGAGTTATGGATGTGAGAGGAGTCCATTCGAATCAGATTTCCATGTAGGACGCAATAGTGGGGTCCTATTCACCATCAGAGGTATTGAGAGAGATATTTTGGGGTTGGTTGAAGATCTTAATCTATTGGATATGATGACCAAATCCAGATGTTTGAACAAAGTAGGTGCAAGGGTTAGAGACTCTTCCCATGGTGCAATCACCCTTCGGTCATGATACCCTCACTTATTTCAGATCTCAGCACCCTTTGAGGGTTATTGGTGGCTTGGGGATTCTCTTAGGATGGTAGCCTGTGGATGTTAGTGTTCGACCAGGAGTGAGTAGCACCCTCTTCACAACGAATTAGTTTGATGGGTCTTAGTCGGGTGCGAGACTTGTGATAGAGTACCTCCTCCCTATGCACCATGGAGTTGGTTTTGGTGTAGGTGGATTGGGTTCAGAGAACAGAGGTCTTAGACATTCCCACCTTAGTTGAGATGGCCTATATGGCCAGTCCTCGTTCAGATGGTAGATTTATTCCCTCTCCCCCATTGCATCTCAAGTTATGACTGAGGGAGATGGAGCAACGCTAATGAATCATCCTCGACGGTCCCTGTTGGAATAGTGTATCCTAATCCGTTTGGATGAAGTTGGGACAAATATTAGCAGTACAGATTGAACACCAGACAATAAATCCATGGAATTGACCTCTACGGTGAGGTTATTGGGGGTTTCAAGGGGCAATGTTCCCCTACTCTAGGGGTTCGGCCCCTAGACCAAATTTTTGAGAACTATATAAATGTTGAATCACTATAGTAGTACTAATTGGCGACACTGAAAATGAATTTTAGTAGTGCGGAATTCAACACATCACTGTAGAAGAGCAGACCAGGTGACACTGGCAGGGAACTGTAGCATCTTGGACTTTGGAGATTGTGGTACTATAGCAGTGCAGACTTGGGTGGCTTCGACACTATAACATAATGGACTTACTGTACGGTTGGTGGAACAATGCATTATCTTCTTTATTATATCAATTCGAGATAGGGTTTCTGTGTGTGAAACTCTGATTATCTCCCTGTAATTGTGCTTCTGAATTAGTGAAGTTATTCCTCCTCTTTGTGGGCATGTGGGTTTTTTCAAAACCACATAAATCATTGTGTCCGTGTTCATCATCTTTTTTCTTCTTTTGTTTCTGTTTTTTATTTATCTTTAAACCATTATTTCACTGTGGATCCTATCATTTCCACATTAATCCCTTCCACCAAACCACCATATTCAAGGCCTATATGGCTGTAGCAGTACGATTTTGGATTCAGATACTCTCCTTGATCCTACTATCTAGTTTAATGAGTGAGATGTTCCTTTTAGTTGATAGATTCAGTGACCCCTCTGCTGGGTGGGGTGTGGATCCTCCATGCTAGGCTATGGAATTCTCAGAGCCCCCTCTCACAAGGCATGATCTGTTCTTTCATGGATAGTGATAGTTCTCTTCACAGTTGATCTCACCCCTTGGTATGGCATGAGATCCTCAATGCAGTACAATGTTGGTTTGAAGTTGGAAGTTTTTTTAGACAAATATGGATCGGTGTTTGGGATCGACAACCCCTTGGTCAGGTTGTAGGTACCAAAAATGTGTGGGTATCTTGTGATGGTTCTTGGATCGTATAGCTTAGTGACGGTGATGGTTGACCTTTGTGGATGGATTGTGTATGAAAAGACTTGTGAGCATGAGGTGTTGCAGTTATTCTTCTCTCCATCCACCTAGAGAGTAGTGGGTTAATGTAGTGGTTCTCTTCCGATTAATGGTTTCCTTTAATCCCCTTGAGTGTTCCTGGAATGCTAGTCTCCTCAGATTTTCTAAAGCATGGGCTTCTCCTTGTGGTTTAGGTCCATGGATACTTTCATCATGCCGAGAGTGATGGGAACTTTCAGTTATGTGATCTGACAAGCTTGGTGTGGTACATGGCCTCATTTAGGGAATTATGGAATGTTGGTGGTTTCATATACCTGCCCTGCAGGCCGATAATGGTTCTGGAAATGGAAGAGAGGTTCATGGTTGGGCCCTTCTTTGGCTAAGATCTCATCAATTTTCCCTAGGTGTGTTGATGGAGTTGTGAGGTGTTTCCCATTTCTGGGTCGATCAATTTAGTCTTTTATGGTGGAATCCATATAGGTAGGTGTCTTCCCTTGAGCTGTGGGACCTTTTTAGGGTGTCCCTGTGGTATAGTTGATTGAATAGTTAGATTTGGATTTGGTCACCCTTCCAGATAGGGAACCTTTTTTTTATGGGAGCTTGTGATGTCTTCTTCCTTGTTTGATATTTTTTGGGTTTCATTGGGTGGTTATATGGCATGATCCTATTTTTGTGATGATCTGTGACCTTATTACCCTTTTGTTTTCGGGGCATTCTACTAGATATTTTTATACTCACCCTTGTATGGTTATTGTGTCCCATACTTGGTGTATCTATGTAGATGATGTACAATCCATTGATATATTCTAAGGGAGTAGGGATACTAGAGTTTGTGGAGAAGGAGTTTGTGAGCATCTGATGGGATTCATGGTAGACAATGTTCAAAGTAGAAGATAACACGACATAGTGTTCTCCCCTTTCCCGATGTATGTGACAGTGTGTACCTAGGATTGTTGGGACTTGATTTCTTGTCCCTATACCATATTTGACTTTGTATATCACTGTATAGTTAGAAGATATATTCATGCATGTTTTACTTTTTATCTGGTTATATATGTCCTGCGTGGTTGTGTTCATTAGTGTTGGTTTGGTGGTTGTTTCTCTTACAGGATGCTTAGGCTAAGGCCTCCCATATGATTGTTATGCCTTCTTGGTGTTGGTCACCAACCCATGGACTATGATATGCAGGCTTGAGGTGTCTCACTCATCTCACCATCATTCTAGGTGGCCCCCCTCTGGGTTGGGTCGTGACAAAGTGGTATCATAGTAGGTCTTTCCTAGGGATTGAGTTTGGAGATAGGTTTCTCATGTGTTTAGTTAAAGACATGTGGGGAGACAATGCTCTAGGTGATTAGGATTAGTTTTCAAACAAGGGAACCCAACTAGGCTTTTGTGGATGATACATTTCTATGTACAAACTCTGATAATATGGGTGACTAACTTGGGAGCTTACAACATTGGCCTTAGGGTATAGTTCTGTAGGTCCATGCATCATGTAGTGGTTTGTGCATTTGTTTATTTCATGGTGTGACATCCTATCATGATGTTTATTATATGCAATGAGGATGTTGATTCCCCTTATAGAAATTATTTTACTAGGGGTGTGAAATGGACCTTATGTGGATGATGAGATCCCTTGAGAATATCTACAGATGTGTGGGATTTTTGGGAGTATCTATCTCAATTTTCTGATGCTTGATACCATATTTAGATAGGGATGGTGTTTCCCACTCCTAGTTTTACATAGGGGTAAAAAAACCCCTATCCATGTCTTATACATTATTCTTATCTAAGAGGTCAGATGAGATAGTGACCCCCTATTGGGGTCGGTACCCCCTTGTCTGACATATACTGTTTGACGAGGTGTGGGTCCCCTATATGGTATTGTGGAGTTTATTACCAACACGAGTATAGGGGTATAGAATACCATTAATGGGGTGTGTATCCTCTATTCATGAATGAGTTCAGCACCTTGATGCAAGATGATTGGGGTGACCCAATCTTCACGATGTAGGGCTTCAGAAGAAGTATGCAGTTCAGGGCTAAGTGGTGGATGATGGATACATACAGTGGATAAAATTAGTCAATCAATGTTATAAGGAGCGTGACCTACTACTTAGACAACACACTCAAGTGAGGGTTGTTATGATCAATCCACACAACAACACACTTGGGTTGAGGCATAAAATTGGAGGCTTTGTGATCTTGGATCACCAATCTAACTTATAGATTGACAAGACATGAATACACAAGAGCAAGGGAAAAAACTAGAATAATCCCCACACAATGAAGAGAAACAAAGCATAATCTCTATTATAATCTTGAATTCCATACAAGTTCCATGGGGGTGGCTATTTATAGCCAAGGGGTGATACAATAGTTAAGGGTATATTACCCTAAATCCATAAAGGCTAAACCTAATTTGTTCCCTTAAATACAAAAAGATAAATTCTACCAAATAATTTTTGGAAAATTAGAACATAACTTTCCAACTATAGCCCACCATATTTAGCTTTGAGTGCCTAGCCCACCATATTTGACTTTGGTGTCCAAAGAGTCTATTCTAGATCTCTCAATGTGGGCAAGGATTCCAAAATTCATACAACCATGTGAGACAAAATTTAAACATCATTTTTGGGATTGAATAAGTGATAAAATAGGCCCATTTTATCTATCCATGTAGGGTGAGATCCATTGGGCCTTAATGAAGCAAGATGAGTTCCCATTGTAGCATTCAACCTCTTTAATATCCCTTGTATCATCAGGCCTTGAAAAACCTCCTACTCCTCCTAGGAAATCGACTCAGTTCCTTCAATATGGTTCTCATCATCCCTCCCTGTTGAAAATGATTAATCCTCGACTCTTCATCCTCTACACCCAAAAAATTATAAAGATAAGAAACACTGAAAGTGGCACTTGTTCCATACTCACCAGGAAAATCTATCTTGTAAGAATTGTTGTTAATCTTCTCAAGCACTCGAAAAGGTCCATATTATCATAGAATGAGTTTTGATTTCCACTTTTCAGAAAATATTTCCTTTCACATATGAATCCAGACTAAGTCACCAGAAAAAAAAAACACTTTCTTGTGACCTTTGTTTTCATAATCAATATATTTCTGGGTCATTCACTTGATATTTTTCCTTGCCTTTTCATAGAGTTTCTTGATGAATTCTTCATGCCCTTTTTCATCCATATTAGTTGATTCCTGCATTGGTAAAAGAACTTGATCAATAAGGGAAAGAGGTTAAATCCAAAAACAATTTCATATGGAGAATATTGAGTAGTGGAATGATTGTCCCTATTATATATGAATTCCTCATGTGAAAAACACTCCTCCCAATTCTTGAGATTCTTCTTAACAATTTTCTGTAGAAGGGATGATAATGTTAAATTCACCACCTCTTTTTTTCCATCAGTTTGAGGATGAAAATTAGTGGAGAATAGTAACTTTGTACCAAGTTTTCTCTATAAGGATTTCCAAAAGTAACTGAGGAATTTTGTGTCGCTATCAGACACAATCATCATAGCATTCCCTAGATTTTGACTACTTTCTAAAATAAAAGCATTGCAATGTTAGTGACATCATCTATTTTGTAACAAGGAATAAAATGTGCCATTTTAGAAAACCGATCCACCACAATAAAAATAGAATCTATCCCCCTCTTGGTTCTTGGTAACCCCACAATAAAGTCCATTGATATGTCCTCTGAAGGGGTGTTGGGGATTAGGAGAGGAAGATATAATCCATGCGAGTTCAGTTTATATTTGGATTTACGACAAACAATGCACTTTCCCACAAAATTTTCAATATCTCTAAATATACTAGGCCAATAAAATTGCCCACTAAGAACACTTAATATTTTTGCAACACAAAAATGTCCCATTGACCCACCAGAATGTGACCCCTTTAGTAAAAGTAAAATGATAGAGAAATTGGGAATACAAATCTAATAAATTCGGAATAAGAATCCATCATGTAAATAAAACTTTCCCCAACTAACTCCAGGTTTACAATGACCATAAGGTTCACCAAAATCGCTATCAGTGGCTTATTAATCCTTAATGTGTTCAAAACCAAGGAGTTTAGAATACAACAAGGATAAAAGAGAATATCTACATGAAATTGCATCAACCACAATATTTTATTTACCCTTTTTATGATTGATGACATATAGAAATGATTTAATGAATTCTATCCATCTATCATGTCTTATATTTAGTTTATGTTGTCTCCTAAGGTATTTAAGAGCCTCATGATTAGAATAGATCACAAATTCTTGGGGCCAAAGATTATGATTCCAAGTTTTTATTAATCTAAATAATTCATACAACTCTTTATGCATAGTTTAGAGTTGGTCCATTTAACTTCTCACTAAAATAAGCAATATGCTTACCTTCCCACATGAGTACTACACCAATACCAATTCCACTTGCATCACATTCAATTTCAAAGATCTTACCAAAGTATGGGAGTCCAAGTAGAGGGGAATGGGTGAGTTTCTCATTGAGAGCATGGAAATCCTTCTCTTTATTTGTCCCCCATTTGAAAGTAATGTTCTTCTTTTTCAATTCATTCAATGGAACTGCTAGTGTGCTGAAGTCCTTTAAAAATATCTTGTAAAAACTAGAAAAACTACTACAAAACAATACCTTAACAATGCTAGAAATGACCATTATCAGCACTATAAAAGTATTGACTACACGAGTGAGGTTAAAATTCCCAGTCTTTTATCAGTGCTAAAAAAATGTTGATAAAGGGGTCCTTTATCAGTGCTAAAAAAGCATCGACAAATGAGACCTTTATCGATGCTTTTATTTAGTGCCTATAAAGGCACCCTTTATCAATGCTTTTATAAACACTAATAAAGGTTCCTTTATCAACACTTATAAAAGTGCTGATAAAGGACCATTTTTTAGTGCTGATAGAAGCGTTGATAAAGGACCATTCTGCAGTGTGTCGTAACAAAACCATTGCAATGTGCTGTAATAGCACACCGCAACACCAGAAACACACCTGATATCAACAAAAACAAGTCCCAATACAAAATTTAAATGAAATGAAATTTACAATACAAATACAAGAAAAAACACTATATTATAGACATTTCAAACATTAGTTTATGCAATTACATAAATACAAATTATTACATACATTCAAAAACATCAATGTTCCTTTATCTTTTAATCCTGACCCAACTCATCCTGTTGTGAAACAAACAAACCCTTACTCAAGTAAAATAATGCACCTATATAAGAAAACAATTCTTATGTTAGTAATAATATAAAGAAATAAATTAAGATAAAGTGTTAATTTTACTAAATTTTATGTCAATTTTAAATAAAAAGACATACTTAGAGTCATACCAGTCACACTATGCATCAAATTGAGGTGAGTATAATTAAAAAATGTCTCAAATGACTTGCAGATCATTTTCCTAAAGTATCAAAACAATCTGAATGTGTTTACTTGATTTTGAATATGTGAGTTGTTTTTTTCACTAAAATGCCATTTTAAAATGGAAACACGCACTTTTGAATCATTCCGATAACATTGTGTATCAATTTGATATGAAACCAATTTTTACACATCACAAATGACTTATGAATCATTTTCCTAAATTATGAATAAAATCCAAGCGTGTTTGATCGATTTTTAGCGAGTAATGATTTTTGAAATAAAATGTTGATTTTAAAATGATAACAGACACTTTGAGTCATACTAGACACATCGTGTACCAGATTGAGGTGATGATGATTCCTTTACATCAAAAGTGACTTATGTATTGGTTTCATAAAGTATCAAAATAATACGAGTGAGTTTTCTCAATTTTGAGTAGGTCAGTTATCTATTTTACTAAAATTGATGTCAATTTTAAATAAAAAGATGCACTTTTAGTCATATCGGTCACACTGTAGGTTGGATTAAGGTGCGGATGATTCCTACACATACCAAATGACTTATGGATCATTTTTCTAAAGTATCAAAACAATCCAAATGTGTTTTCTTAGTTTTGAGAATGTCAGTTATCTTTTTTACTAAAATGTCATTTTAAAATGGAAACACACACTTTTGAATCATTCCAATCACATCATGTATTAGTTTGATATGAGATAGATTTTTACACATAAAAAATTACTTAATAATTATTTTACTAAGTTATCAATAAAATCCAGCCGCGTTTGATCGATTTTCAGTAAGTGACACTTTTTAAACTAAAATATCGATTTTAAACTGATAATAGACACTTTGAGACATATCAGGTACATCATGTATCAGATTGAGATGAATCTAATTCCTACACATCAAAAATTACTTAAGGATCATTTTCATAAAGTATAAAAACAATCTGAATGTGTTTTCTCAGTTTTTGATTAAGATAACTATCTGTTTTATTAAAATTGATGACAATTTTAAATAAAAAGACGTAATTGGAGTCATACCGGTCACACCGTGTGTCATATTAAGGTGCGTTTGATTCTTACATTTATCAAATGACTTATGGATCATTTTACTAAAGTATCAAAACAATATGAATGTGTTTTCATGGTTTGGAGTATGTCACTTCTCCTTTTTACTAAAATGTCATTTTAAAATTGAAACATGCACTTTGACTCATACCGATCACATTGTGTATCAGTTTGAAGTGATACCAATTAATACATGTCAAAAATGACCTATGAATATATGTTGTAAATTATCTAGAAAATGTGAATTTGTTCGCTCAATTTTCAGTGAGTGACACTTTTTGAACTAAAATGTCAATTTTAAACTGATAACAGACACTTTGAGTTATACTAGGAACATAATGTATAATATTGAGGTGTGAATAATTATTATACATAAAAAATTACTTACATATCATTTTCCTAAATTATTTAAATAATATAAATTCATTTTCTTAGTTTTTAGTAGGTTATTTAGCCTTTTTACTAAAATTGATGTCAATTTTAAATAAAAACACGCACTTGGAGTCATACTGGTCACACCGTGCATCAGATTGAGGTGTGGATGATTCAAAAATATCTCAAATCACGTATGGATTAGTTTGTTAAAGTATCAAAATAATCTGAATGTGGTTGTTTGGTTTTGAGTAGGTCAGTTTTTTTTACTAAAATTGATGTCAATTTTAAATAAAGATGCACTTAGAGTCATACCGGTCACACCATACATCGGATTGAGGTATAAATAATTCCAACACATTCCAAATGGATTATGGATTTTTTCCTAAAGTATCAAAACAATCTGATTTTTTGCTCAATTTTGAGTACGTCACTTGTCTTTTTTACTAAAATGTCATTTTAAACTTGAAACATACACTTTGACTCATACCGATCACATCGTGTATCAGTTTGACATGAGACCAATTTATACAAGTCACAAATGATTTATGAATCAATTTCATAAATTATCAAGGAAATATGAGCATGTTTTCTTGGTTTTCAGTGAGTGGCACTTTTTAAATTCAAATGTCGATTTTAAACTGATAATGGACGCAGTGTGTCATATCAGGAACATCGTGTATCATATTGAGGTGTGGCTAATTCCTACACATTAAAAATAACTTATGGATCATTTTCTAAAATTAAAAAAAAAATTCTGAATATGTTTTCTTGGTTTTGAGTATGCTGCTTGTCTTTTTTACTGAAATTAATGTTAATTTTAAATAGAAAGAAGTACTTGGAGTCATACTAGCCACACCATGTTTTGGATTAAGGTGAGGTTGATTCCTACCCATTCAAAATTCTCAAAAAAAAAAAAACTGTCAATGTTACCATGATTTCCATTGACTTTATTTTTCAAACTGCGAACACTGCATGAGCAGCTTTGAACAAACCATCTCAACTCAAAAAAAAAAGAATCCACCTGTATAAGAAAAAAATTATTACGAGTAATAATAAAAAGAAATAAATTAAACATAACTAATAAATAATACATTAATTCTATGGAAAATGATTTTACTGTGAAAATATCAATATTACCTCTCTAATTGAGCAGTTGGGGGAACTTGAAGGAAAGTGATAAATGTTAACATTGTGGGAGTGAAAGGTTTTGAGGGAGAAGAAGTATGTGGGAGTTTTGGTGTAGAAAGACATGAAAAATGGACAGATCAACCCAACTTGAATAAAATAATCCACCTATATAAGAAAAAAACTATTCTTTGAGTAATAATAAAAAGAAATAAATTAAACATAAATATGAAACAATACATTAATTCTATAGAAAATGATTTTACTGTGAAAACATAAATATTATCTCTGTGATTGAGGATAGGTAACATTGTTGCTCTTCCTATAAAGGCAGTAGAGAGAAATAGAAGGAAATTGATAAATTAAACACTGTAGGGGTGAAAATATTTTGAGGGAGAATAAATCTATGGAAGTTTTAGTGCATAAAGGCATAAAAGATGGACATACCACCCAACTCAAAAAAAAGAATCCATATGTTTAAGAAAACAATTATTATGTGAGTAATACTAAAAATAAATAAATTAAACATAAATATGAAACAATATATTAATTCTATGGATAATGATTTTACAGTGTAAAGATCAAGATTACCTCTGTGATTGAGCAGTGGCAGCATCATTGCTCTTCCTATAAAGGTAGTGGAGAGAAATTAAAGGAAAGTGATAAATGCAACACTATAGGGGTGAAAAGGTTTTGAGGGAGAAGAAGTTTGTGGAAGTTTTGGTTTAAAAAGGCATGAAATATGGACAGACCACCCTAACTCGAACAAAAGAATCCACCTATAAAAGAAAACAATTATTATGTAAGTAATACTGAAAAGAAGTAAATTAAACATAAATATGAAACAATACATTAATTCTATGGACAATGATTTTATTGTGAAAATATAAAGATTACCTTTGTGATTAAGCAGAGACAACATAGTTTCTATTCTTGAAAAGGCATTCCACATTGATAGAAATATTCTAAAATAAACAAACTATAAAAGGAATAATGAAAATTAAATCGATGTTCCATTATATAATTTTTCAGTAAAATAGAGAAAGTATATCATAAAATTAACTTTACACCTTTCTAAAGGGTTTCCTTCATTATAGTTTGTTCTTCTAAGGTATTGGTAACATCATCATGTACAGAAGACATTGTCTGCATGAGTAGTCAAACATTTAATTTAGATTATGTTAATGTAGTAGAGATCTTATGATATTATGAGTAAAAACATAATATATTCAAAAAAACTTTTACCTTATCATTGAAACTCTCTTTTTTTTAAAGATTTCAAGGATTGGTTCCTCTATCGAAAATACAAATACCCTCTTTGTGGTCTCCTCTAACATATAATACATTGTCTACATTGGGACTGAAATGAACTGATTGTGATGTCCTAATGAAAGGGTCATCCTCAATTGAATTTTCATCTAACTCGACATTTGTTTTAGTCACCAGTAGGACAATCAAACAATTATTGTTTGTTGGATCAGAGACATAAAATACTTGCACTGCTTGTGATTCCATTATGAATGGCTCATCGTTTTCCCCTTCCACACTAAAATTCACCTTCAATCAACTTTCACTATATTGATATTTTCAACCCATTTTCAATGGAAAAGTGGAACTTGAAATATTGTATAATCCAACCCATATATCTATTCAATAATTCCAAAATATGACATATTTTCATAAATTGGATTTGGAACCAGATATGTGCATCGCTCCAGCCATAAGCATAACACCACTGTTTTTCATCGTACTGAATTCATCATGTTCTTTTGTATATAATGTATAACCATTTATTACAAAAAAAGTGTAATATATAACATTTTCATTCGGTCCTCTAGTTATCCATTGAAGTTGTTCGACAATTAAATTTGAATATTCAGATAACTCCTTATAAATTTGATCTCTAAACCACCCTATAAACCATTGATTATGTGTATTTGATATCCATCCTTCATCCCTTTATGGATTAAAATCTCTAAGAATTTATTTATGGCCTTCAATGTATGGATCAAAATCTTCACTATTATGTAATATGTAAAAGTGAACTTTCTCCCACTTTTTCAAGGTAATTGTAACATATCTTCCAAAAATCCCTTCGCCCATAAGGCATTTTCTATGATGATACTTTGGGAGACCGATGATTTCAACATCTTATAGGTAATTGGTACAGAATTCAATAGCTTCTTCAACAATATATCATTCTGCAATACAACCTTTTGTATGACTTCAATTCTTGACATACCCTTTCAAAATATTCATATACCATTCAATGGGGTACATCCATCTATAATGAATAGGACTACATAGTTGAACCTCTCTAACCAAGTGAACCATCAGGCGGACCATTATATCAAAGAATGATGGTGGGAAGAACATCTCTAATTCACATAATATTACTACAATCTCCTTATTCATGATGAGAAACTTCATCGGGTCTACAACTTTAGTACATATGGATTTGAAAAATAAGTAGATTCTGGTTAATGTATGTCATACATTTTGATATAGAATGCAATGGAAAGAAACATACATTAAATATTGCATCAAAACATGAAATTCATGTGATTTTAGTCCTTGTAACTTCAAATTATTTATTGACACGACATTCTTGATATTTGATGAATACCCTCCTGGAAAATTTACACTAGTAAAGAAAATGAAAAATTGAAAATTTTCCTATCTGGATAGAGTTTAAGCTGCTAGGGGAAGAAAATTCCACCTTTTACCCTTCATCAGTGCCAGTTATTCCCTTATCCCCATTTCAATCAAGTCCAACCTAGCCTTGATGACATCTTTTTTTTCCAGGAACAATTAGTAACATGCCAATAATAACATCAAATACATTTTTTTCTATATGCATTAAATCAAGAAAATGTATGACATACAAAAAATTCTAATACAATAATTCAAAGAAAATTGATCTCTTATTCCAACTTGATTTTTTAAGGTTTTCTGAAAATGGTTTACTGAAAACAATGCCAATATTTTTTACTTTTTTGTACAGTTGATCACCCATTACTAGAGTTTGTGTTGTACCTTGTTTTATATTACCATTGAATGCTGTTGTCTAGGATCGGTATTTATGTCATTGACGTAAAAATTATGATGTACTAGAAACATAGTCTTTGATGAATGTTTCAACTGAATTGAGTATGTGCATTTTTCACATATAGGATACCCCGACATTCCTTTAATGCTATAGCCTGATAAATTTCCATAAGTGGGGAAGTCATTTATCGTTCAGTACAACATGGCCATCACTATGAATTTTTAACTTCTATAAGCATCATATATTGTAAAATCTGTATCCCACATCAATTTAATATCTTCGATCAATGGAGACAAATAGACATCAATATCATTACCAGGTTACTTTGGTCTAGATATAAGTAGAGGCAACATAATGTATTTGCACTTTATACATAACTATGGTGGAAAGTTATAATTTACCAAAATGATGGGCCATGTACTATGAGTACCACTCTATACACCAAAAGGATTTATTCCATCTGTAGATAACGTAAGATGAAATTTTCTCAGCTCATATCCAAATTCAGAAAACTCATAATCAATTTTCTTTCACTGAGGAGAATCTGCTAGATGACGTAGGTTCCCATATTTAATACTTTTATCTTTATGCCATGTTAATTGTCTCACATTTTCTTGACATCCATATAGTCTTCTAAACTATGGAATGATAGGAAAGTACCATACAGATTTCAAAGTACTCGATTCATTTTTCTTGTATCGATTTGCACCACACTTAGGGCATTTTATGAGTGATTCATGGCCCTTGTGAAACAATATGAAATCATTTGAATGAACATGTATTTTTTAGAGATCATGCCCATTGAAAGTAACATTTGTTTAGTTTAATATGTTCGGAATGGTAGTTCATTCTCCTATGGTAGCATATCATTCAGGAGACCAAGTAGTTCTATAAAGCTGGCGTCACTTCATCTACTGCCAACTTTCAAATTATATAACTTCAATACAGATGACAATGTTTTGAATTTAGTACAACCAGTATACAATGGTTTCTTGGAACAACTATTTAACCCCTCAAACAACTTTGGACAACCACAAAGGTCATATTTAATTTCCATTTTCATTTCTTCCATGAAATCTCCATTATCATTTACAAAGGTATTCATATCAAATGATTCATAAACTGCAATACCATCCCAATCAGTGTACACATTCAGTTTTCCCCATGTTTAGTCCAATATTTATAGCTTTGATCTATTACGTGACAAATCAAATGTTCTTATAACTCTTCCAGACTAGTTTTTATTGAATAAAAATAACATAAACATAGACAAAATATTTTAAAAGGGTCGTTTTCATGATCTCTTACAAACTTGATGAACTCTTTAACTCCATCTTCATACTCATTTGTCAAACGATTAGCATGAATCCATTTTTGATTCATATCCATCATACTGGGCCCATAAAGATGTTGGCATAAAGCAATAATACACATAAATAAGCTATATCACAAATAAGGGAGAAAAACACACCAACCCTTGAAATGTCTATCCCACACACATTTAAACATATATGTATATATATATATAAAATGGAATTTATAATACACATAATTAAAAAACAAATACACATTTCAACATAATTTTTAATGAAAATAAATATAATCTCTTCCTAATTTGGAAATCCATAACCATAATTTGTGAATAAATAATTATAAAATCACCCTTACATTATAAGTTTTGAAAAAACATATAAATAGATAAAATATATATATTTACACACATATATATGTATATATATCTTAATAAAATAAACTTAAATTGATAAAAATATATGTAACCCTTACAACAAAATATCACAGCATAGTAAAATAAATACAGCCCCATACTAATATTGAAAATCGAGAGACATTGAAAATAAATAAATATGGTATAACCCTTAATAAGGTTTCTCTTAAAATAATACAATACAATTCTCATCAAATAAATTTTTAAGGAAAAAACATCACACCAGAATATTAAATTTTTTTTTAAATAAATAAATTCCCTTATACGAATTGCATAAAATCAGCTTCTATTGTTGCTTCTCACTATCATGAGACTGAGAATTGGTTTTCTAAATCAATTTTCTCATTTGTTTAAGGTTTTTATATCCAAAACCTCCACTGTTTATATAGTGGAATAAATATTTATTTAATTGGTTTATCTGTAGACTAGAGGTGATTCTATAAGATTTCAAAACAATGACAAAATTAAGCTTGCAGAGCAAGCTGAGGTATAGATGTAGACAATGAAGAAAATTGATTCAAAACAACAATTTAAAAAGACAAAAACAAGATATTCAAATCGGTAGTCAATCAAATAATATATCATAAACAAATTATTCTGCTCCTAATCTAAAAGAAAAATAGTATACAAGGACCGAAACACAAATAACTGATGACATCCTCAAAGAATAAATTTAAAAAAAAAATGAAAAATACATAAAGAAAATCAGAAGGCCTACCTCACTAGGTTGAAGAAAATCTGAGACCCTTTTCCGAAACCCTAACTGCAACTGAACACCAGATGTCGAATGAGATGTTCGAGCAACTTGAGGCAGTCAAGTGGTGTGATTTGAGTTTCGATTCACTGATCAGGAGCACCCGTAGTGGGTGGATTTTGTGAAAATATTCTGATATCATGGTGGGTTCACAGATGGTTAGGGGTTTTAAATAGATCGGGTCACTTTTATCAGTGCTTAAGTAATAAGCACTGATAAAAGGGATATTTAGTGGCATTTTTTTAGCGTTAATAAAGCATCATCTTTATCAGCATGAAAAAAGCACTAATAAAGATGCTTTTATCAGCGCTTATTACTTAAGTGAAAATAACAGATTTATAATTATAATTATAAATAATTTTTTTAAATATAAATATAAATATATATACTTAATAAATAAATATAAATATAAATATAGTAAATATATTCCTTTTTAAATATATTTATTATAATTTTATAATTATTTATTTATAATTATAGAAATATTTTAAAAAAATAATATTTATATCATTATATATATTTATATAATTGCACACACACACATATATAATAAATATATATAAATGTAAATATAGTAAATATATTCATTATTTAAGTAAATTTATTATAAATTTAATAATTTTTTAAATATATATAATTATTTATTTATAATTATATAAACAATTTTAAATTATTTATAATTATAAATATATAATTGTATAAATATAGTAAATGTCACACCCAATTTTTCATGTCTTTGTTTTAATCCGGTTCATTGGAAATCCTGATCATTTTATTGGGTATTGGTTGAGATTAATGTTGAGTTTTGAAGTTTCATTTATGTCTAATCACCCTACTTTGGGTGCCCCATTTCTTGTTTGGGTGTTTTTGGAGAAAGGGTGGTTACTTCATGATTTGGGCCAAACCACGAGCCCATTTACAGATTTAAAAACAAAATTTGTTTTTTTAATAAATCCTTTGTTATTTAACATTTTTCACCCATTATACTTATTAATTTTCCTCCCCTGATATATTCAAACCACCATATCCTTTTTGACCCCTTAATAATTCATAAGCATGGTGAATTAGAGTTACTTATTTAGGTATTTGGCCAGCCCGTGGGCCCATTTCTAGTTTTTAAAAAATAATTTGTTTCTTTTATATCTTATTCATTGTTTAATAATATTCAGTGATTACACATCCCAATATAATCTAAAATCTCTATAATCACCCCCATTATCTATTTTTTCTCTTTGGATCTCATTTACATCGCATATCAGGGCGAAAGTTCTAAGGGTTCCTTAAATCATCCAGATTTGAGAAGGTAAATTGTTTCATCCATAAATCATTCATTTCTTACTATTTTCTTCCCATATTTATTTCCCTTGGTTCATATAGACCTAATGAGACCCTCCACTTAGTTTCAATTCATTACCTATCCTCTAAGAGTGTGGATATAAGGGAAGACGAAGAGTTTTCTAGTTTTTAAGGTGATATTCCTTCTCCTTTGTCCTCCCTCTTCCTCCTTTTTCAATTATTTCATGATTATTTATTCTACCCCATTCATTAAAAAGTTAGTGTTATGTTTTGGAATGATTTTTGATAGAGGTTATATTCATTTAGGTACGTTCTTCATAGTTTTAGGGTTTATAATCCCGTGGCGGGTGATTTCGGTTGTGCGTTTCCATTCCGCCAAGGATTTGAGGTAGGTTTCCCATTGTACTTGACCTTTTTATTTCAAATACATATATTTTATTCTGTTTTAATCTTCCTCATACTCTGAAAATTTTAATTTATTCTTTGGATAATTCGTTTGGTGTGCCAAGTAGCAGTTAAAACCTTGTTTTTGGTAAAGTTGTGTAGTTTTGTTAAAATGGTGTGCACCACGTGTTTTTTCAAATGATTTCTTAGATTACACACCTGGTTTGTGGTATTTTGAACATGGTTCCATATATTTAATAAATTTATGGCATTAAATTTATGTTTTATTCCTTTTTGAGTGCTTAAATTGAATTGTTTTGTTAAAAAAATGCATGCCATGTGTTCGGTAAGTTTCCCAGTTGGATTTTATGTGTTGAGTGTGGTTTAAAATGATTTTTTTGTCTTTATAATCATATTGGGATTGGGAAAAGAATTTTTTTTGGGTTCCTTATGTGGATTCCAATCAGGTTTTGGTTTTTAGAAAGAAGGTGTATTGGCTTTAAGGTATTTTGACATGTGTTACTAATGGAAGGCCCATTTGGCACTTTTATAAAAGGGTTGTGTAATGGAAAAGCAATATGAATATTTTTAAAGTGGTTACCAATTTTTTGAATATAAAAATGGTGGTTTCTCATATCCTTATAAAATTTGGTATTTGTGTCTTTGAAAAATGTCAGTTTGGTTAAAATGTTTAAAGGCCCATTTGGCCTTTCTTAAAAAAAATGAAGAATGTGTTTTTTACATGTATATACCATGTTGCGTTAATTGGGATTATTTTATAATCCAGGAAATGATTTTATTAAATGTTTTCAGGGATTCCAAATATGGTTGGGTATGGTTTTGTTGTGTTTTTATCCTTAAAAGAGTGTTTTTGAATGATTTTTATGTGCAAAGCCTCATAACACTCTTTGAAATTGTTTTATGAAAATTTTAAGTGGTTTATTGATTTGTGAAAGAAATGTGAAGCATGTTTTTGGGATTTTTGTGTGTTTATGGTTTGGAAATTTAATTTTCATGTGGAAAGTTTATTTTATAATATGTGTAACTTGATTGAGCAATAAAGGGAATCCCGGGTATCTTGGTGGGCGGATGTGTACTAGTATGCTAGTGATCCCGTGGGGTTTGGCCCCTATTTCACGTAGCAAGTTTGACGATGAAAACACTAACTAAAATATGACGATGATGTTGTTAGAGGACCACTAGATTATGGGTATGATCCCTACTAGTGTCCCATGTGCATTAAAATTGATATTTATTATGGTTACCTTCATTGAGATACAAGGTACCTGGGGCTAACAACTAACTAGTGCCTAGGGGTGTTCCCGTGACTTCTACACATTGGATATTTTGTAATCACTATCGGAATACGGTGTGTTTGGTTGGTAAATTAAGTAGTGTGTGTGATTTATTTAAAAGTGTACATTCTTTAAAGCAACCCTCTTGAAAACTATTTTCATTTTGAAGTTGCACCACTTTGAAAATTGTTAATAGCATTCTTGTTTATAAAACATGCAAGTTTTTGTCTGGTAAATTTTTATAGCATGGGACCTCATTTGGAAAACATACCTTTACATATTATATTTAAAACTTTAAATTTATGTTTCTTTTATTTTAAAGGAAGTACATTGGGAATAGAATATTGGGCTAACCTACTGAGTTTTAATACTCATGCCTATAGTCTTATTCTGTTTTTAGCCCTTGTGCAGGTTTCAGCTTGAGTTCGATCGCCTTGGGTGACTTGTGATCATTGTGTTGGAGAGTGACCAGTGGGGTCACATGGATTTAGTTGGTTATTAGGGTTGGTCAGTTGAGTTGTTGGTTTATTTGTAATTTTAGTTTCTTGTATAAATAATGTTGAGTTCAATTTTTATGTAAATGTGCTCTAGAATGTCCTTTTCTTTCTGATATTTGTTTTATTATTTATATTTGGGTGAAATAATTCCCTTGTGTACTATATTTATGCCCTTGGTGATTTTCTCCATCCCAGGAAGATCGGGAATTCCTCTCGGGACTTGTCGCGGGCTGGCCTAGGGGACCGGTTTAGGGTCGACTTGGGCCGGTTCGTGACAAAATGGTATCAGAGCACGTAGGCTCTTAGAGAACATTGATTTTTTAGGGTGACCTTGTTATTTGGGGGGATGTCAAGGTATATAGAGTAGGATTTTTTGGACTTGTGGGGTAAGTGTAGGAAGAGCATCATGGAATTTTTCTCGTTCTGATCCTCAGGTTTCCACGAGAAGTCGAGTTTTATCAGTTCCCTTTGTTCTTATTGATTGTTTGGTGTTGAGATATGATAAGGGGAGTCTGACTAATGGATTATCTGACTACGGTGCAGTAGATGCTTCAAGCATCTGGACTCCAACCATAGGCCTCAGAGTGAATATTTTCATGCAGTCAGGAAATCACCAGAGGTGTGGGGATCTTGACTAGGCTTCCGCCTCCACTATTGTGGTAAGGTAGTTTCTATGTATCTATTGTGGTTCCTCATCACTGTGAATTTCTTCTTGTCACAATGAGCATGGTGGAATTACCCATCATGTAGTGTCTATGGTTATTCCTTATCAGATGTGGGTTTCAGATCAATGTACATGTGTGGACCATCAATGTGAATCAGGTACAGTTTTGGTATTACCTACTTGTAAATGTAGGGTTTTGGGTGATTACTCTATTTTTTTGGTTTTAGTAGCCTAATGATTGGGTCCCCTTCCCTCCCCATCCCTAGTGGTGGGGGTTTTGATCCGTGATGAAAGTGTTGGCCTAGTTCTTGTACCCTCCATTCGGGAGTGGGTGGTTTAAATGTTCATGTTATAACCCTCTTAACTTGTGTTGGTAGGTTTTTGTGGGAGAGTTTTGTTGAAATTGTGAAAGTGAGGCCCAATTCTATTTAATGTTGAATTCTTGTTTTTTCGTTGCTAGTTGGGTTTTAATGGTGGGGATACCCACCACAAGTCTCATTGATTTTTCCTCCTAAGAACTTGTCTAGTGATAGTTGTTTCTTAGTGGTGGGAATTTCATTATGTACTCCCCTAGAATATTTGGTTTTCTTGAGTGCTCTTTGGTTTGGGTGATTGTTGGGTTCATTGGGAGAAGGCCCAATAATCAGGTTCTTGGTTTGGTTGTGGAGGTAGTGACTCAATCTTTCGGTTGATTCTCGGGAAGTGGTTGAGAGTTGATGTTTTGTTTGAGGTAAGAGGCTTAAGTTCCATTAATGGTGGATAGTGTGTCATTATATTCGGAGTCTGGAACATATTTATAAGGAATCATTAAATGTTGATCAATCAGCTGGAATGTGTTGTGGCTTTCCGGGGGTAGAAAACTTTAATGGTGGGGAGAATTGTCACACACGTTTTTTCATGTCTTTGTTTTGATCTAGATTGTTGGAAATACCGATAATTTTATTGGGTCTTGGGTGAGATGAATTTTGAGTTTTGAATTTTTATATATGTCTAATCACCTTAATTTGGGTTCCCCATTGCTTGTTTGGGTGTTTTTGGATAAAGGGTGGTTACTTCATGATTTGGGCCAAACCACGAGCCCATTTCCAGATTTAAAAACAAAATTTGGTTTTTTAATAAATCTTTTGTTATTTAAAATTTTTCACCCATTAAAATAAATAATTTTCCTCCCCTGATATATTCAAACCACCATATCCTTTTGGACCCCTTAATAATTAATAATCATGGTGAATTAGGGTTACTTATTTAGGTATTTGGCCAGCCCATGGGCCCATTTCCATTTTTAAAAAAATAATTTGTTTCTTTTATATCTTATTAATTGTTTTATAATTTTAGGTTATTACACCTCCAAATATAATCCAAAATCCCTATACTCACCCCCATTATCTATTGTTCCTCTTTGGATCTCATTTTCATTGCATATTAGGGTGAAAGTTATTAGGGTTCCTCAAATCGTCTAGATTTAAGAAGGTAAATTGTTTCATTCATAAATCATTCATTTCTTACTATTTTCCCTCAAAATTTGTTTCCATTAGTTCATCCAGACCTAAGGAGAACCTACATGGAGTTTCAATCCATTAAATCTCCTCTAAGATTGTGAATATAAGGTAAGACGAAGAGTTTTCTAGTTTCCAAGGCGAGATTCCTTCTCCTTTGTCCTCCCTCTTCCTCCTCTTTCCATTATTTCATGGTTATTTATTCTAAAATGGTAATTTAAGACCTATTTTTATGTTTTTAATGATTTTTTATTGTATTTATATTCATTTAGGGATTTTATTCATAGTTTTAGGGTTTATAAACCCGCGACTAGTGATTTCGGTTGTGTGTTTCCATTCCGCCAAGGATTTGAGGTAGGTTTCCCATTGCACTTGAATTTTTTTTTAAGATAAATCTATTTCATTCTATTTTAATATTCATAATACTCTGAAAATTTTAATTTATTCTTTGGATAATTTTTTTGGTGTTCCAAGTAGCTGTTAAAACCCTGTTTTTGGTAAAGTTGTTTAGTTTTGTTAAAATGGTGCACACCACGTGTTTTTTCAAATAATTTCTTAGATTACGCACCTGGTTTGTGGTATTTTTAACATGGTTAAGTAGATTGAATAAATTTATGGCATTCCATTGATGTTTTATTCCTTTTAGAGTGCTTAAATTGAATTTTTTTGTTAAAAAAATGCATGCCATGTGTTTGGTAAGTTTCCCAATTGAATTTTATGTGTTGAGTGTGGCTTAAAATGATTTGTTTGGATTTATAATCTTATTTTAAGAGGGAAAATAATTTTTTTGAGTTACTTATGTGTATTAAAATTAGTTTTTTGTTTTTATAAAGAAGGTTTATTGGTTTTAAGGTATTTTGACATGTGTTGCTAATGGAAGGCCCGTTTGGCACTTTTATAAAAAGGGTTGTGTAATGGAAAAGAAATATGAATATTTTCAAGGTGGTTACCAATGTTTTGAATCTTAAAATTGTGGGTTCTCATATACTTATTAAATGTTATATTTTTGGCCTTGAAAAATGTCAGTTTGGTAATTTTTTTTAATTAAGGTCCGTTTGGCCTTTCTTAAAAAAATGAAGAATGAGTGTTTTACATGTATATACCATGTTGCGTCAATTGGGATTTTTTTATAGTCCATGAAATGATTTTATTAAATGTTTTAGGGATGAAAAATATGGTTTGGTATGGTTTTGTTGTTCTTTTATCCTTAAAATAGTGTTTTTGAATGAGTTTTATGTGAAAATACACATTACACTCTCTGAAATTGTTTTATGAAAATTTTAAGTGGTTTATTGATCTGTGAAAGAAATGTGAAGCATGTTTGTGGGATGTTTGTGGGTTTATATTTTTGGAATTTAATTTTCATGTGGAAAGTTTATTTTATAATATGTGTAACTTGATTGAGCACTAATGGGAATCCCAGGAATCTAGGTGGGTGGACATGTACTAGTATGGTAGTGATCCCGTGGGGTTTGGCCCCTGTTTCACGTAGCAATTTTGATGATGAAAACACTAACTAAACTAAGATAATTATGTTTTTGGAGGACCACTAGGTTATGGGTATTATCCCTACTAGTGTCTCATGTGCATGAGAACAAATATTTATTATGGTTAGCTTCACCGAGATATGAGGTACCTGTGACTCACAACTAACTAGTGGCTAGGGGTGTTCCCGTGACTTATACACATTGGCTATTTTATACTCACCATCGACATACAGTGTGTTTGGTTGGTAAATTAAGCATTGTGTGTGATTTATTTTAATTTTAAATTCTTTAAAGTATCCCTCTTGAAAACTATTTTCATTTTGAAGTTGCACCTCTTTGAAAATTGTTACTAGCATTCTTGTTTATAAAAGATGCAAGTTTTTGTCTGGTAAATTTTTATATCATGGGACCACATTTGGAAAACATACCTTTACATATTATATTTAAAACTCTAAATTTATGTTTCTTTTATTTTAAAGTAAGTGCATTGGGAATATAATATTGGGCTAACCTACTGATTTTTAATACTAATGCCTATAGTCTTCTTCTGTTTTTAACCCTTGTGCAGGTTTCAACTTGAGTTCGATTGCCTTGGGTGACATGTGATCATTGTGTTGGAGAGTGACCAGTAGGGTCACATGGAGTTAGTTGGTTATCAGGGTTGGTCATTTGAGTTGTTGGTTTAGTTATACTTTTAGTTTCTTGTACAAATAATGTTGAGTTCAATTTTTATGTAAATGTATTTTGGAATGTCCTTTTCTTTCTACTGTTTGTTTGATTGTTTATATTTGGGTGAAATAATTCCCTTGTGTACTCTATTGATGTCCTCGGTGATTGTCTCCATCCTGGGAGGATCAGGAATGCCTCTTGGGACTTGTCGTGGGCTAGCCTGGGTGATCGGTTCAGGGTCGACTCGGGGTGGTTCGTGATAGTAAATGTACATTTATAAATAAATTTATTTATAGATATTTTTTTACACATATTTTTTTAACATTATTAATAAATATATAATTTTAAGTGAATGTATATATGTTAAAAATGAGTGAAATTGAATAAATTAAAAATAATTACACTTTAAGAATATTGAAAAAATTTATAAGTTTTGTGTGTGTGCATTGTATATAAAAATGAATTAATTACGTATATGTGAAATCAATATAACACACATTTGATCAATGTTAAATTGAAAAATCAAACAACATTCAATTATATGTTAATTACACTATACAATTAGTCAGTATTTTTAATTCATATTATTTTTTAATTATAAACCATTATTCAATAAATATATAACTATTTAATGTAAAGTGCATAAATATTTTATAATATATAAATCGTATTTATACACATTAATATATATCTATATATTTAATATATACAATTTATTAACATTAATTATCATAATTATCTAACTAATAAAATGTTTAATATTTAATAATGTATAATAAATTTATTTATTTTTATTAATAATTATTTAATTAATAAAAATTTCAATATTTTTTTAATAAACTCATTTTTTATTTTTAATTTATTTAAATATTTCATTTTATTTATTTGGACCTTTATTAGTGCTAAAAAATCACTGATAAAATGAATCTTTATCAACGTTAAAACTAAAGCGCTGATAAAGTGTACTCTTTATCAGTGCTAAAAATAAAGTGATGATAAAGGGTACTCTTTATTAGCACTAAAAAAAAATCACTAGTAAAAGGTTTAATTTATTAACGCTTTCTTTAGCACTGATAAATATGCCATTTATCAGTGCTTTTTTCTAGCACTGATAAATACTAGCGCTGTTAAAGGTCTGTTTTGTAGTAGTTCAAGCCCATGGAAACTTCTTATCTACCAAACAAATGTGGGATTCAGCCACTCCTAAATGGAGTTGATCTTCTTAATATCTACCTAAAATCCATCATCGCTTACAAAAAATCCAAGTAAAACAATTTTATTGAGGAAAAATTAACACTTTTTAATGTTTACAAACAAAATTTTCTTTCTTAACACCTCTACAACTTTTCTTAAGTGATCTATTTGTTCTTGAAAAGTCCCACTATACACCAATATATCAAAGTATACTACCACAAATTTTTCAATATATACATGTAATACATGATTCATTAACATCATAAATGTGATAGACACATTGGAAAGATCAAAGGGCATGGATAACCATTAATAAATTCCATGTTTTGTCTTAAATATAGTTTTCCACTCATCTCCTCATTTCATCTTAATATGATGTTAGCCACTTCTTAAATTAATTTTTGAGAAAATAATGTTCCATTTAAATCATATAGAATATCATCTAACATAGGTAAAAGATGACGATACCCGACCGTGGTGTTATTTATGGATCTATAGTCAATACAAATTCTCCATGTTCCATCCTTCTTGGGAACCAGAAGCACTAGTACAACACAAGGAATAAGTATCTATATGATATAGCCCACATCCAACAAAACCTAAACTTTCCTTTTAATTTATTTTGTATCCTTTGGGTTGGTGTGATATAAATGGAAGTTCAGTAGTGATTCCCCAGGTATGAGGTCAATTTGATGCTCAATACCTCTAATGGGTGGAAAACTGCGTGGCTCCTCTTCAGGAAACATATAATTAAATTCCTACAAAAAATACTCAATATCATGTAGAAAAGGAGATGTTAATTCATTAGTTTTAAACATAACCTATTTTTACGTAAGTACTAAAAGGTTTTGCTGAGAAATTAAAGCTTTTTTAACCTCACTTTTTTTCCAACATCACACTTTTATCTCCTCTCAAATATTTTTCCCTTCTTGATTTTTCTTTTCTCTCTATTTCTTTTCTTCTCTCATTTTCACTTTTTCCATCATCCTATACTTTTTCATTTTCTCTTTTTTTCCTCATCGCTCATTTCTTTGTTTTCTCTCCAAATGTGATCTTCCAAAATTTGTATGGGGGACATGGGGTTGAGGGTTATAGGTTCCCCTAAAAGTAAAAAAGAGTTATGGTTCAAGAACCCATCATGAATAACACATCAATCGTATTTCCATGGTTGAATCAATAATAAATGTCAAGCCTCTATAGGAAAAATATTTCACAATACCTTATCGTCATATTTACTGATGGATAACAATACATTCACCTATTTGGTAACCTTCAACTCTCAAAAATCATTCAACCACTGAAGCCGATATGGATATTGATGGTTTAAAGTTGTAAGTCCCAACCTCTCCACCAACTCAGTTCTCACTACATTGATACAACTTCTTCTATAAATAATAAATCTACATACCTTCCCATGGATCTTACACCATGTATGGAAAAGGTTCGCACACTTATCCTTATCTCCAATGGTCATTTATGAACTTATAACTCTCCTAGTGATAGGAATATCAACATCTTATAAAAATTATATATTATCATTTTTAGGGGATTCCCCCTATTCCTCCTATGATCTCTCTCCATCAGTGTCCCATTCTCCATACTTGTTGATGGTAATGTACATCAGTTTGGGAATTCACTAGCAATGTGACCCCTTCCTTGACATTTAAAACATAAAATATCCTAATTCCTTATTTGGTTAGCCTCAAAAGTAGGTTTCTTAGGTGGAAGCATTACCTTATCACTTTTGTGATCAACCAACTATTTTGGATTAGATGATTCTTCAATTTCCTTCCTTGAATTTCTCCATGGAGTTTAAGGGGTAGTGGGTTTCCTCATATTTCTCCTTCTTTTTATCTATTTCTCTAACTTGGTGGTTTTGTGGATCATATCTTATATCTTCATATAGTGGTACATCTCTACTTGATTAGTAATCTCCTAACTGAGTCTGTGTAAATTTTTTTCCATGGTTTCCTCTGGATCCTCCTCAATATTTTCCCGAATCATAGAAATTTTCATCTCCTTGTATTAATCTTCAACACTCTTACTCCCATGGGTGAGGTGATGAAGTTTTTTGTGGAGATCTCTATGGTAATGTGAGGGAACAAACCACTTCCACATGGAAAACTTCATGTCACACAAAGTGTTGATGTGGATTCCATCATATCCAATCCTCTCCTTTTTCATTTGATCCCACCAAATTAAATCATAATTATAAAATCCAAGGGAAGAAAGTTTAACCTTTTTATCCTTGGAATACGAATGGAATGAAAACACTTTCTCAATCCCCATCTCCCACTCCAAGTATGCTTTCAGATTACCTTTTCCTTGAAAATAGGGAGCCTTCACCTTAATATCTCCAAGGATTTCATTATCATGTGGTCTCCTTTAGCCTCCTAAAGGTTTTTTTAAACTCCTACTCCTTTTTGGGAAATCCTAAAAATCATCATCAAAGTTCTCCATCTCCTCCTCCATGATATGGGGATGACGTGGTGCTAGATCACGCCATGGGTTATCATGGATCTTCCTCGGGCTTGGTTTATTCTCCAGGTCATCAATCCTCTCATGTAGCACCTCCAAATTCCCATCAAGAATCATCTAGAAATTTCTCACCAAATCCTTAATTTGGAGTTTCATAGCTTTGGGTATGGGAGATCTACTTCATATTCTTTCTTCGCTAGAATGAGAAATTATCTTTCCATGAAATTATTCCATGATAATTAACATGAACAAAAAAAAAACACAGGAAAACACACATAATGATACACATACACTCATACACACAAAGACACACACACACATAAGGATACACACTCATGCACATGAGATGTACACACACATTCACACAATATGTACACACTCACACACACAAGGATACACACTTACACACACACAAACACACAAGATATACACACTCACACTCTCACACACAAGGATACACACTCACACACACAAGTTTCACACACCTATACATACAATAATGTTTTTTTCTTATTTATCTCCAATATCAACACTCAATTAAAATCCCAAGATATTATGAAATCTAATTTATCATTTGTGGAGATCATGAGCTACTAGTCTCTACCCAACCAAGATGGTGTAGATGAATAGATCAACACAACCTATTTGAGTGGTAAAGGGTTAAAAAATGGTAAAGGGTTTAAAAGAGGGTAGAAAATGGGTAAAAGTGGAAAATGGGTTAGAAAGGTGCGGTACGTGGGTTTTTCCCAATTGTGAAAGATAAGAAAAATTAATAACAATATGATCCAAATATGATATGGCGATGAATTAAAATGATGGATAAAGTGATGTATGGAAATGGAAATTTATAATAATTTAAAGCATAAGGAAGAAGTCTTTATATCCTTTTTTATTTATTTATTTCTTTTTTTGTCAAATATCCCTAAAGGATTTATGCTTAGTGTTTTAAAGCACAATATGATGAATAGAGAGTAAGATTATTTTTTTGAAATATCTCAAAGAAAGGATTTTTTAGTTTTAAAAAGAACAAAATGATGAGGTGAGAGAATTTGTTTTTTTAGATACAAATCAAATATAGTGAATTAAATGAAAAAATAAGATGGATGAATAATTGTATCAATGTAAAATATTTTACTCTTGCACAACATAGACCAATTATATAGGTTTTCAAAGAAAATGTATTTTTTGAATGGGTGGATAATATGGAAAGATAAGAAGGGTAATGGTTAAAAGTAATGTAAATAAAGGGATAGATGCATATCATGTCAATTGGAGCTTTGATATCAACCAATGAAATATTCTTAGGGTGGACCGATATTTACGGAGTTGGGCCATGGATTAAGTATGTGGTTCAGGGTTAAGTGGAAGATGATGGGTATGAATAGTGGATGCAAGTAGTTAATGAACATTATAAGGAGCATGACCTACTACTTAGACAACACACTCAAGGGAGGGATGTGATGGCCAATCCACAAAACAACACACTTGGGTTGAGGAATGGAATTGGGGGATTTTTTATCTTGGATCACCAATCTAACTTGTAGATTGAAAAGGAAATAATTCATAATATCAAGGGGAAAAACTGGAAGAATCCTCACACAATAGATATAAACAAAGAATAAGATCTCTATAATAATCTTTAATCCCATACCATTTCCATGGGGGTGGTTATTTATGTCAAAGGGGTGATAAAATAGTCAAGGGTCTATTACCCTAAAGTCATAAAGGCTAAACCTAATTTATTACTTTAAAGAAAAAAAGATAAAGTCTACCAAATAATTTTTGGAAAATTAGAACATAAATTTCAAATTATAGCCCACCAGATTTGACTTTGAGTTCCTATCCCACTGGATTTTAATTTGGTGTCCAAATATGCAATTCTAGAATTCTCCATGCAGGAAAGGGTTCCAAAATTCACACAACCATGTGGGTCAATCTTTAAAATTCATGTATGGGCTTGAATAAGTGAGATAATAGGACCATTTTCTCAATACATTCAAGGATAGATCCATTGGGCCTTTAATGAATTGAGAATGGCACCCATTGTAGCATTCAACCTATTTAATCTCCCTCGTATCATTAGGACTTGCAAATCAAACTCCTCCTCTAGGGAAATCGACCTGGTGACATCAACATGGTTATCATAACACCCCCTCGATTCCAAAAAGGTGTGGGTTCCCCATATTGTAGATAGGGGTTGGTAACCCCTACTGGGACAGAAATGAAACCTCTATTTATAGGGGTTAGTGGTTGTAATGAGTCAGAATAAATTTCTTCTGACCATGTGGGTTGGTACCCCCTACCGAGCATAATGTGGTTCCTCTATGGGTGGGGTAGTTTCCCCTTTGGAAGATGTGAATTACATTCATACATGGGTTCAACACCCTCCTAAATCCTAGTGATATATAGTTCCTCCATACTATAGTAGGGGTCAGTAATGCCCTGATAGGAAAGGCGTAGGTCCTCCAGTTACATAGGTTTGTGTTTTTAATTAGGTCATTACCCCCTCAGTTCTGATGAGTTATGGGTCCCTCATGCTACAGGAGAGTTATTACCCCCTTATGAGACAAGGTGTGAGTCCTATATCTTTATAAGGTGACGTTCAATGTGATATAGGGCATGATTTTTCTACCCTTTTGGTGTGATACTTACCACGTGTTCTAGGGTGCAAGATCCACCACAGGCGAGGTCAGTATCCCCTTGAATGGTTGATAGAAACTCAATGAAGTGCGGATATCTCACCATAGACCAGTGGTTGATGTAGGTTTGGATTAGTATGATGTTTAGTTTTATATCTTGATCATTGGTGTTTTCCAGGGTGATTCTCATTTCAGGTTTATGGGGTCCTGATAGGATCTTTTGAAGGGAGTGCGATGAGTACGGAGAGTAGGATGCTAGACTTTGGAACCTTGGTCAAATGGGTTCTCCCCTCGAGCATGAGAAACATACTTTGTATTGATATCATGTCTCACATATGGTTGATGAATGATGATCACTGTGATGACTGTCCCTTGGCATGGAATGTAGATGGATGGACTAGGAAAGGACCAACATGATCTAGGTTCTATCTATAACCTTTGGTTAGATTTTGTCTTCTCGTTAGCACCCGTTCATTCTTTCCCTTGATGTTGTGTTGATAAGAAGAGTTTCAGAGATCTCTACAAGGCCTTTGGACTAGTGCAGCAAGACCATATGTATCCCTTATAGGTGGTAGTTTATCACTATTTCTACCAACAATGAGAGACATTGGGTGGGGGGAGGGGGGTCCTTGGGGATTCCGTCATGACAGAGAGAGAGAGACCTAGTTGTGTTTGCGTGACGATTGACAGTCACCATCGGATTGAGTTTGAGCGTGTGACTGGTTTTGTGATGTGTTTTGGTGATCAAGAAGATATATCATGATCCACTTAATTGGGAGTGGGGCCTAGCTGGTGAGTAGGACCATCCCTTAGGGTTTGTAAATCAATCCATCATGGGTTGGCGATCTTGTCTATGACCTACATCTGAGAGTTGCAAGGGAATAAGTAAGAATTGATCTATGTTTCTTTTTTTCATTTTTAGTGAATGGATCCACACACATATTACCCCATGAAAACCTTAGCACTGGTCCTTACTGTGTACTTGGGTGGATACATGCTGGACCATGTGAGTTTAGTAATCGTGAGTATTGGGATGATTAACATCCGATCACATTGTTTGTGTTCACTCTTTGGTGATGTGGCATGTGTTTTTGGTGGGGTTTTCTGGAGGTCTTTATGTGGATGTGAGTATGAATATCTATTTTTATGATCACTTATGGATGTTTGAAATAAATCATACACTGACCTTGATTTTCTGAGAAAAAATATTGGTTATTCTTCAATGGATAAGGACTTTATAGAGGTAAGTGGCGAATACATATAATCCCTGTAGCCACTCATGAGGTTAGGATGAGAGGGTTAATATTACCTTGGTGCCTTGAACCAGTCAACATCAATGTGTCTAAACTTGGATGTTTTTTATTAGAGTGACACATTAGAAGTGAGACATAGAACTATTATTGACACACCTTAGAGAAGAAGTTGGTGTTGTATAATTGTTTCTGAAAGACAGTATTGGGGTTGCCCAATTTTTCAGTGGGGAGTAGGATGAACCCAGAAGTCCCTTGGTGAATGAAAAATATATGATAAATATCTTTGGTTTGTGGCATTTCTGTGTGTTGGGATTAATGGGAGTTCTATCATTGGGAGTTTGGGGCTCTTAGTGAGAATCCTTAGTGAGTTTGCGTAAGGTGAGTTGCACATGGGTTAAAACCTTCCCCTATGATGGGCCGAGGTTGATTAGAGTTGGAGGAAATAAAATCTTGGTTACAATACCCCTGATCAGAGTTTTGGAATGGGATTCATTATCTAATGGGATATGTGTGGGATCCCTATGTGCTATGACTTCTAACACTAGAGGGGATCATACAATGGTGTAATTTTCCCTCACATGAGGTCATATTGGTGGAATCTTAGATATTTTATATGGGTGTTCCTTTTCAAGGAAAAAAATCCTTAAGGTGGGGAGAATGTAATGATCCTATTTTTCTAGTGTGAAAGCCTTTTCACATTTTGGATTCTTGAAGCCCCAAGGAATTTTTGATGAGTAAAATGGTAATTTCCGCCTATCAAATGACCTCATATTTTTTTTATGGTTTCATTTAAACTAGAATGTGGCCTTTACCTTAGGGAAGGAGTTTGATGAGATTCCACATCATCCAATTTATTCAGAGTATTTAATATTTATTAAATAAATCTTAATTATATTAAGTAGGCTCACACATTAATATATCCAAAACGAATCCCTATATTGAAATTTAGACTTCACGGTTGAATCAAGAACAAGGGGTTTTACCTAGGTGGGGTATAATATTCATTCAGGTTCCAGGTCTAGGTCCTTCCTATTTATGGGTGTCCATTAATGTTTAATTAGAGTTTTATTTTATTAAAATTCTATTCATCTCCCCTCCCTCTGACTATGAGCATACATGATGGTCGTTGCTCCCACTTCCCTATTGACAATGTAGATAGTCGAGAGGAGGGGATTGAGGAATAATCTTCATCTTGGGATGATCATATCATGGATCTAGATGCAATGAACTTGGATTGCGAATTAGAAATGTTCAATTATGAAGCTACAATGATCCACCAAGGGGTATGACTCATTATTTTGGATTTCTCCTTATTTTTATTTGATTGTCATTTTTTCATTTTATTGTGTAATTTATGAACATATATGTATATATATTTCATATATACCATTAAAATTAAAAATATATATTGCATGTGTTTTTTTATTTCCTTTATCATTGGATCGAATCCGAGGGTTTTTAGGAAAAATTGAGTTCTTCACAACATTCTACATCTAGAATTGATGACTACACAGTGTGTGGACTCAAGAACACATGTTGTGTAACTTATTTTCCCTCTTAGGATAGATATGGGGTACACATGGAATATAGTCTAGATGTACACACCGAGTAGGACACTAGGGAACATGACATGTGGTCTAGCCATGCACATGGCTAGACACCCGTGTGTGGAACATGGGAATTTACTTGTACCCTCCATGTTGAGAAATAAGAAATAGATTGGATTGGGGGTACATGACTAGGAATCAGTGTAGACCACACCCTGTGTACTAGGGAAGTACACATTGGGTTGGCCCAAGTACACACCCAAGTCCAAGTGTTTGTGAGTGCACATCATGTATCCATAGTACGTAGTGTGTACTAACCTTTTCTTTTGTCCAGTGCCTTTTATCACCCCGTAGATGGTTATGAACATAAAATGAGTCTATTCTAAGTATCTTTCCATAAATTACACAATGGAGGGGGTCCTCTTTTCCATCATAGGTCTTGGGTGAGATGTTTCAAGGTTGGTTGCAGATCTCAATCCCTTGGAAATGACAATCAGATCCAAATGTTGGAGCAGAGTGGTGTGAGGTCTAGAAACCATTAACATGGTACAATCATATTCTGATCATGAAACCCTATATTTTTTCAGAGTTTGGTAACCTTTTAGAGTTATTGGTGGCTTGGGGATTCTTGGTGGATAGTGGGTCGTGAATGTTGGTGCTCGGCTAGGCATGAGTGGTACCCTTTTCTCCATGGAGTAGTTCAATGGGTCTTAGCTAATTTTAAGACCCATGATGGAGTCCATTTACCTCCATATTAACCTAAAGTTGGTTTTGGTGCATGTGGATTGGGTTTAGAGGATGAAGGTTTTGGACATTTGAGATTTAGTTGAGATAACCTCCATAGCTAGTTCTCGTTCGAATGGTAGATATATTATCTCTCTCATATTGAATCTCTTGTTATGTCTAAGGGAGATGGAAAAATTATTATGGAGAATCCTATGTGTCCCCTTCCATTAGACCACCAAATTTGAGGCCTATAGGAAGTAGCAGCATAATTTTGGATTCAGATACTCCCCTCAAGCTTACGATCTAGGCTAAGAGGTGAGTAGTTTATTTCATTTGATGGAGTTAGTTTCCCCCCTATAAGGAGAGGCTTGGGTCCTCTATGCTAGGATATGGATTTCCCAAAGACCCTATCATGAGGCACAAGTTGTTATTTCATGGATGATTATTGTTCTCTTCATATTTTATCTCGCCCCTTGGCATGTTTAAAGATACTCGATGTGGTAAAACATTGGATTGACATTGGAAATGTTTGTTCAATGAAGATGGATCAATGTATGAGATTAGTACCCCTTACCTGAGTTGTGGGTACCAGTCAGGCATGGGTTTCTTGTGACAGTTCTTAGATCACATGGATTGGTGAATGTGATGGTTGAAAACTATGGATGGATCATGTATACAGATACTTTCAGACCATGGGGTGCTATAATTATCCCCCTCTTTATCCACTTAGAGAGGAGTGGTTTCAGATAGTGATTATTTTATGATGAATGGATTCCTTTAATCCCCATTTAGCATGTTTGTCATATCTAATATGTTTTTTGGACATATTGTTTATTTCTCAGGTTGTCTAAAGCATGGGATTATCCCTGTGGTTTGGGTCCTGGGATACTTTCAACATGTTGAGAGTGGTAATCACTGTAATTTGTGAGCTCTGGCGATCTTAGTGCGGTATAGGGACTCATTCATGGAATAATGATGTGTCAATGGTTTCAGATACCTACCCTATAAGCCGACAATGGTTTTGGAAAGGAAAACATGGTTCATTGCTGGGCCCTTATTTGGATAGGATCTCATCAATTTACCTAGGGAGAGGTGATGGCATTATGAGGTGTTTCCCTTTCCCGGGTCGACCGAGTTAGTCTTCTATGGTGGATGCTATATAGGGAGGTGTCTTCCCCTGAGGTGTGTGACCTGTTCGAGGTGTCCATGTGGTACACTTGAGTGAATAGTTGGATTTTCCCCTAGTCACCATACCATATAGAGTAGCCTTTGTGTTTGGGAGCTTCTGATGGGTTCTTCTTGGTTTGGGGTTTCCTTGGGTTTTGTCAGGAAGTCATATGGTTTTTAATTATTTGTGAACTGATCTACAACCTTGTGACTCCTTTTTTAGGGTGTTCTATTGGGAATTTTTATACTCACCCCTACATGGGCCTTATTACCCACACTTTTTGTGTCTATGAAGATGAAATATAGGTCAGTGATATCTTTTTATGGCATGAAGCTAGTGGATCCAGTGGATCTGCAGTTTGTGAGCATCTAACGAGCTTCATGGAATACAATGCTTAGAGTAGCAGATAACGTGACATGGTGTTCTCCCCTTACCTAGAATATATGTAGGTGTGTACCTCATATTTTTTGGCCTTTCTTTCTTAACCTGTACTATATATTTCTTTGTATATCATTGGATGGTTAGTAGGTATATTCATGCATGTTTTACTTTTCATCTGGTTATGTATATACCATATTCTTGTGTTTCTTATTTTTGGTTTGGTGGTTGTTTCTCCAGAAAAATGATTAAGATAAATCTTCCCATGTGATTTTTATGCCTTATTGGTATTGTTTTCTAGCCCCTGGACTATTAGAGTTGGGCTTGGGGGGTCTCACTCAGCTCATCACTGATCCAAGTGGGGCCTTTTTGGGTTAGACCATGACATGTTCTCCATCAAACATACTCATATTACTATACGAATATATCCACCATAATATGTATCATATAAATCATATGAATAATTATATAATCTTTCTATCTATGACATATAGTGACTACTAGACATTGAAAATGCCAACCTAGTATAGGACAACTCATCTTTTCTTGATTATTCAAAACAAAAACTGACCAAGTCGATGAATACATCACATTTCATTCATCTTATAGATGAGTACATCACATGAACCTCATCTAAGTAGATAAAAAATAACATGTGGCTCAAATAATCATGACCATGCATTCCCTCAGTCTAATTAAATTAAGGTCCATATTTCTTTACATGTTATAAAAGTGAACAAATCTCATCTTGGTTATGCTCCAACTGAAGTCATGATCAACAACATACCCAACCACCCTCGTATTAACTAAGTTCATATATTGACTTGCGTAAGTAGGGTATAAAAGTATGAAGGTTCTCATGCTAGTTATCTCTCCATCCCCAGGTAAGAAGGATTGATAATAAGCATACACCCCTAAGTATATCGATAACTATATGACATTCAATGAGATATACTTTGGCGGGTTAATCCAAGTAACAAGTCTCTACTCATTACCTCATGAATCCATTCTTCATACATCATATACAACTATTTGTAATTAGTATAAGAATCTATTCAATCTAATATTAAAATATCACCACAACCCATAATACTTTATAATGATCATCGATTATTAGGGACATCTTAAAGTCACACTTTGAGGGGATATCATCATTCAATCATTTATATAAAATAAACTACATCACACAAGAATGAATGATAAATGAATATTTCCTTTATTATAATAACATGATGCATTTAAAACCAATAAAACCAGTTTATCATGTGTCTTACACCAAGAGTTTTTACATGAACCTCACGTTGTTATTGTGATAATGGTTTCATCAATGGATTTTCTACATTCTCATCTATAACCACAAAACTGATCTTTACATCACCTCTCTCAATGATATCCTATATGAGATGGTATTTTTGAAGGATTTTTTTGGCATTTTGGTGAGATATTGTTCATTAACCTGAGAAACAACCCCATTGTCATCAAAATATAGCCCAATATCTCCTTTGAGGCTAGGAACCAATCCAAGTTCAGAATGAACTTCTTGATCCAAACAGATTTCTTTGCATCATTTGATGCAGTGATATACTCTGTCTCTATTTTTGAGTCCCCTATGGTCTCTTGTTTGGAAATATTCTAAATGATAGATCCACCATTTAGGTAAAACAAGAATTTAGATTGAAATATCATATCATATTTTTCAGATTGGAAACTAGCATCTGTGTAACCCTTTACACAGAGTTCATCCTCTCCTCCAAAGACCAAGAACATATTCTTAGTCCTTCTCAAGTACTTAAATAATGTTTTTTCACAGCAATCCAATGACTCTAAAAATTATTGTAATGGTATATTATTGTAATTATTAAGAATAATAGATACTTGGTTAGGTACACAACATGACATACAAGATAGATCCTATGTAGGATGCACAAGGAATTATATCTATCCTTTCTAACTCTTTAGAAATATCTTGAATATTCCTAATATTCATGCCATGAAACACTGATAAAGGCCCATTCTTAGAGTTATCCAAGCTTAAACACTTAATAAATTTACCAATATACATGTTCTGAATCATTCCAAGAAATATCTTAGACATATCTCTAAATATCTTCATACTTATTATGTAGACAACTTCAACCATTTCTTTCATTGAGATACATTTACTCAGCCACATCTTTATCAAGTGAAATGTTAGGAAATCATTTACGATAAGTAGTATATTGTCTACATACAGTATCAAAATCACTATGAAACTCCCAATAATCTACTTGTATACACATGAATCATTCACTATTCTAATGAAACTAGACTCGTTGATTATATCATAAAACTAGATACTCCAACTCCGAGAATTTTTATTCAGTCCATAAATAGACTGTTGGAACTTATATACCTTAACAGACTCATTTGGAACTTAAAAACCCTTGTACTATATCATATATAAATTCTTATTATGGAATGTAGTTTTGACATCTGTTTGATATATCTCATAATCATAACAAGCTTGTATGGCTAAAAAATTTTTAATGGACTTCATCATTCCAATTGGTGAAAATGTTTCTTCATAGTCAATACTATGTTTTTTGTAACATTTTCCCACCAGGCACGATTTATAGGTAAAATTTACCATCAATTTTAGATTTCTTATGGAAAACCCACTTACACCCTATGAGTCTTACCCCTTCAAGTACATCCACCAAGTTCCAAACTTGGTTATTGCACATAGAGTCTATCTCAGATTACATGGCTCTAAACCATTTCTCAGAATCAGAACTCTCAATGACCTCCTGGTAGGTAGGAGGTTCATAAACTATGAAAATTACTTCATCATCATTTTCCATGAGAAATCCATATCTTCTGAGTTCTTAATGAATCCTAAAATACCTTCTATGTTATTTTGTAACTTGATTTATTTCTTATTTAACAATTTTTTATGGAATCATCTCAACCTCTATCTTAAGAACATTTCTTGTTTATTGGTCTTTAACTTCTCCAAGTTCATTTTTCCTCCCACTAAATCCTCAATTGATGAATTACTTCTCAATGAAAGAACCATTTTGTCCCAAAAACGCTTCGTGTTCATTTGGGTTATAAGAATAATATCCCTTAGTTTTTTTTGGAATAAACAATAAATAATCACTTTTCAAATTCAGAGTCATGCTTATCAGAATCCAATCATTGTATTAATTCTTCACAACCCCAAATATTTATAAAATACATATTGGGATGTTTCCTAGTCCATATCTCATATGATGTCTTTATGATTTCATTAAATTTAATTTGATTTAGTAAGAAAGTAGAAATCTCCAAATCATAACCATAGAATGAGATAGGAATGTCACATAGACTCATCATTGACTATACCATGTCCAACAAGGTATTATTACTCCTTTAAAACACACCATTACATTATGGTGTTGTAGGAGGAGTGATTTGTGAAACAATTCCATAATATTTTAGATGAGTTATGAATTCTTGGCTTAATCATTCACCACCCCGATCTAATTGGATAATCTTAATACTTTTTCCCAGCTGATTTTGTACTTCATTCTGAAACTCTTTAAACTTTTAAAAAGTTTTATACTGGTGTTTCATTAGAAATACATAACCATACCAACTAAATTCATCATTAAAAGTAATTAATTACTTAAAACCACCAATTTCTTGAGTACTCACTGGTCCATATACATCACTATATATAAGATCTAATAGTCCAATATTCATTTCACATTTTCTCCCAAAAGGTGATTTGGTCATTTCCCCAAATAAACAATATTCACATGAATCAAAATATTTATAATCAAATGAGTCCAAAAATATATGTCTATGGAGTATTTTAATGCATTTCTTATTTATATTTCAATAGTGACAATTCCAAAGTTAGGTGAGATTAGAATAAACCCTAAACTTCTTACTATAAATGTTATAAACATGATTATTTATACTTATAATGTATAAACCATTCATAATATTCCTAATTTCATAAAAAATTCATTTATATATATATAGAACTCTAATCATCCTTAATAGAAAATGAAAATCCCTTATTTTCCAAACAAGATACATAAATAAAATTTACTGTTTATGGAAGGAATATAATAACATTTTTCCAAATCTATGACTAATCCATTGGGTAGAATTAGTTTATAAGTACTAATTTCTAATGTAGTAACTCTTGCTTAATTACCTACATAAAGATATACTCCACTATTCATCAATTCCCTTATATCTCTAAGTCTGTGTTTTTCAGCACAAATGTGTAATGCATAACCAATATCCAATACCCATGAGTCAGAGTTGGTGGAATTAATTTATATAACATTCAAATTAAGGGAATTTTAATGTTTCTATTTGATAACACTTCTCAATATAAGATACAAATCTTTGACTATTTTATAGGTTATACCTATTAATGAACTCAAAATTATTAATGTAAAGTATGAAATAATCTAAAAAAAGAAAATATCAATGGGTGATTATAATATTTTATATATTTTCATCAAGTAAACTAAAATATAGTACTCCCACTAAAATTTATGACCTCAAATATCATATCCTTTTCATGAGCCAAGATCTATATTTCATTAAGTGATGATTCCTTTTTGGTGTTCCTCTCACCACTTAATATTTAGTAGGGAAATATATAAATCATAAAAATTATGATTCTTGGATAGTTAAGCTGATAACCACTTATCTAAATCCATCATATGTATTTACTCAACTATTTTTCTATGGTACCCTTCATAAGGGTTTCCAAACTAAGTATCACCTAAATAAAATGCCAAGAATAGAATAACAAAATAAAATACAGAGGCACCCTTCTTTTAAAGAACCTACCCAAGGATGATCTAATGTCATCTATTACTTTATTTCCTTATATAATAAAATTCAAGGGAACCCTTCTCTGGAAGAACCTACCCAGATTAACAATCAAAGTCTTGAAAAGTGTCCCTTTGGAAGGAATCTCACACTTAGTATTTTAAGGGTTTTATTTTAAGGTCTCACCAATTTAATATAAATCACATGAATATTAAAACCATTAATATTAAATCTTATATAATCATTATCTTCCCATGTTTTTATTCATTTCTTTTTATACATTCTTCTAACGATTTAGTTTTGGAATCCCTATTCTAATCCCCAAATTAATGTGTTCACACCACATTAATGTGTAACTCTTTAAAAAACCCACAAGTTTGTGTTACCCACCCAAAAAAAGAATCCAAATATATTAACACATATCAAAATTCATCATATGCATAAGGTACTATACTTTTAATGTAAAGCTATAAAGTTATATGATATTGAGAAACTCCACATGAGTAATCTTGGAATGACAGGTAGCTAACCCCATTCACTTTTCTGACAAGGCATAAACCTCAATCTAGTAGGTGGTCTAACCTCAAGTCTCTCTACCTAGGGAGACTTTACCCAATATAGAATCCAATTCATGATATCTCTAACACCTAATATTCATAAACTATATTCAACAACTATTTTCAATCTTATAAATTCAAAAAACAAACCAAGGTCAAGGTAGATGAAAAATAAAATTTATAGAGTCGTACCTAATATGTAATCCAGGGCTCTGACTCCTAGAAGTAGTTTAATAGTTAAATATAAAGCATACACAATATCCATGTTTCTTAAAAAATATACTAAACATGAATATCAAATGAATTTTACAAATAAATAAATATTCTTGAATATTTCGCAAATAAATGCTAATTATAAACATTTTATAAATTAGGAAGAATATAATTTTTTTATATTCATTTAAATATGAACTCTTTAATATTTTATATTATATGTCATTTATATGATATTTCATGAATTATAAACATTTTAAAATTCAATTTATATTATATAAAAATTTTATATGATCTAAATATTATATATTTTTTAATTTATAAAACACTTTATAAATATCCCCTTTTGATTCCAAATAAACCTTTTATTTATATATCAAAATACACACCATATAATATGTTAAAATTTATTTTATATATTAAAATTTAATATTTTGAAATGATATGTTTCATAAAAATTTATTTAATTAATTATAAACCTTTCTATAAGTAATTAATTAATTTATAAATTACTAATAAAATGAATATCCCCAAAATAAATTTTGACATGATTTATAAACATTTTATAAACCATAAAACCATTTAAGTATTTAAAAACATTTTTTAAACATTTTTTCTATTTACCCTTACGTAGACACACTGTGTAAGGGTAACCAACCTTTACCCTTAAAAAGAAATTTTGTGTAAGGGTAACCTTCCTTTACCCTTACAAAGACATTCTGCATAAGGGTATTACCTTTACGTAACATACACTACATAAGGGTAAGACAATGAATAACTTTACACAGTGAGTTTGTTTAAAGGTAACTTAGAGGTTACCTTTATTTAATCCTTTTGCATAAGGATATTACCTTTATGTATCCCATATTTTCAAGTGTATAACCTTTACGTAGTCTCTTTTTATAAGGGTAAATCATATTTACTTTTATGTAGCTCACATAAAGGTCAATAACCTGTAACTTTTTATGAAAATTCAACTCTTCATTTTTCAGTTATGATTTTCCCAAAAAATATAAATTCAAACATGATTAAATCTTGAAGAAACTTTCTCTGATACCATTGATTATTTTTTAATCATATTATTATTATTATAAGCATAAAAAAACCCAAAAATAGAAGGATCTATCTTTAAGAAAACAATGTGTAAATATGTCGTAAAAACAGAGTACCTAGAAAATAAGAACTATAATAGATTCTATCTCCTCTTCATATAGAGAATCCTTGATAAATATCCATGAGGGATAAAACGAATGCTTCATACATTTGAGGGGAAAAATGACTAGTGGATTCATGATCATATTGTGAGGATAACCAAGAATTTTAAGGGTTTCTAGCACCTCTTCTGGTGAGATAAATAGTGATCAAGAAGAAGAGAATATTTCAATAACTTTTCATGAAATTTATGATCTTTTCTTCGTTGACTGAATGGGATCAAAAGAATCCACACATTTCATGTGCACCCAATAGAAGAGATTATATCTATTATATAGACAAATTCTGATTCTTCTTTTTCATAACACATAATATGTGTTATTATCTATAGTCTATTATTCATTGGACTCATTTTAGTGAATAAATTCAAATCTATAATGAGTAACCTTTGGTTCATGAATTGATGAAACTGTTTGGAAAAGTTATATAGACTATTGCATTGTATGAAACTCATATATTAATCTCATGTATATATATATATAAACAATATAAGTATTATATATATATATGTATCATATATTATAAATTATACATGTTGTCATGGAAAATGGTGGGAACAAAGAAGCGACATACGATTCATAGAAGAGTAAAAGGGGAAAAACAAAATAACGAGAAGAAGATATTGGGATACATAGATTTATGTGGTTCATGAAATAATCCATACATCCATGAAGAGACAAAATTTCAAAAGTTTTATGAGCACAAAATATAGGGAGATCCCAAAGCTTTACACACAGAAACCCTAGCCCGAAATGAGCTAATAATGAAGATAAAGTACTATGCCACCAACCACAGATAAAGTCTACACTGATACAGTGAATGATGGATAGAATTATTCATCACTATATTTCTGAATACACCCATGTACAAGCTTCTATAGTGGTTGGTGATTAGAAGTCCATATCACTACAGTGATACGACCACCTAAGTCCAAGATGCTACAATGGCCGATGACTGGAAGCTTGCAGAGATGCAGTATTACTGTCTCCAAAGTCCACACTACTACAATGCCTTGTTAGTGTCATCAGATCAAATATTCTATAGTCATTCAGAGTTTCAACAGTGCCCCAAAATTTGGTCCTAGGGCCTTCGGCCCCTAGACCCCCAAAGCTGGGGCACGTTTCCCCTGCAACCCCCAACAATATCACCGCAAAGCTCGACCTGTAGAGTTGTGGTATGGTGTTCAGTATGACCCACAAGAATTAAACCCAACATCATCCAAAGATTATTAGGATACACTAATACAAAAATATCCCACTTGGATCCTGATCCACTATAATGACCTGCTTTGATTCCACTAATTTAGATAACTTACTTAATCCGAGCTCCTCCTCTTCTTCCTCACTAGTGTGTGGTTTCCATTCATAACTTCCATTTCATGATGACGGTTCATGAAATACCAATTTTTTTACTTTTTTTGATCCCATAATTCCCTCCTATATTATGCATCTCACACTAAATTCATCATTAGAGACCAACAAAGGCAAAAAAGTGCCTCAACTTATATATTACCATCAACTTCATCAGCATATCTGTTGGATTGTTTGTTCCACAAATCTTCTGCAATATCAACAACCCATCCTATACCAAGCCTCTAATAAAATGGTACTTCAAATTAATTTTATTAATCCTAGAATGAAACATTGTGTTATTTTCAAGATGTATAGAACTTTGAATATCATAGTATGATACATTTTCTTCTCACTTTCTACCCAGTTCATCCAAGAAGTTATTCAACTAGACCATCTCCTTCCTAGATTTTATTAAAAAAATGTATTATACCTATATGGTGGATAAGACCACAACCTTTTTTAGTTGATATATCCAACTAACTACTATTCCTCCATAGGTAAATACATAATCTGTGTTGCTCCTCCTACTGTCGACATCACCTCCAAGGTCAACATCCATATACCCCTACAATGATTTTCCTTTCCCAAAACACAAAGATACTTCCTTGCTTTCATTCAAATACCTCAGTATCCACTTCACATCTTCCCATTGTTGCTTTCTAGGGTTATCCATATACCTTATCCTAACTCCCACTACATGAGAAATTTTAGGTTGAGTACAGACTATGGCATACATTAGGCTTCCAATAGCTAATGCGTATGGAACCTTTCCATGTACTCAAAATCTTCTCCCATATTTGGTGATTGCTCCTTTGATAATTTGAAATGACTCACCAGGGGAATAAAAACCATCTTTTTTCCAGAATACTGAATCCATTTAGAACCTTTTAATTTATTCATCTTGTGATAACATCAAGTTTTTGGCTACATGGTCTCTCTTGATCTTTATCCCCAAAATCTTGTCAGCTTCTCCCAAACCCTTCATCTCAAACTCATCAGCAAACTTCCCTTTCACCCCATTAATCCTATGCATACATAATCCTGTAATGATCATGTCATCCAAATACAAAATAAAGATTATATATTCATCATCAAATGATTTTATATAGAAACATTGATCCATACCACACCGTTTGTATTAATTTTTAGTCATGAATGATTTTTTTTGTTCCACTACTTGGGTGCCTACTTTAACCCATATAATCTCTATTGGAGTTTTCATACTAGGCCTTCCTTCCCTGACTCAATTTATCCATCTGATTGCTACACATATATTTCCTCCTCTATATCTACATGAAGGAATAAAGTCTTGGCACCAAGATTCTCAAGATATAAATCTTATGATGCAACAATACTGAGAACCCCATAGATGGTGGTAATCTTCACTATAGGTGAGAAGATTTCAATGAAGTACACACCTTCCTTTTGTTGAAAGCCTTTCATCACCAGCCTTTCCTCATACCTCCTCTTTCCATCATGTTCTTCCTTGAACCGGTATACCCATTTATTCTTCAATTCTTTCTTTCCTTATGGTAGAGGTGTAAACTCCCAATTATTGTTGTCATGTAGTGAATAAATATCCTCCTTCATGGCCAACTACCACTTACTCAACTCCTACAACTACATTACGTCTTCAAAAAAGTCTGGTTCTCCACCATTAGTCAATAATAAATAGTGTAATGATAGTGAATACCTATGAACAAGTATTCTAACCCTTTTTGATCTTCTCAACTCCATTAGAGGAGTAAGATCCATCAGTTCCGATATCTCATGCATAGGTACACCTTCAATCTCTACTTACTCTTTTCACTCTGATTATTTATTCCTATTTTTATCTTCAGCTGAATGACTATCCTTGCACATGTCACTATCATTAAATACCATGTTCTAGATTTTGATGATTATCTTACTGTAATCATCCCAAAAGTGATAAACAATGTCATGACCCCTCCCCACAAAGTGAACCCCTATTGGGCCAAAAATGTGAGAAAGGAGATAATGACACCCGAGTCCCATCTTCTATAGGCCCTCAGTTGGTGACTAGCACTGAGGGTATAGTAAACACACAAATGGGAGGCATTACCCTCTAAAAGAACACATGCAAAAGAGAGAGATAAGACAAAAACCAACCAACTCCAACTTAGAATGAAATATAAAATAAATACCAAGTAAACACAAGTAATGTCATGTAAGAACTACTACAATTGAAAGGGAAAACTATAAGTACCAAAATAAAGTAAAACGGCAGTGACCACAAAGCCTGAACAGCTCCTCCAACTCCAAGCTAGTAGTAACCAATATGATCTCCAACCTAATCCAAGTGACTTGAAAAATATTATATATATATATATATACATATACGTAGGGTGAGTAAAATAGTATACTTAGTAGGATCCTCCCCAAATCCTCTTGTGAAAAAGTAAAGAAAGCATGATAAAACACAGTGAACAACAAGTGAAACTAACTTGTTACCTAAATAGGTATACTATGTTCCCAACCTCACCATGGATACTATCACCAAGTATCACATACAAGAGTATATAATATAATAATAACATCAAGGGTAACCTGCTACCACTTCCCCACTAGTTTTTCGCTTTTCCCCAACATCGTACGTCCTAAGCATCTCTCCCCAAAAAGGCTTGCTCGCAGACACTTGGGCATAACACCACAACATGCACCTCGTGAAACAAAAAAACTACACCCACATAACCAAAGTAACCAAGTAGTTTCCAGAAGCCACCATGGCTCGCATAACACATATCATACATCGGGTATTATACCTTAAGAAATTATAGCCCATATTCCAAGTAAGGATTCTCAAGCCATCACAACCTATACATGTTACGCCTATAGTAGTCCATAGGAAACTATATCTAGAATATATGTGTGTGAATAATAGAAAGTCATTACATCCCTCTAAACACATATATGGGGAAAAATAAATGACATGCCTACCAGCACAATAAATACCAAGAGAAGAGAGTGGGTCCAAATGGGGTAGTCATTCATCCATCCTCCCACCAAAATGTTGGGGAAAACTCCCCCTAAGGCTCAGAATCCCAGGGGTGTCAGTTTCCCTAACTGACAGGGTGGAGTAGAGTATAGAAACACAAAAAGTACAGAATATACTATATCTCACAACCACACTATGGGAATAACCTATTCTTAGAATCAAATGCAGCTAACATATCTCGGAATCCCAACTATCATTGCTAAGACTAGGTATCCTATAAGCACACAACCATTTAAATAGCTACATTATATTAATTTATCCCTTTTTATTAGTTTAACTTTATGTTAATTAATTATTTAACCATTAATTAACCATTATCATTCCACATTACATTTAATTAGAATTACAACCAAGATCCAAAATTCTTTTAAATTGAAACCTCATCATTTCATTCCACCAAGATCCAACCCCATGGGTTAACATCATTTATTCGATCATTTATTTAACAACATTATCACTTTTCCATAATTTTAGGTATTCTATGAAAACATTCTAAGCTACCAAACATGAGGGGCTCAACATAGTGAGTAGATGAACTACCCTTTGAGTCTTCACCACCTACAATAGGAGGGTAGAACCTTCTTTCCTTGATAATCTAAACATGAAAAGCATATGGAATACCCCATGCATCTTCGCCTATTTTGGAAGGAGGGTAAGTAAGACCATATGCCTCAAGAAGCGGGGAAAGTAAAGAAGATAAATAAACAATAACAAGTATCCAACATTCACATCCAAACCGTTTCATCATCTCTGGTGTCCTCCTTGACACCCACATGCATAAATTGATGAATCACACCGTTCTAGGTGTCAACTGCTGTCACCACAACCACTGGGCCTCCCTGCCCCCACATACTACAACAACCCTCCCGAATCAGCCATCCCTGGCTCACACCACAACACAAGCAGTAGGAAACAAACAATAACAATTGGGCTCTTGGCCCTAAACAAGGCATTCATCCTTCACACACAACGAGAACTCACTACTCCAAAGAATAAGGCGCTTGGCCTTTAAAAGTAGAAGGGTAACTCGGAACACTTCCAGGTATTATCTTTTATCACACAATCGGTTCTTTAATCCATATTGAATTAATCGATTCATTATTTTTAGGTTCCAACTATGGTAAACCTAAACAGTAAGTTATCAAAAATTAATTTGACATTCCTTTAATCAACAAGAATCAACATGCTTCAGGTTTATTAATAAATTCAGTTAAACATGCACATCTGCATCAATTAGATTAACATCAAATTTATAACACGAACTAGATTCATTTACATACCTATTTATCTTTGTCCAATTAATTTAAAATTAATCCCAGTTTAAATTATTTACCAATTTCCATTAAGAACAACATGCTAAACAATAAGGAATAGATAACACAATATTTAACCAAACAAGAGGCAACAACATACGATTGATATCAATTCTTTAATCTAGTTTATATATTTATTATGTCAATTACATTATGATCCAGTGGGATAAAACATTATAACTCTATTAATTAATGTAAATAGAATAGAGAATCCACGAATCCCTGACCTCAAAAGGTTTACAATGTTCTTTTCACTAGAATAGGCCAACATGACAGATCATGATCACCTCTCTTGGAAGAATGCATCCACCCGAGGACACAGAGACACCACGACAACAACCTACAACCCAATAAGATCCATGAGGAACATATATAAAACATTATATAACAAGAAAAAAGATAAATTGGAAGAAACCTATCCAGGAACCTAGAAGAATAGCGGTATAAAATACCTTATATTAAATATGGATCATCAATTCCCGATTGCACCGAAATAGGGGTGCACATGCAATAGGAAGAAACTCTAGGGAAGACACGATCCAAGGCTAAAACACTATGAATGACTCCTAAGGTAAGTAAGGAAAGATTTGAGCATCTCATACTAGGGAACAAGAAGGAAGAACAAAGTAAAAAAAATATCTTGTCCCTTTAGAAGATTTAACGGAGCAACGATTTAAGATATGCTATATTTTCCATTAAGATCAGATCTGTCAAAGATCACATGTTTTGATCGAGTAAAGACCTCTAGACCATTAGAAAAATTAAGATAGGAGTTATGGGATTTTAATCAGCCTTAAATACCTTAAAACAAGGCTTTGAATTCATTTTATGTCAAAGGAAATGTCAAATGGGCGAAACTGTAGGAATCTGGGAAAAATTAGAAATTTGGAAAAGGAAAATGACTCATCATTCTGGAAACACTGTTCATGACATCGTTAGATGTATCACCATTTTTGAATAAATATTTCTAAATCATCAGTTCTAACTCACCATTTTTGACTCACTATTTCTGACTCACCATTTGTGACTCACCATTTCTAACTTACCATTTCTGACTCGCCATTTCTAACTCATTGTTTCTGACTCACCATTTGTGACTCACCATTTCTAACTCACCATTTCTGACTTACCATTTATGACTCACCATTTATAAATCACCATTTTGACTCACCATTTCTAACTAAATGTTTCTGAAATTTGATGAAGGAAAATAACTCACCATTCTGGAAACATTGTTCACAGAACTAAAAATTTGGAAAAGTGTTGGGGATGAGTCACCTTGACCTCCCAGAAAACCTCAAACACCATATTTTAGAAAGGGAATGGACTAGATAGGTTCTGACCAATACAACCAAAATCCTAAGCACCATAACCTTTAAAGAAACATGGTTTGGACTTAGCATCAAGCTTGTCCCCTGCATAAACATCTACATGTACATATTCCAAACAACTAAAGACTTGTAAATGTGAGAGTCTTACCTCCTTTATAGTCTATATCTCCTCAGATAGACATTCTCCCATTGGTAAAAATGGACTCTTGTTGATGTGATATGCTTCCATGTGCATTGCCTCTTCTCTAAAGGTTTTGGGTAACCCCAAGTGAAATCTCATACTCCTGGAACATTCATTCAATGTCTTATTCATCCTATTATCCACACACTTATATTGTGGTGTACTTGGAATAGTATTCTAATACCAAATTTCAATATTTTCATATAATTATTTGAACTCAAGACTACCATACTCCCCTCTATTGTCAGAACTAAATCATTTTAGTCTTGATCCTAAATCATTATACACCATGGTTTTCTAGTTCTGGAACATGTTAAACACATTATATTTTCTTTTCAAAAAGTAAAACCATACCTTCTTTGTCAAGTAATCGATAAATGTCACATAATATTGTGACCCTCCATGGGAATGTACTGGTGTAGGCCCCCAAATATATGTGTGCACTAGGTCCAGATTCCTAGCCTTTGGTGCTTTGCCTCCTTTTTCAAATGATACCTTCTTCTTATTTCCAAGGATGCAATCTTCACATAAACCAACTTCCACCAACTTCAGCTCTAATAACATTCCTTTTGTCTCTAGTACCTTCATACCATTTTCACTCATGTGTCCTAACCTATAGTTCCATAATTGTGAATCCTCAACAGATTTTATTGATGCACGAATGTCCATGCTAGTCTCTGTCATGTTGTAAAGGGTACCATTATTTTCTCCTTGATCTATGACCATATCTTCCTTGGTAATCTTCCACGAACCACTAATAAACATGGTACTGAATCTATAATCATAAATATATCCAATATAAATAAGATTTCTTCTTAAACTAGGGATATAAATAATGTTTTCTAGAACCAATAAACTCCCACTATTGGTTTTGATCTATGCATCACCCTTCCCCATGATCTAAAAAGGTTTTCCATCAGTAATATATACATTTCCAAAATTTACAAAAACACAATTGTTTAGGAAAAACATTTCCAACATGGAATGGAAAGATGTCCCTGAGTCTAAAATCTAAGACTCTATAGGGATATCCATGCTCAGTAGCAACACATCACCAATTCCTTTATCCATAGTGTTTTCTGCATTAGTTTCAGTCACCTTCCATTTATTAATGAAATCCTTTTTGACATATCATTTCTTCCTACAAATCCAGTAGGTATCACCATATCCCTTTTCCTTGTCTCAGATCTTTCCTCTTGACTTTGAACATCTTCTATGATTTTCTCACTGTGATTTTCTTCCTCTTCCTATAATGTTTGGAGAAGAACCATAGAATCTACTCGATTCTTTCCTTAAAATATACTCACTGAGGATCAGGTCCCTCACATCCTTCAGAACTAGATTTGTATTCCCTAAAGTACTATTCATGACTATTACATTTTCTTCCCAACTGTCAGGTAACAAAGACAATAAAACCAATGATCATACCTTATCATCAAGTGCAATATCCAATTATGTCAACTAATTAATGATAGTGTTGAATTCATTGTTTTGATTTTCAAAAATCCTCCACTCAACCATTTTCAGATGGAACAATTGTCACATTTGGTACACTTTTTTTGACACATAAGGATTCTACTACATATTCACAAGAGTTAATCTACCCAAACATCATCTTCTCCTCTCTGATTTTGAACACCACATTTTTAGCCAACGTAAGGTACACAACTACCAAAACCTGTCGATTCAGTAGCTCCCACTCCTTTTGATCCATGTTCATTGGCTTTAGTCCTAGAAGAGGAAAGTTAATCTTTTTATAATAAAGATAATTCTTGATTTTCATCCTCCAGTAACTAAATTTGGTTCCATCAAAGCGATAAATATTCACCTTAGTTTATTCGATGAAAACCATTCAATTTGAGAAATCTGAACTCAATCCCTCATACCAGTTGTTGTAGAAAATGGTGGGATCAAATTACGCAATAGACAATTTATAGAAGAGTAAAAGGAAAAAAAACAAGAATAAGATCTTGGGTCATATAGATTTATGTAGTCCAGGATATGATCCCTACGTCTATGGAGTGGAAGAATTTAACTAGTTTTTGGAGCATAAAATATAGGGATATCTCAACGTTTCAAAAATAGAAACCCTAGATTGAAATGGGATAATAAAGAAGATGAAGTACTATTCCACCAACCACATAGAAAGTCTGCACTACAACATTGAATGGTGCCTGGAGGTCCACATCGCTACAGTGCCACAACCACCCTTGTTCAAGCTGCTACAATAGCCAACAACTAGAAGTCCGCATCACTGTAGTTTTTCATACGCCCAAGTCTAATATGATATAATGGATAGTGGTTAGATGTCCGTGGAGCTATAGTACTACTATCTCTAAAGTTTGAGCTACTACAATGCCCTGTCGGTGTCATCCGATCAACTCTGCTACAATCGATTATAATTGTTATAGTGCCCCCAAAATTTGGTCCTGGGACCTTCGACCCTTGGATCCCCATAGTAGGGGTATGTTGTCCCTCACAACCCCAAATGAGATCAACATGAAGATCAAACCATGGAGTTACAACCTGGTGTTCAGTATGGGCCACAAGCATTCGACCCAACACCATCCAAAGAGGATTGGTCTACACCAATCCAACACATGTATCATATATATGATAATATACATGCATCATATACATGTATTTAAATATACACTATATAATTTATATATATAGATTATCATGCACTATATATATACACTATAGGTGTCACAAACTAACCTGGATCACCCATCAAACTAGGAACCTAAATTAGTTTGCAATAAGGTTCGAAGGGCATCCCCAATCCCCATGTCTTGATAACCAGATTATGGGAATCAATGGAAACCTTTGGAAATTATTTCTACCTAGAAGGTGTAACATCCTATTACCTTTCTAACAGGTACATTTTAATTCTTATTGTGGTTTTTCTTTTTAATTGTCTTGGTAGGGCCAAGAAGGAATTAGAAGGATACCTATAATGGCGAAGTTAGATATTTGTTGGATTTTTAACATAAAACCTACCAGTTCTGCATCCTTATAGGGATTTACACACCATGTAATGTGGATACACAATGTGTAATAATAAATCTATTTTTAACAAAATGTGATGGGTTTTTTTATCATTTTTTGGTTTTTCAATTACACGATGTGTTATTGGGTTACACGTTATGTAAATTCATGATGGTTGTTTTTTTAATAGGTATTTTAGTCAAGTTTTCTTTTCCTCATCTCTAAATTTCTTTTATATCAACACAAGAACCTTTTCTAGTTTATTTTGGATCCCACAAACCCTTCTAGGTCATTTTGATCAGTGATTGATCATTGTTGCGATTGTGGTGTGACTCACTGGGTAGGAGTTATCCCCGTATCTTTGTCTCTTTCTCTTTCCCTCATTGAAGGTTAATAGATCATCTTGGGATTGATGGATCTAAGATCTGTGTTTTTTAATCTTATTTCAAGGTTTATTTCCTAGATCTTATGTGCCTACGTTCTTATTGGCAGGTTCCGTTGCAGGTGTTGTGTTTCTGTGAAAGGTAGGCGGTTCTATCATGATGCACAACTTTTATTAACCCTAAATTGGTTAATTTAAATTCAATTGATATTATAAACGAAATTTATATAAATTTATTGATTAAAAACCTAATTCTAGTGAATTAGGGGTTTTTAGAAATTGAATTTTGGAATGAAATAGGGAAAACCCCCAATTCCATTTAATTGGGGTTTGATTGTGAAATTGATGAAAAATTGTGGAGAATTAAATTGTAAAATTTATGTAAATTATTTCAATTAAAATTTTGAATTTAATTGTGGGAATAAAATATTGAAATTGATTTCAAATTATTATTTTTGAAAAAATGGATTAAAATGTTTTTGATGGAAACCTTTGGGTTTTATCTTGGAAAAAGGCATATTTTGATTGAAAACCCATTTTGGTTTTTAAAGGGAAAATTGTAATTTTTTTGAAATGGTAGAATGGGATTTTATTTTATTTTAAGGTTACTTAAAATAAATTCCCCATCATTTATTTGTACTAGATCACATGCAAGCCTAGGTAGTTAGTGAGTTATTTGGGACAAAAACGCTAGGATGGGAATGCCATAACACTGGATTAATGTTTGAAAACATTAACAAAACAATTTTTAACACATCTTATTCCTCATTAGGACATAGATGAGTCCTCTATTTCTAATTCCTAGGGACATGTGTACACATTACGGTAATTATTACATGAGTGTTTGATGATCCCATAACCTGGAACTATCATACCACTTGACAGATGACCATGTTACTCACTTGTTTATATATGAGATATAAATGTATGACAATTTTTGTGAATGTTTTAAATGAATTTTAATTTATATAAACTATTTTATATAAAGTGTTTAATTAATCCATTTATTTAAAAGTACTCCCATCATTTGAAATTTAAAGCATGATTTGTTTAAATATTCTTTTGAAATTCCAAAATTATTTATTTAAAATTGAAATCTCTTTATTTGGTTAAATAAATGTTGGGATATCATTATGGAATCCTTGGTGATACCCAACTGGTATTTTATCTCACACCCTACCCATGCCTTCGGGTGTTTGTATATTATCTCCTTCCAAGTTTGAGTAGGGTTAAAACACTACTAAGAGGTGGTTATATTTGTTGATCTTTGGACATGGATAGTTGTGTCCTCTAGGACTTGGACTGTTCTTTCAGTTTATAGTACCTTTCTATAATACTTTGGGTTATTCATACCTATTTGAATTCTGGTACACTTCTCCCTTTGGATCTTATTTTGTATGCATACTATATTTTTATCTTTATTCCACAATGGTTGTGAAAAAATAATTACCACTCTCATTTTTTATGATTCTAGGTGCTAGTTTCCAAATCATGGGGTTTGGGAACACCCTTTGGGTGATTTTAGTACTAGATTAATTATTGAGATACTAGGACACCCTAGACATCTCATAACAAAGTGGCGTCAAAGGTAGGTTGAACTTCTTTTGATGTTAGTATGAATTTGTGTATTCTTTTCGAGACTTAGAAGGTAGTTGCGATTGAGTGCCTGAGTAGATCTCACTGTAATAGACCTTAATTCACAAAGGTTGGTTAGGTAAAGACATCTTGAGGTTTAGTTATAGTATTTTCCCAACATTTGATTTAGATATATTGAAATCCAAATATTGTTTGTCTATATATTGGGATTAATCTCACTTTTCCTCTGTTTGAGTGTTATTTTATGTCTTCTTTTTTGTCTACTGATGTTGTGTGACATCATGCCTCTGAGAACACGTGAAAATCAGATCCAAGGGGAAGCTACTAATGAACCTTAGTGAGTGAATACTCTTGTGGACCTGAACTTGGATGAGGTGATTATGTGTATTGTATAAGCTCTAGGATATGAACTAACACCAGTTCCTATTTAGGATCCAAATATGGAACCTCAAAGGGATGTTCTCTGAGATAGTTCTTAAGAATTTCTTCAATAGAAACCAATAGTGTTCAAAGGATCAAATAATCCTCAAGAGGCCAATGAATGGTTTAGAATAATGGAATGTTTGTTTGGGTTCTTGGAGACATCTAAAATAATCAAGGTGAAGTGTTCCACCTTCGTTCTTTAAGGACCAAGTAGAAGATGGTGGGACATGATGGTTATAGTGAATAATCATGAGGGATTAAAGTATAAAGACTTAAAAGTTATTTTCATCGACCATTTCTATCCAGAGTTGATGCTGTTGGCCAAGGCTATGGAGTTTTTCAAACTTGAGATGGATGATAGAACCGTGATAGAGTATGTAAACCGTTTTGCTAAGCTTGTTCATTTTTTTACCTGATATAGTATTGAATGAGAAGATGAAGGCTTGAAGGTTCAAGTTGGGACTACTTTTTGATATTCAATCTTAGGTTTTATTGCTGAAGTTTCCCTCTTATGATGATGTGAGGGATATATCATTGATGGTTGAAATGGACCTGGCTGGCAAGTCAGGGTTGAAGGGAGTTTCTTTTCCTACCAGTGGAATCATGTGTTACTTTAAATGAAATATGAATATTTATTATTCTCATGATGGATCTTGAAAGTAGGGTCATTCTAGACCTCCTATAGTGCTTGGAAGAGGCCCTTTGATTTGATACCAGTGTAGAAAGCTTGGGAATTCTAAGTAGGTTTTCACTGAGGCACCCAAGGTATGTAGATCCTAAAGACACTCAAGGTACTTTTAGAAGTTATGACATGTTTATTTCACTCCTCATAGTGAAACAAGATCATAAAAATCTTCTAAAACTACAGGGAAATCATATGATTCATGTATAAAAGGCTTCCATCCACAGGCATCCAGAATGAAGCTTCTTCACGTAGTGGAAGAGTCTTCAGAGGAAACAGATATGGGTCCAGAAACTGTGAGAGGTACCATAATTATATATTTGTCATTAGTTTCTACTTTATTTTATACTAGTGCATCTCATTCATTTATTTCTACCCGTTTTGTTGATCTATTAAATATTTTTACAGAGCTTTCATCTTATGTGATGGATATTACTACACCCCTTGGAACGAAGAGAGTGCAGGGTATCTATAGTTCTTCTTGTGTTTTCTCTCTATCTGATTTCAATATTTCTTGGATTTTTATGGTTCTCAGCATGAAACCACTTGACATAATATTTGGGATGGATTGTCTTATTTCCAATAGGGCCCAGATTTATTGCCATCTTCAATGAGTCTCTTTTACTACACCCGATGGTGTATGTTGTATCTTTCAAGGAGAGTGGGACCAAAGGTCAAGTAGAGTAGAACCTTCTTATCCAAAGTTGGGGAAAGTGATATCTGTGTTTTATTTTGATCCGGACAAGGAATCTTTGAGTGGTGATCTCCCTCCGGTTATCATCGAGTTTCCTAACATGTTTCTTTCTAACTTCTCTAGTTTTGCACCGGTAATGGAGGTAGAGTTTTCTATTGATTTAGTACCTAGTAATCAAACAATATATATTACTTATTACAACATAGAAAAAACTAAAATTAAAGAGTTTAATACTCAGTTGGATGATATTATAGAGAAATAATTTATATTCCCGAGTGTGTCACCTTGGGAGCCATCGATTCTCTTTGATAATAAAGATGATGGTTCACTCTGCCTATGTGTTGATTATTGAAAACTAAATTGGGTTACAGTAAAGAAAAAGTATATTATACCACATATTAATGATCTATTTGGTCATTTTAAGGGGGAAAAGTGGTTCTCAAAGATTTATCATTGATCTGGTTACCATGAGTTGATGATAAAAGAATCTGAAATCCTTATTTACTCTTCAGTCCAAGGATGATCATGTGTGTTATCTGAGATCAGTTCTGGAACTGTTGAGAAATTACTGACTTTATTCCAAGCTTTCAAAATGTGATTTCTAAATTCGAGAAGTGAAGTTTTTGAGACATGTGGTGTCAGAACATGGTATCACAGTTGATCTTGAGAAGGTAAAAATGTTATGACATGGGAACAACCACAAAATGTATTTGAGATTTGGAGATTCTTGGGTTTAGCTAGATATTATCACCGATTTGTAAAGGAATTATCAAATTTAAAATCTTTTATTACTACTCTAACTCAGAAGGGAGTAAAGTTTTCTTGGGATGATAATTTTTAGAGTTATTTTGTTGAGCTGAAATATCTTTTGACGACTGCTCCGGTATTGACTCTTCTAGTGGCCCAATAGGGCTATGTAGTCTTTTGTGATGCAATGGGTTTAGGTTTGGGTTGTGTTTTTATGAAATGATATCACATTTTCTATTATGGATCTCATCATCTTAGGCTGCATGAGAAGAACTATCCGACCCATGATCTTGAACTTACAACTGTGATGCACACGCTTAAGAGTTGGAAGAATTACCTTTAATAATAAAGGTTTTCCATGTTTTCAGACCACAAGATCTTGGGTTATATCTTCTCTAAAAAATATTTGAATCTCCTATAGAGGTTTTGGGTGAAACAACTTTAATCTTTTGACTTTGACATCACCTATACCCCAGGGAAAGGGAATTTCATTGCAGATGCTTTGAGTAGAAAACATACAACTCATGTCATGAAATAATATTTGGAAGAATAGAACTTGATGGATCTATTTTCTCAGTTGCATATTGGAGTCTATAAATCAAAGGATGAAGTTTCTTTGGCTAGTGTTTAGTTGAAATCTAATCTTCTCGTGACGATCCTTTGGGAATAGTATCTTGATGACGAGTTCCGTAGCATTAGAGACTCTCTTTATGGTGGGGAGACTGTTGCTAAGTGGTCATTATACAAAGAGAAAATTCAATGCTATTAGAATCACTTTGTTGTGTTGTTAGTGGTAAGGAAAATGGTGATGGGGGATTTCTATAATTGCTTGTGGATAGTGCACTTAAGAAACATGAAGATGTTTTATGAAATGCGATAACAATTATTGTGGCTAGGTATGAGATGGGACGTTGTTGACATTGTCTCTCATTGTTATATATGAAAACAGGTTAAGAACAAGCATCAGAAGCCTTCAGATTTTCTTCAGCCACTTCCAGTCCCTACTTGGAAGTGGTATGATATCTCTACAGAATTTTTATTTGGGTATCCACACACCAAAATAAAGAAAAATGCGATATGGGTTGTGATCAATCAACTGAAAAATAGAATCACTTTATAACCATTCATGATACAACCAAAGTTTAAGAGTCGGGTAATCTCTATGTGAAATAGATTGTTCATTTTCTTATAGTTCCATTTGATATAGTCTATGATAGGGATCCATGGTTCAATTCTTGTTTTTGGAGATCCCTTTAGGAGGCACTAGAATCTCAAGTACCTTTGAGTATGGTATACCATCTGTAGTCGAATAGACAGAAAAAAAGAGCTATATAGATTCTTTAGGATATGCTCCCTGATTTTTTTCTTGAATTTTGTGGAGATTGGGATGACCATATTGGTCTAGTTGAGATTTCTTATAACAATAGTTACTAGTCTGCGATCAGAATAGATCCTTTTGAGGCCTTATATTAAAGACCTTGTAGATAGCTATTGTGTTGGTCAGATATTAGTGAAAGTTCCTTGGTTGGACCATGCTTAGTTCAAGAGATGAAAATAAAGATTCAATTGATTTGTCATAGGATGTTGATAGAACAAATCTAGTATAAGTCTTATGTCGATCTTCGTCACAGACCTTTAAATTTTTTAGTTGGTGATCGGGTGTTATTGAAAGTTTCACCCCATTTGGGTCATCAACAGCTTGGGAGGAAAGGAAAGCTTACTCATCATTTTGTGGGACCATTTGAGATTGTTTTGTAGGTGGGGAAACTTTCTTACTGTTTAGCACCTCCTTCATAGCTTACATCGATACATAACATGTTCCATGTATCTCAACTATGAAAGTATATATCTAATCCATCACATGTTCTGAGATGGAGTAATCTTGACATTAAACCTGATTTATCCATGACTGAATGATCGGTTAGGATAGTTGATTATAAAACTAGGGTACTTAATGGGAGGGAGATACCTTTTGTTTGAGTGCTATGGCAGCACAGTTCAGATTTTCATGAGATGTGGGAGCGCGAGACATTGATGAGAGAGTAGTGGCCTAACCTTTTTAATATGGAAGCCTCTTGATAGGATTTCTAGGGAAAAAATATTTTTATATTGGGGATATTGTAACATCCTGTTACCTTTATGATAGGTAAATTTTAAGTCTTTTCATGGTTTTCCCTTCTAATTGTTTGGATAAGGCCAAGAAGGAATTTAGAGGATACCTATAATGGTGAATCGAAAGATTTGTTGGATTTTTAGCATAAAACCTACTAGTTTTTCAGGCTTCTGGGGATTTACATGCTGTGTAATGTGGATACACAATGTGTATGTTCTAAATTAATAATAAATCTATTTTTAACAAAAGGTGATGGATTTTTCTGTGATTTTGGGATTTTTCAATTACACGATGTGTAATTGGGTCACTTGACATGTAATTTGGTTACACGTCATGTAAAGTATTGATGGTTGTTTTTTTAATAGGAATCTTCGATGAGTTTTCTTTTCATCCTCTCCAGATTTCTTTTCTCTCAACCCAAGATCCTTTTTCCAGGTGATTTTGGAGCCCTAAAACCCTTCTGAGTTGTTTTGATCAATCATTTATCATTGTTGTGATTGCGATGTGACTCATCAGGTAATAATTCTCCCCATCTCTTAATACATTTCTCTTTACCTCCTTGAAGTTTGATAAATCATATTGGGATTGATGGATATAAGCCCCGTATCATTGAATCTTGTTTCTAGGTTAAGTTCTTAGATCTTCTGTGCCCATGTTCTTGTTGGAAGGTTCCATTGCAGGCATTGTGTTTTCGTGAAAGGTAGGCGGTTCCGTCATGATGCCCAATTTTTATTAACCCTAAATTGATTGATTTAAATTTAATTTTTTATTTAAATTAAATTGCTATTATAAATGAAATTTCTTTCAATTCACTGATTAAAAACCCAATTCCAGTGAATTAGGGGTTTTTGGAAATTGAATTTTTTCATGAAATTTGGGAAAACCCCTAATTTCATTGAATTGGGGTGTGATTGTGAAATTGATAGAAATTTTTGTAGATTTAAATTGATGAATTTAAATTGTAAAATTGATAGAAATTATTTCAATTAAATTGTTGAATTTAATTGTGGGAATCAAATATTGAAATTGAATTGTGAATTGATTTCAAATTCTTATTTATAAAAAATGGATTAAAATGGTTTTGATGGAAACCTTTGGGTTTTATCTTGGAAAAATTCATGTTTCGATTAAAAACCCATTTTGGTTTTTAAATAGAAAATTGGGTTTTTTTGAAATGGGAGAATGAGATTTAATTATATTTTAAGGTTGCTTAAAATAAATTTCCCATCATTGATTTATACCAAAGAACCTAAAATCCTAGATAGTTATTGAGTTATTTGGGACAAACACACTAGTATGGGAATGAACTAGCACAAGATTAATATTTTACAAAACTAACAAAACACTTTTTAGCACATATTATTCCTCAGTAGGACATAGACAAGTCCTCTCTTTTATGTGCTGAGGGAAGTGTGTACACATTGCGGTTATTATCACATGAGTGTGTGAGGATACCTTAACTTGGAACTATCGTACCTCTTGGAATATGACCATGTTGATTGCTTGTTTATATATGAGATATAAACATTTTGCAATGTTTGTGAACTATTTTACATGCTTTATAATTTATATAAACTATTTTATATAAAGTGTTTAATTAATCCATTTGTTTAAAAGTACTTCCATCATTTGAAATGTAAAGAATGATTTGTTTAAATATGATTTTGAAATGACAAACTCATTTATTTAAAATTTAAAGATCTTTATTTGGTTAATTAAATATTGTCATCTCATTATGGAATCCTTGGTGAGACCCTACAAGGCTTTTATCTCACACCCTACCTGTTCCTTTGGGTGCTTATAGATTATCTCATTCCAGGTTCGAGCAGGGGTAAATTACCACTTGGAGGTGGTTCTAGATGTTGATATGTGGACTTAGAGAGTTATTTCCTTTGGGACTTGGGATGATTTTTCATTTTTATGGTAATTTTCTATAGTACTTTGGGTTTTTTATCCCTGTTTGACTTACAGTAAACTTATCCCTATGAAGCTTCTTTTGTATGCATACTGTCTTGTTATCTTGCTTCTGAAATGGTTTTGGAAAAATTGTTCCCATTTTCATTTTATATGATTCCAATTGATATTCTCCAACCCATGGGTATCAAGAATGACTTTCATGCTATGTCAATACTGGCTTAGTTATCGGGTTACCAGGGTACCCAGGATGGTTCGTGATAGAAGGAAATATATATCAGACATTTATATATCATATAATATAAACAAGAAGAAAAAACACCGAGGTATACAACAATAACATGTCCAAACTATGATAAGAGACAAAACAAAAGTTGATCCAATGAAAAACCCAAATAGACAAACCAAAATATCAACTTCATGTGACATGGGGGTCTATATCCCACTATGCCACTGCCAACACCCCACACCTTCTATCTTGCATACCCTCCATCACCAAGTGACAACTTACTTTTATTTGTACTTTAAAAAACAAGGTATTCATATACCCATGGGTATATATAGGATGTGTGAACAACAAGCCCAGTAGGGTCCCACCAAGTTTTTTATAAGAGTAATTTAATAAATAAACCAAAATTTCTCATTTTAAATATATAAATACAAATAAAACATGCTTTAAACAATTTTATATAAAAATTAGAGAGATAACTGTAATGGTATGTACCTTCCCAGCCTATTACTTTTCTAGTTTGGGCAGTCATAGGTGTTATAAGGAGGCCTGACTATTAGAGTACTATAATAGGTGGTTTGTAACATAAACCAGATTCACATTGTGAGTTGGTCATTTGCAGCTTGTGTAGTTGGAGAAATCACAACTTGTGTGTGGTAGTGGAGTAGTTCATGAAACAAATTCACATCATAAAATGGTAATTCACAATGTGTAATCATATTGAGATGAGGCGACATAAATTTCAATAAAAGTTGGAAATATGGGAAATTTATGCCTTATAATGGTTTCATGACTTTTAAACCACGAACACCATGGAATTCACAGTGTGAATATATAATTCACATCATAAAAGGGGTGGATTCCATGTTGTAAATAGGTTTTGTTTGTCCAATTCTCTATTCCTTCAGCCATTTCATATTCATCTCATTTTTTTGGAAAACCCTAGGTGATTTTGGGAGAGTTTCTAGTCCTTGTTCCCTCTATTTGATCATCGGGTTCCAGTAGTGAGTTATTCTCTTTTATCCCATTGTTTTCCCATGTGTTCTTCACTCAAATATCTGATGTGATGTTGTTGATTTAGTTTGAGATATTTTGGGTTGTGTTTTTGATGATCCTTTAGTGTGGTGTAGGTTGATACTTCATTTACTTTTTTGTATATGGTTTTCAAGCTGATTTTTCTTTTACCTATGGTGTACAATGAGATCATAAAGATTCTATGAGGTAGGGTATCCTTTTTCTCACTCCTTTATGGGATACGTATAGGATTTTCATGATATTTCTTTCTATTAGGTGGATAATAAGGGTCGGATTAGTAAAAATAATTAATCGACATAAATAAAATAGATGGGTATGGAGATATATCCCATTATTTACTGATTTTATATATGTTTTTGATGATATTGTTCATTATTTTTACTGATCTTGAAAATAACAGTTGTTAGAATCCTTGTTTGTGCGGTAGATGATATATGTTGTGACCCTTGATTTGTTGTTGTGTGATTTCACCCGAATAAAAGGCTAAAGAATGTATATTTGGATAATAATTTTTTTCCCACAAAATATGGTTTTCATGATAATAACCATGCTAAATAAATAAGTAATGTGATGAAATCCCTTGAATAAATTGAAAATTTAGAATGTGTTGTTGTGTGTTTGTGATTTTTTTTCTCTATGTGGTTTGGGCTATTTTACGGTAATGGAGGTGACCAACTGGGCTGTGTGATGTGTGGTATTATGATGTGACATGTTTGGTTAGCATGGATGTAATGTGGTCAGTTGCATAATGTGGTGCAGATGCGCAGGGTTTGTGATGTGAGGTTATGGTGCACAGAGGTTGTGGTGCATAATGGCGATGATGTGTGGTGATGATGCATGGTTTTTGTATACATTGGTTGTGTTGTGAGAAAAAATTGAGATGTGAAATGTGTGGTTGTTGTGGTAAGATGTCTTGGGTGATGTGGTGCGATGATGATGTTGGAAACTACATGTTTCAATGCTTTATCTCTACAGTTACACTTTAAACCTATTTTTTGAGTGAACTATTACTGTTTAATTACATATTTGAATTTAAAAATGAATAGAATATTTGGACAAAGAATTAGGGACTTTAGGTGCTTGATTACCGACTCTATTAAAGATGATAAAGAGAGATTTTTTGATGCATGGAAAATGATTAGTGATTTTTTTATTCAATGGACCGATCTTGAATTTCATATAAGAATGATTTTAGAGTGTTTATTTAATGTATTTAACGATGAAGAGTAATTTAAATTATAAAAACTCCTAGGGGGATTTTTTTTCCATCAAAATAATGTTTTTTAGGAAATTTATGATGAATTGAATAAAGATAATTGAATTTTTTTTCATCTTTAGAGTTTTTGAATGAGAACCTTTTAAAAATGGTGATCGGTGAAGGGAAAAAGTTTTCTAAAATTTTCAAAGTTTAAATTACTAATTTTTAATAAATAAATTTGAACATGAAACTAATGTGTGAAAAAAGTGATCAATTGACTAAATCTTTTTGGGACTTAAATGATGAAAATTTTCAAAAAGATGAAACTGAAATTCATTTTTTAAAAAATCATAAAGGTAAATTTTTTCAAAAAATGGAATTTGAAGAGATTGAATTTAGTGCTCATGTTTTGAAAGAAAAATATACTCTTTAAGCTTAAAATTGAAATTACCAACCAATTATTAGTGGAATTTATTTTAATAGAGGTTTAAATGGACATTTTTGATTAATTTTTAAATTTCAACACTCTATTTCTTTCAAAATCATAAACAAAGGTTGTTGAAATTGATTTTGAAGTTAAGTAAAATATGAAAAGAGGTTTACAACTAGCTTCATTTGGCTCACAAAATTTTCAAACTGAAATTAAATAATCTCTTCCTCAAATAAAATTTCAAAACTCAACTTTTATCACCTTTTGTAAATTGATGGTGATTTTGGTAAGGATAAGCTTGAGAGATCTTACACAACATTTGTAGAAACTTTTATTCCGCTACCACCTCAAAATAACTTAAAATGGATCAAATTTGTCCTAAATTATGAAGTGAAAAATGAGAATATTTTTATTTAAAATCTAGATAACATGCCTTCAATATATTATAAAAGGGTCTATGAAGGAATTATGGTAGTTTCTAGGGGACTTGGTTTTCTCCCTTGAAGGTTAGGTTCCTATAGAACTTGGATTGTTGTCAAAACTCAATGGGTAAAGCATATGTAGTGATTCCTAATTAGGAAACCACATCCACCTAGTGACTAGGTTAGTTGCTAGGGAAGTATGTTTGGGGAATATAACACTAGTGATTCATGGGAGACAACCCAAGATTTAATTTTTTTTTGTTTTTTTGTTTATTTTTTTAGTAATAAAAATTCATCATCAGACTAGTTAGTGCATTTTCACACTATTATCCTACTCACTTGGCTTGATACTTGTTGTCGAACACTCTCACATTTTCTCAATATCATCTTTTTGATTCTCAATGTATGGGGATAATTTTATTTTATTTGAACTTTGAAGGTTATTTCTTGGAGATATTAAGTATCAATTTAAATGATTATGAAATGTGTTTATTGATCTGAATTAAAAGGAACAAATAAAAAAAATTAGGGGTGTTTTCTCTTTCATTCTTCATGAATATATACTTATTAAAATCATTTCATTATTTCCTGAAATTTTAATTTTAATTTTGATATTTACAAATTAGATCATTTTTTGGAATTAAGTGTGGAGGGATTTACCCTCTAGTTTGGACTTGTTTATAATGTTTTGGGGTTGTAAGTCATGTGTGTTACTTATGGTTTTATGCTTTATCATTGAAAATCCTTATGAAACTTATTTTAACCGAAGTTTGAACACCCTTAAATTTTTTATGTTTTCAAGAAACAATGTTTAACATGCTATTTCTTGAGTTTAATTGAATAACTTGGTGCCTATTTAATTCAAAAATGCATGTAATTTTTTATTTTTTTGGAATAGTGATGGAAAATGTGGAAGCATGTGTTTTAACTAGATTTTACCCCTTGAACATGAATTTGAAATATTTAACTTACAAAATTTTGTTGAAATAAAATGTTTTTAATTTTTTCTCCCATTGGGGACAATTTTGGGTTTTAAGTATGAGGGAGGAGGTCTTTTTTATGCTATATGTATTCGAATGTGAGCCCATTAAAAACCCATTTTTTTTTTTGAAATTTTGAGTTTTTGATCATCACTTAGTCATTTTCAGTAGATGAAATTTTTTATTTGAAATTGAAGGTTGTGATTCCACTTTGCATAGATTTATCTATATTACCTATTTGACATGAATTAGGTGAACCATTTTTCATGACCTATTGAAAGAAAATGGATCTTGGTAAAATCTTGAGACAATTACATACAATAATCATTTAATTTAAATTTTTTAATTTGAATTTAACTCATAATATATGAATCCAAATGGATTATGAAATGAAAACCCTTATCCAATTTTAAGACATTCTTTTATTCTTCTCATTATTTATTCATCAAAATTTTGGATGAGTTATTTATTTCACCAATAAATTTTCACTCCACCTCTTCCAATGGAGTGTCTATTTATTATGGCTTCTTAAATTATGTGGATATGTTCTCATGGAGGTAAATATAATCTTGGAATTTCAGTTGGATGGAAATTGACAATTGTTAAATTCTCTTTGAAATTTTCAATTAATATCATTTTTGTAAACAGTAACCAATTTTTCATAGAAGAAATTTAATTTTAAAGGGTATTCATATCTTACTACTTGATATAATCCATAAGGTAAAATCAATATGAAAATCAATTCTTAGAGGAATTTTAGTTTTTCCTTTTTGAGATTTATTTTCTATTATTGAATGTGACTACATATTGCTTGAGGGCCAGTAGTATATTAAGTGTGAGAGAATTTGATGTGGACTTTTTTTCACGTGTTTTTCCACATCAATTTTTTTTGTTTCTACTATATTTTTAAATCTAAAACATGTATTTTATAGTTGATTATGGTTTTATGGTTAATTTATAAAAAATTAGTAATTTATTAGAAATGATGTTAAATATGTGTATTTTATTCATTAATATTTTATTTATTATCATTTGGTTGTTTAAATAGTGCATTATTGATTTTCCTGTCTAAAAGTGTATTTTATGTTTGAGTTATTAATTATTTTCATGCCTTGAATTTATGTTTCTTATATTTATATCTTATTTTGAATTTTCTTTTTAAATATTAATTATAAAATGTCATTTATTTTTTAAAGTGTTATTTATTATTATTTAATTTATTTATTTTTGATTTTAATTAATTAATTAGTTTAAGTTTAAATTAATTTTTAATTTAATAAATTTAAATATTTAATAATTTTTAACTTTAATTAACGAATTATTATTTTCCTATTTTTTAATATTTTTTAGTTTAATAAATCAATCAATCAATTAATTAATTATTAAAATTCTAATTTACATTTATATTATTTATTTATTTTAATTTTCTTTCTTTATTTTTGTGTGCCCAGGTAAACCCGCGTAAGAGATTTATCACTTAGAAGCTACATAACCAATTTGTGAGGCATTTCACGTACCTAATTTGGGACGTAGAGAATCCTACTAATATTTATGTAACCTATTTCCAAAAAATAAGTAACATATACTAATTTTTACCCTCTTCACACCTGAATCCATCCAAGACATAATAATATTTATGTAACTAGAGTTCGAACCCAAACCCACCAAGGTCATAAATTAAGTTGTTTCTTGAGCCAGAAATACTATCGAATACAAGGATGAAAATTGAATCTCTGACATCGTAGGATGAAGATGAAAGACTGATGGATGAAGCTTACTTGAGATTTTAGAAGAATCAATTTTGGTTCTGAAATATTGAACTTGTAAGGGATGTCAGAGACTATGAGGATTCGAGCCAAAGTTGATAGTGAAGCTAAAGTATATCGAGACTCCAATGCTTGATGATACATTGTCATGTACATTTCCCACTTATGGAATGACCAAAGCCTCATTTTATGATTTTTTTAATATGTTTTATGATTTTTTAAAAAAAATCATAGGTTATTTTGGATGGTGGTAGCGTTTGTGGTGTGATAAGATCCTTGAGAGGTATCTCATGGGGCGGTAGTTCAGAACCCTTTATTTTCCCAGGTTTGGTTTTGTTTCTCGAGCATGAGAATCATTTGAGAGGTATCTAATGTGATGATCCATGCCTTCCTGACTTGTTACTTTTCCATTTTGGGTAGTTATATGTGTTCAAAGGAGGCCCTAGGAGGTTTTGTGGAGGTTGGAGTTGTATAAGTACTATAATATGTGGTTCATGATTTTAACCTGATTCACATCGTAAGTTATTCATTCGTAGATTGTGTAATTAGAAAATTGAATAATTTTGTGTAGTAGTGGAGCAGTTCATAAAAAAAATTCTTGTCGTGAAAGGGGAATTCATGACGTGTAATTAGATCAATCCATGGTGACATGAATTTCAAAAAAAGTTGGAAATGTGGGAAATTCATTTCTTGTAATGGTTTTACAGATTCTAAACCATAGACCCTGTGGAATTCAAAGTGTGAATCTATAATTTACATCATGAAAAGGGTGGATTCTAAGTTAAAAATAGGTTTTATTTGACCGATTCTCTAGCCATTCATCCATCACCTCTTCCTCTAATTTTGTGGTAAACCCTTGGAAATTTTAGGAGAATTTGTAAACTATATTACCTTGCCTAAATCCTTGGGTTTTGGTGGTGGTGTTTCAGTGATCAATGGTGCGTTCTTCTCATTTATCCCCTTGTTTTTCCCTTGAATTATTCTCTCAAATACCTACTATGATTTTTTTGGTTCTGTTTGAGGTATATTGGGCTGTGTTTTCAATGATACTTTGGTGCGATGTAGATTTATCCATCATTTCCTTGTGTGTTTGTGGTTTAAAAATTTATTCTTCTTTATTATATAGTGTGAAGTGATATCAAAAAGTTTTTTTTGAGGTATGTGATCCTCTTTCTCACTCATTTATGTGCTACGTGTGGGATTTTCATGATCATGTTTTCAATTGGATGGATAGAAAGGGTTATCATAATAAAAATAATTAATTGAAATAATTGAAATTGATGGATATTGGGATATATCACATTATTTACTTATTTGATATATGTTTTTGATGATATTGTTCTTGCTGATTCTTGATACTGAAAATAATGGATATTAGAAGTCTTGTTTATATTGTATATGATATATGCTGAGGCCCTTAATATGTTGTTGTATGATCACACCCGAATAAAAGGATAAAGAATATATATTTGAATAATAAACTAGTTTCCCATTGAATCTAGTTTGTGTGATAATACCCATGCTAAATAAATAAGTAATGTGATGAAATCCCTTGAATAAATTGTGAAAGATGGAATGTATTGCTGTTGTGTGTTCGTGCATGTTGTGTTACCCTGTGTGGTTTGGGATGTTGTGTGGTAATGGAGGTGACCGGCTGGGCCGTGTGATGCATGGAGCTGTGATATGATGTGGTTGGTTAACATGGATGTGATGTGGATATTTATTCAATGTGGTGTATATGCACAAAGGTTGTGATGTGAGGTTATGGAGAACAATGACTGTGGTCTACAATGGTGATGATGTATGGTGGTGATGTGTAGTTTTTGTGTTTGGAGGTTGTGTTGTAAGATGAATTTGATATGTGTGATGTATTTTTATTTCGGTGAGATGGTTTTAGAGATGTGGCCTGGCGATGATGGTGGATGTGTGGTTCCGTATCAGTGGTTGTGTGAGTTGGTCCAGTTGTTGCGTGACATGGTTGTGATTGTTTCTCGATTATCCATGTGTTAAATTGTGATGTGGTAAATGAAAATGGATGGGGTGGAGATTGATATGAAAAAATGACTTAAATTAAATGAATAAATGAATGGGTTGTGTAAATTTTAATGAAGTGGATTAGCTATGAAAGTTAGTGAAACATGATATATCTGGAAAGTGGTGAACTTTTAAATGAAAGTGTGAGATGTTGTGTGTCTTATGTGGTGGTTGTGTGGTGTGTTTCATATAGTGGTGACAATGGTTGTGATGGTTGGTTTGTGGTATGGTGGTGGTGATGTGGGGTGCTCTATTTCAGTTTTTTGTGAACCCATAGATTGTGGTGTTGTGTGTTATCTATATATCATGTATCTTTATGTTATTTCTATTTTTCCCCACCCAAGTTGGATAAACTTACCAATGATTAGAGGTTATGGGTTCTGGGTGATTTTCCTAACATCCAGGATGGTGGTGACATGGATGGTTGGCTACCCACTCTTCCCTACACTTCCTTTAATAGAAGTGATGATATGGGTTGGTGTTGGATATTACCCAATAGTGTTTACCCAAGTGTTTTCAGGTGAGATGTGATGTGATGAGGCAGTGATGTGATGTGATATGTGGTGAGGTTCATGCATGGTAGGAGGAGGGAACGAGGTTGATATCCTTCATCTTCATGATACCCTACTGTTTTGGTTATTTTATGAGATGGGATGTGATGGCCTAGGTGTCTTTGAGGGAGATGTGGTGTGGTGATACATGATGTTAGCACCAGATGCTAGACCTTGTGAGGGTGGGGCAGGTAGGGATACATCCTGAACCACATCAGAGATGGATCAAGCATTTTCGGGTGATATGTGATGTGATGTGATATGTATGGAAGGGATGAGAGCACAAGTTGTTCGATGTTGGGTAGTTAGAGCATAAAATAAGCTGGGAATATACAATAGGGAACCTTTATTTGTTATGATCTTAATGTTATATTATTATATTGGACATGTGATTTGGTGAGTGAGATATGCTCAACCTAGGTTTGGTTAGATGACATGTATAGGTTCTTATTGGTTCTTCTGTTTGTTCACTAACACATTAGCATGATCTTTTCACATGTGCACTTGAGACCTTGGTTATGTCCCTATTGAGTATATCTATTATTCTCAACCTATGTATATTATCCATTTTTCAGGTTTATAGGATGTCTCTGGGGATCGAGATGTACATTACTTGCTTAGGTCTGGAGTTACTATTGTGTCACTATCGTAGACTTGTATTTTAGTTTATTTAGATACTTTTATATGTATCGATTTACTTTATTCATGAATTATGGGATGATTTTTAGTTTACCTTTATTTTATCTACTGGAGTTTCATGGTGGTTGTTTATCCTATCTCCTAATCTTATTTTATATTATAGAGTAAAATTTCACACATTTTTGAGTTTTTATACCCTCTATGCTAGTCACTAACCCAAGGTCTATTAGTGGTGGGACTTAGGAGTCATTATATTTATTCCTTCATTATAGTATATTTGGAGGGAGGGGGTTGTGATAATAACAATTTTCATATCATTTATAGTAACATATATCAAAGAATAATTTCCAAAACCATGAATGAATAAATAATTTAAATAATATAAGAAAATTCCACATTTCAAAGAAAAAATCCATAAATAATTTTGAAAGATATAATTAGTTAATCATTTCATCAGTCAAGCACCATGGGGTAAGGCCCTTGGGTAAGTTAGATCTTGGTAAAATAGGATCCCCACACCTTAGTGATCAATTTCATATCAACTGCACACACAAATCCCCTAGGTAGAGCAATCTTAAGGCCTAGGGAAGGATACCACACAGACTAGTGGCTCCCCATCATTTCCAACAAATGTTTTTTAATGTTGTAGTGTAAATAAATTTCCAGGTATCCGAAAACCATAATAGTTTCATTTTCCTAGATTTACTACCTAAATACCTAGGTTACCATGTGCTATCACCATCACACATTCAAAAATTATACTTGGGGAATTTTAACAAACACAATCAATTCATCAATCATAAAACAATTACCCCAAAACCATTTTCACATGCCTTTATATTCTAATTTAAAACCATTTTCAAAGAAAAATTCTTCAAATATTTTCATCATTCAAAACTAATATCATGGAACTATAACATGATTTAATTTTTTTTTGGAAAAACCATTAAAACATGCAAAATCATTGCAAGTTTATAGAGTAAATCCAACTTATGAAACCACCTACCTCAACAGTCATGTTCCTAAAGAAAACACACCCAATCTAAAAAAACCTAAATTGCATATCTCCCTCCTTTTATGGATCTATACTAATTTACATTATATAATACCCAAAACCATATATCTATTCATGATATTCAAAATCTATCTTTCCTTTTAAGGAGAGAATAAGAGATATAGAAGCGTGATGAAGAATGATTAAAGAGTGAAAAAATACCATTAATTTCCTAGATCCACTACCCTTGGAATCAATAGAATCACTCTTCAGATAGGAAAAAATTACCAAAGTCATCAAGGGAGAGCCTTAAGTTTGAGACCCTATAACATTGGAGAAACAAATGAGGGATTTGGGTGGCAATTTAGATAAAAAATATAGTTTTTTTGGTTATTAAAAACTATCAGCATGCTTCAACCACATAGTTAGACAAATCATGCACCAAATATATAGGATTAATCTATCTCTGGAGATCCACACAGTTTGGTCACATGGTTAGATGAACCGTGAACCAACTTTAAAAAACACCACTATCCCAAGACACATGATTTCTTGGAGAAGGCCACATAATTAAACCGAACTGTGTGCTACCCATGTGTCCCCTCCTACCAACCTCAACCTGCCATATAATTTTTAGGGAAACATGTATGGTTTCCACTAACTATGTGCTAACTATGAACCATAAAAAACAATCCAAAAAACTCAAAAAACTACAAAAAATGACTCAAGAAAATAAGGTCAAAAAGTGGTAAAAAATAGAGGTAATAAATACCTAAAAGTGAAACTAGTGTGTAGCAATTATCCCTACCATATGACTTTCTGACCCAAGAAACTAAAATCAAGGAAGGTTGGATCTTGAAAATACAATGCCACTACTCCCTCATCATTGATTACCATTACAAAGTCTCATGATAATCATTAACATGTTTCCAAAGAACTCAGAACAGTAGGCTTCCCCCATAGTAAATTTTCTTGAGAATCAACCATGCATACAAAATTATAAAACATTGATAAATATAATTCCAAATCAATCTTATCCCAACTCAAAACATGATAGGGGTCCATATGATACTTCTTGAGTTGATATGCATGGAATGTATCATGAATTGAAGTCAACTGAGGTGGTAACTCCAAAATATATGCCACTATCACAATACACTCAATGAACTCAAAATCTCCCACGCATCTTGGAGGTAAATTTCCTTACTTTCCCAACCATCAATGTCCCATATGAGGTGAGACTTTAATAATACATGATCACTAACTGTGAACTCTAAAATTTAGCACTGATGAACCACATAGGATTTAGATGACTTTGAGTTGTAAACATCCATTTATGTATGATCTGAATCTTTATCGTTGTCTCCTGAATAATTATTGAACCTATCAAGGATATTTTACCTATAACCAAACAACAAATAGGTGATTTTTAAGGCTAACCATATAAGGATTCAAAGGGTGATATTTTGATGAATGATTAGTAACTATTATTATAAGTAAACTCAACCAATCCCAAATGTATATCGCAAGATTATCTTAAGTCAAGAACATAATCACAAATCACATCCTATAGAATCTAAATATCCCACTATAGGTGTCCATCCATATGGGGATGATAGGCCGTGCTCAACCTAAACTGAGATCCCATCACTTCCTAAATACCCTTCTAGATCTGGGAGGTAAAATAAGGATCTCTGTTTGATACGATGGATGATATAACTCTATGAAATTTCAAAATCTCTTATACACACAACTTTACCGGCTCTTCAAATCTGGTGGTATCTCGAATTGGAAGTAAGTGAGATGACTTGGTGAGTCATTCAATCACCACCCATACACTATTCATACCTTAAGGATTACATGGTAGTCCAATAATAAAATACATGGAAACCTCATACTATTTCCATATTAACACAGGGAGAGGTTGAAGTAACCTATATGGTAATTGGTGTTCTACTTTAATTTTTTATAGGTATAACAATGAGACACAAATTAAGTTATATCTCATATCAAACCCAAACAACAAAATCAATGCTTCATTATATAGTACATCTTTGTATTACTTGGATGAATGACCCAATGAGAGAAAAGAAATGCCTCCAATATATTTCTTATTACTAATGATGGAACTACCCATTGATTCATGAAACAAGGAACACCTTCTAGGGAGAGTGACTACTCAGGGATAGTCTCCCCACTATATAAAGAATACTTAATACTTTGAAATTCATTATCGCATTATTTATCCTGGGAAACCAACTCAAGGAGATACAGTGTCAGCTGAATGATTTCCAAAAAGATACTAGCTCCTTCCTCCTTTTATCCAAGTGCATTCTAGAAATGAAATGAAAAAAGATACACTTGAGAGGGAAACTTTACACTGAGGTCATCTACAATAAAATTTCCCTTTTCTAGTGTATAGGTGATATATAAATGAAACGACTGAAGATAATCCATCCATCACCTCTTCCTGAGATTCAAGTATTTTTAATAAAGGAGGCAACTAAAATCTTATAATCTGAGTAAATAGTGAACCTTTACCCAAAAAGGCAGTGTTTCCAACAATTAAGGGCATAAATAACCACTAAAAGTTATAAATAATTATTTGGGTAATTATTCTCATACATTTAGAGTTTACAAGAACCATACATCACCACGGGATCTCCTTATATAAGAACATTACCCAAGCCTATTCTTGAAGAATCATAATAGACCACATATCCTTGACTAGTCTCTGGTAAAATTAAGATATGATATGTGGTCATGCATTGTTTCAACTAGTCAAGATATGTATGACACTTTGAGTCCCACATGAACATTACCACCTTTTAGGTAAGAGAATTCAATGATGATGCAAGATTCATGAAATCCTTCACAAACCACTAGTATTATATCACAAATCCTAAGAAAATTCAAATATCAAAGACATTCCATGTGTAATGACCCAAAATTTTATCAAATAAATTTCCATTCTTGTAATTATGTCATATACTATAAATCAGAAAAATCACATAGAGAAGCAACCAAATATTTTTCTCATAAATAAATAATTAATGAAATAAGAGGTATTTATAGAAATTAAGGAATCTATACCATTGGAATAATAACCTGACTATTGGAATAGTAATGTGACCATTAGGAATAGTAATCTAGCCATTAGAATAATAACCTCACCTATGAAAGTATTAATAAAATTTTTTAAACTTATAAATGAAAATATGATATATTTATATCACTAAATAAGTAAATAAATGTTTTAAAGATTATAAATTAAGTGTTGTTATTTTTGTGAAATCTAAATATTTATTTACAATTTTATAATTAATACAATGATTTAAAAGAAAATTAATTTTCATAAAATAGATTCATAAATCAATTTTTTTGTCTTATAATTATAAGATAATTTTATGAGACCTTAATTAATTTTTCAAAGTTTCATAAAATTAGTTATAATATCAAAATCAATATTTTTTGAATAAATGATAATTTTAATTAAAAATTAAATTTATCATATTAATAAAATTATTTTTATAAATGGAGTAAATTTTTGAAATATACACATTGAAAAATGGTTGGGGTTAATTTTTGGGATTTTTCTAAAATAGTTGAATTTTTAGCAAATAATGAAATATGACAATTTATGGTATTTAACATTATAAGACAAATACATGATTTTTTGAGTAATGGATGATTTAAGAACCCATTATTTCAAAATAAAATGCACTAGTTACTTTACTTAGTCATAATAATCAATGCTATTGATAGTTTTGAGGCAAAATAATAAACTAATGAATAAAACAATAAAAAACACCCCTCTCCTCTACCTATAGATACCACCCTCACCACCTCTTATACTCACACTTTATAAGCTTTATAACTTGATAAAATTCTACTGAATTCATCTTCCAAGACTATTCCCTACATCATGGTCTTTCTGGTCTCACAAAAAGACCATTTCCAAGTTCCTTAAGGTAGTTCTCAATGAGATGATATTCAAGAGGTAAAATCCTCCACCCTTCTCTTTTAAATTATTTATTTCTTCTACCTAATCCTTTCCTCCACTATCAAAAGTGAAATCATATCTCTAGTATCATATATATACTGTAATTTTATTTTGTTAATGGGATATCCATCAACAAATCTCATCTCTTCTCCTTTTATTCTAAAAATGAAAACATCATTCGTGGTGTGTCAATTCACCGCCTTTATAGATGATGAGTTTTCATTTTTAATTACCACCTTCAAGGATTGTCATAAAACCATTATTATGGTTAAAAAATATTTTAAAACTTATATTATAACTTTTTTCATATTCTGTAACTAATATATATACATAATATTAAATAATAAATCAAAACTAGTTCATAATGATAAAAAACCTACCAAAATAAAATAAACATTTATCATTAACATTTTATCAAATGAATAATTATCATATCATAAAAAAAATGATATATGATAACATTTAAGATTATTGAATTATATTAATACCATATCATTCCACTTATTTTTTTCCATTTAACAAGAACTCCCATAATTAAACTCAAGGGAACTGATCATAAAATCATGAAACAAACACACCCGAAACAACAAAATTAAACATTATAACTCATCAAAATGGACATATATTTTTTAATAAAATTATAATAAATAAAATATTTGTTTAATAGGTTATTAATTAAATTATTAATGAATCTAATTTTATTATATATGACATTAAGTTCAAGTACATAACACTTTCATACATAAGGTAAGGGATCTCTCTGAGCCTACAATTTTTCCTTCGGGTTACAATTCCCTCTTATTAAACCAATTTATTTATTTATTATTATTATGTAAATCTTTTAAATTCTATATATATGTTAAAAAAGTATTTATCAAGATCAATTTATCCTTATTTTAAGGTTAAATACATATTTTAAAAGGTTCCCTTCTCAAATTTCTCCCGATAAATGTACCCGATTAATGGGAACTTCCCAATTTCTTACCCATTTTCGAGCACACTCAATTTGATTTAATCCACCATTATTTTTATAAAATCACTAATTTCATCATGAAAAACTTTATTGGTTCATTTTTGGTTTTATACAAACAATTATTCCTTTTTCCTCTTTAAAGACTCTTTAATATTTTCCCTAAAACCACACTTAAGTGGATCATTTCTAAAGTTTCTTAAACACTATTTTTTCATGTTTTTTACTTCAGTTAGACATAATTTATCATTATATATGCCTATTTTCCATTATAAATTTACATGTATGATTTAAATACATTCTTTTATGGACACCATTATGATACTCCCATTGGTTATGTATTATGACATGATTACAATACCCATTTCTTTCCATGGGAAAACCTTATGTTTATTACTTATATTTGATTCTTCATGTGGAACACATATGTATAAAAATGTTATGATGGGTTAACCTAGATAGTGCTCCAATGTATTGGGTAATTTTTAGTCTCATGAGACGTAATTTATGGTATTAGGGAGTAAACCTAACCCATTATGGGACTTTTTGAACCATGTGATATAGTCTTGGAAGTTAACCTTGACTCATGTTAATGTCATGTTATGTGTTGCTACCACATTCCTATTTTACAATGATCATATTATTCCATGTTATATGTGCTTTGATTCCATATGATTATTCATGTTCCATGAATTTTATGTTATCATATCATGACTTCTAACTCATTTATTATGCTTTATTCCTATGATTATTCACTTAATGGGATTTTTAGATCATCCCTTTTGTTTATATAATTCCCCAGGTTATTCTATGTAGTTGTAGGTGCTTAAATTGAGTTAGGAGATCATTATTAAAAAATTTTATATTTTGGTTTCATGTTTTATAATTATGTTCCTAATATTCCAAAGACACTAGACATCATGATCCTTGGTTTTTATTTTATGGATAATTATTATTTAAATAATATAATAATATGTGTAAATGGATAGGGTCATTGTAGTTGGCATCAAATAAAAATCTAGTTATTTTTGGGGATTTGGCCTAGAAAACTTTAGTAATAACCCTAGGGATAATTTTATTACCATGGATAACCTAGATTGAAACTTAGTGGATCACAAGTTAGGATATAAATTTCAATTATAATTTTATCCTTCCATGTTCAAAGATTCATTTTTATATTTTTATTAGCTATGTATTTAATCCCCCATAATTGTGCATTATTTTTATTAGTTAATGGATTGAAATTGGATAATTCATACCAAAAATAAATGTGATAGGAAATATGATGATTTCTCTAATTAAATTCCAAATATGATGAGAACAGGATCTCAAAAATTTATGATAGTACCAGCACAACTAGATCAAGTTATGAATAATAAATTGAATCATGTAGAACAACCTCCTTATCCTAGGAAGAAAAATTTATGGTGAAATAATTTATGCAAAAAAGGCCTCCTATATTTAGTAGATCTTCTGATCCCCTTATCATGGAATAATGTATCAACTCCATTGAGAAGATATTATTTGCCATTTAGTACTCAGAAGAATATAAATTTGTGCTGACAGTCTATCATTTTGATGGGGAAGCTTATCAGTGGTGGACACTAATAAAAAACATGAAATCTAAGGAGGGAATTGATTCCATAGAATGAGAATCATTTGAGAAAATATTTTTCAATAAATATTTCCCCTGAAATGTTCATCTTAAGATAGAAAGGGAGTTACTCAGACCAAAGTAAATGGAAGATGAGTCTATCGAGGCATATGAGGCAAACATTACAAGGATTTCGTGATACACTTTTTTATTTTTCATGAACACCAAAAGAAAAGTGGATCAATTATTTATTAGACTAAGGACGTGTCTATGGAAATCATTGTCAATTTGATACTTTTACATCTATGCGGAGATTTTACATTGTGACCTGAAGGTTGAAATAGAGATCAGAGAGTCTTAATGGTCTCGTGGACCTGAAGATAAAAATAGGAAAATGGAGTTTAACATGGGAGGATAAACAGATAAAATTTATTATGGAATTAAGACCCAACATCCTACATGTCAAAAGTGTGGGAAGAAGCATATTGGGAAGTGTATAAATAGAACAAATACATGTTTCAATTGTGGAAGAAAGGGGCATCAGGATAATTATTTTTAAAAGAATATGAAGAAGACCACAGATGAAGAAGAATAAATGAAGGTTGAGATCACCACTCATCCTATATTGTAGTGTTCCAACTACAGGTAATATGGGAATTATGTGAGATAATTCCCTAAGAAAAGGGTTGTTGGAGGCAATCAACAACAATAACCTCCAAGGAAGAAAGGAAGGTCATATTCTATCACTATTTCTGAGGTGGAGCCCAAAAATGGTGTGGTGATAGGTATTATGGTTATCCATTCAAGTATAGAAAACATACCTTTTGATTTTGGTTCTACAAATTCTTTCATATCTTGCAAATTTAGTATAGTTATTCAAACACCACATCAAAATATAAGGGTTGAGTAATATATGAGAATATAAAGTGGGTAAATTATTTCATCCAAAGTATATAACTCCACCCTAGTTAATGTTTGTGGACCGAATCTTCCAAAAAATATTGTCTTACTTCGTTTGGTGGGGTTTGATGCTATATTCAACATGGATTGTCTATCTTTATATAAATCCAACATCAACTATTAGGAAAGGGATAGTACTCTTCATATCCCAAGGCATCCTCTAATTCTATATAAGTGTAAGGAGTATGATGAATCTTATTTAGAATCATCATCTCAATTGTTAATATTATTTCTTTATAAGAAATCATATCTAGATCAAATGATTGAGAAAAAGGAGAGAATCATGCTCGAAGAAATTCCCACTGTGATAGAATACACTGATGTGTCCCTCAAAGAATTGCCCAGTCTTCCTCCTAGCTGAGAGGTTGAGTTCTCAATTGAACTTATTCCTAGATCTTTGTTTATATCAAATACTCCTTAAAAAATGTCCACAATTGAGTTTTAAGAACTGAAGAAGCAGTTACAATAGAATCTATACAAGGGTTTTATATGCCGGAGTGGTTCACCATGAGGTATGTCGGTTCTCTTCATCAAGAAGAAGAATGGATCAATGCACCTCTACATTGATTATCATGAACTCAAAAAAATAATGATAAAGAACATGTACCCCTACCATGGATAGATGGCTTGTTCAATAAACTACATGGTTCCAAGTATTTCTCTAAGATGGACCTTCGTTCATGATATCAATAATTAAAATTAATGAAGGAAGATATTCCCAAGGCTACCTTTCGAACGAGGTATGGACACTATGAGTTCATAGTGTGCCCTTCAGACCCACTAATGCTATAGTAATATTCATGTAAATAATTAATATAGTATTTATAGATTACCTTGACTAATTTATGGAATTCTTTATAGATGAAATTCTAATATACTCCAAGATCAAGGAGGAACATGGGGAGAATTTGAATACTATTATAAAGAATATATGAAGGGAGAAACTTTATAAAAAGTATAATAAATGTGAGATCTAAGTGGAGGAAGTATCATTCTTGGGGAATGTTATCACCAATAAAGGAATACCTATAGAACCTTCCAAGATAATGGAAATAGAAGAATGTCCTAGGATAATATCTATAATAGAGATCCATAGTTTAATTGATCTATCTGGGTATTAACGAATTTTTTTGAATAATATATCATGATTGTGAAACCAACTAACCAAGTTGACTAAAAAGATAGTAAAGTTTGTTTGTAATAGTGAATGTGAAGACCACTTTAAAGAGGTGACAAAGTGGATTATCACTACACCGGTACTTGCACTACTGCGAAGTGGGGAAATCTTTTTGGTATAAAACGATGCTTAAAAGAAGGTATTTGTCTATGCATTGATGAAAAATGATAAAGTGATGGCTTAAGCCTCAAGGTAGTTGAAATTTCATGAGAAAAACTATCCCATGCATGATTTAGAGTTGGAAACTTTTATCTTCATGTTAAAAATATAGAAACATTATCTCTATGGGGAGAAGTGTGAGATATATACTAATAATAAGGGCCTTAAATAAATATTCACACAGAAGGAGCTTAATATGTGCTAATGAATATAGTTATAGATCATCAAGGATTATGAATTCTCAATCCCCTACCATCTTGGTAAATAGAATAAATTGGTAGATGCTCTAAGTAGAAAGGATCCTATAACTTTATAAATAATGATAATTGAGAAGGATACAATATTCTTAGACTAGAAAATGATAGACATAGGAATCATCCGGGAAGGTACATCATCTTTCCTTTCTCAAATTATTACTCAACCACCCCCTTTATAGAAGATAAAGGATGATCAAATAAATGATTTTGAAATATAGAAGAAGGTGGAAGATATCAAAAAATAGAAATCCTGAAAGTTTAAATTCAATTAGGAAGGATTCATAAGATTTAGGTCATGACTGTGTGTACCATCCAATATAGAGATAAAGAAAGAGCTTCTGAATGATGCACATAACTTAGCTTTCTCTATCCATCCATGGAGCACAAAGATGTATCAAGATCTCTGAGAGAACTATTGGTGGTACAATATGAAGAAGGAGATCACTGAATATACATCAAAGTGCCTGATATGTCAGAAATTTAAGGATGAAAGACAAAAGTCTAATGGGATGATGAAGCCATTACCTGTACCTACATGGAAATGGAAAAACATCACTATATATTTTGTCACTAGACTTCCAAATACATCTAGAGAAAATAATTCTATATGGGTCATTATGGATTTTATTATAAATAAAACTTACTTTATCACAATTTGAGAGGAATTATAACCTGATCAACTTGTATGGATATACATAAAAGAAGTGGCGAGTCTTCATGGAGTACCATTATCAATTGTATCAGATTGAAATCTAAGATTTACATAAAATTTCTAGAAAAGTATCCAACATTATCTAAAAATTGAGCTGAACTTTAGTAAATCATATCATTATCAAACTGATGGAAAATATGAGAAGACTATTTAGACACTAGAAGACATGTTGAGATCGTGTTCTATGGGATTCAAAGAAGGATGGGACCAACATATACCTCTGGTCGGGTTCTGTTACAACAATAGTTTCCAATCAAGCATCCAAATGACACTATATAAATCCCTTTATGGTAAAATATGCATAACACCTACATGTTGGGATGAAGTCAATGAATGTAAGTTGTTGGGACCTGAAATGGTAAAATAAATGGTTGAAAAGGTGAAAAAAATTCAAAAAAACATCAAGTTAGGCCAAATTTGACAGAAGAGACATGTAGATAATCATTAAAGTGACCTAGAGTTTGAGGTTGGAGACATAATATTCCTCCAGATATCTCTATGGAAGAGAGTTATGAGATTTGGGAAGGAAGGAAAGTTAAGTCCCAGGTACATCAACCCCTTTGAGATTCTTGACCGCATCAGAGCTATGACCTATCAAATAACACTTCCACCATCCATGTATCAAGTGCATGATGTATTTCACATATCCTTATTGAGGAATTACATTCTATATCCCTCACATTTACTGAATTTAGAGGTGGTACAACTGGAAAATGATCTCTCTTATAAGGAGAATTTGGTGAATATCTTGGACTATAGAGATAAATTTCAATACAACAAGATAAATCACCTGGTTAAAGTACCATGGAGAAACCATAAATATGAATAGGAGACATGGGAACTATAAGAAGTAATTAAGGATAAGTACCCTCACTTTTTTTCACCTTTGTATATAGAATGAAATTTTGATGGCGAAATTTTATAAGGGGGAAGAATGTAACGACCCATAATTTTATCAATGAAATTTACCTTATTATAATTATTTCATATAGTATAAATCACAAACATAACATATAGACACCACCAAATATTTTTTTCATAAACAATGAATGAATTAAATAAGAGGTATTGATAGAAATTAAGGAATCCATACCTTTGGAATAGTAACCTGAATATTGGAATAGTAATGTGACCGTTAGGAATAGTAATCAATCCATTAGAATAGTAACCTCACCTATAAAAGTATAAATAAAATTTAGGTATCTTATAAATGAAAATATGATATATTTATATCATATAATAAGTAAATAAATGTTTTAAAAATGATAAATTAAGTGTTGGTATTTTTGTGAAACGTAAATGTTTATTTACAATTTTATAATTAATATAATGATTTAAAAGAAAATTAATTTTCATAAAATATATTTATAAATTAATATTTTATTGTATTATAATTATAATATAATTTTATGATTCCTTAATAAAATTTTCAAAGTGTCATAAAACCAGTTATAATATTAAAATCAGTATTTTTGAATAAATGGTCATTTTAATTTAAAATTAAATTTATCATATTCATAAAATTATATTCATAAAATGGATTCCGTATTTTAAATCTAATTGTTGAAAAATGGTTGGGTTTATTTTTTGGGATTTTTCTAAAATAGTTGATTTTTTGGTGAATAGTGAAATATGATAATTTACGGTATTTAACATTATAAGACAAATACATGTATTTTTGAGTAATTACTAATGTAATCACCCATTATTTAAAAATAAAACACACTATTTATGTACTTATTCACAATAATCAACAATACTAATAGTCTTGAGCCAAAATAATAAACTAATGAATAAAATAATCAAAACACCCCTCTCCTCTCCCTATAAATACCACCCCTCACCACCCATTCTCATCACACCTTATAAGATTTTAAGATTGCTAATATTCTACCAAATTAATCTTCCAATACTCTTCCTCAAATCTTGGTCTTACTATTCTCACCAAAAGACCATTTCCAAGTGCTTTAAGGAGGTTCTCAAGGAGACGATATTCAAGAGTAAAATCCTCCACCCTTCTCTTTTAAATTCTTTCTTTATTCTACCTCATTATTTACTACACTATATAAAGTGACATGATAACTAAAGTATAATATATATACTATAATTTTATTATTTTAATGGTATATCCATCATCGAATATCTTCTCTTCTCCTTTTATTCTAAAAATGAAAACATCGTTCGTGGTGTGTCAATTCACCGCCTTCATTGACGTTGAGATTTGATTTTTCATCAACCCATTCAAGTCTGGTAATAAAACCATTTTCATTTTTAAAAAATATTTTAAAATTTATATTATAACTTTTTTTATATTTTGAAACTAATATATATACATAATATTAAATAATAAAGCAAAACTAGTTCGTGATGATCGAAAAACCGCCAAAATAAACTAAACGTATTCATTAAACTTTTATCAAATGAATCATTCTCATATAATAAAAAAATTATATATGAGACAATTTAAAATTATTTACTTAAATTAATACCATATCATTACACTTATGAAGTTTTTCTTCTATTTGAAAATAACTCCCATAATTAAACTCAAGGGAACATATCATAAAATCATGAAACAAACACACTCGGAACAACAAAATTAAACATTATAACTCATCAAAATGACCATAAATAAATTTAATGAAATTATAATAAATAAAATATATGTTTAATATCTTATAAATTAAATTATTAATTAATATAATTTTATTATCCAGGACATTAAGTGCAAGTACAGAACACTTTGGGACATAAGGTAAGGGATCTCTCCGAACCTCCAATTTTTCCTCCAGGTTACACTTTCCCTCTCTTTACACCAATGTATTTATTTATTATTATTATTAAAATATTAAAAATTCTATTTATATGTCCCAAACATATGTATCTAGATTAATTAATATTTATTTTATGGGTAAATACAAATTTTAAAATGCCCCTATCTCAAATTCCTCTCGATAAGCAAACCCGGTTAAAGGGAACTTCCCAATTTCTTACCCAATTTCAAGTACACTCTATAATCTATTTTATGTGACCATTATTTTTCTAAAATCATGTATTTCATCATAAAAAAATTTATTATTTTATTTCTGGTTTTATACAAACAATTATTCATTTTTCCTCTTTAAAGACTCTTTTAATATTTTCCCTAAAAATGCACTAAAGTGGATCATTTCTAAAATTTCTTAAACACTATTTTTTCATGTTTGTACTTAATTTGGACATAATTTATCATGATATATGTCTATATTACCTTATTAATGTGAATTTATTATTTAAATATATTCTTTCATATATACCATTATGATATGCCCATTGGTTATGCCTTATGACATGATTATTCTACCCATTTCTTTATATGGGAAACCCTTATGTTTGATTTTTTATGTGGAACACATATTAATGAACATGATATGATGGGTGAAAATAGATAGTGATATAATTAATTGGGTAATGTTTAATTTCATGATACATCATGTATGATATTAGGGAGTAAACCTAATCCATTATGGGACTTTTTACACCATGTGATATAGTATTGAAAGTTAGCATTGCTCATGTTTATGTCATGTTATGTGTTTCTAACATAATCCTATGTTACCATGAAAATATGATTCCATGTTATATATTCTATTATTACATATTATTATTCATGTTCCATGCCTTTTATGTTATCATGTTATGCATTTAACTCATGTATTATGCTTTATTCCTATACTTATTCCATTATTGGGCTTTTTAGTTCACCCCTTTTGTCTATGTAGTTCCCCAGGTTATCTTATCCAGTTTTAGGAGCTCTAATGGAGTTAGTATCTCATTTTGTAAAATATTTTATATTTTTGTTTCATGTTTTCTAATTATATACATAATCTTCTAAATACACTAGACTTTACGATCCTTGGTTTGTATTTGAGGGATAATTATGCTTAAAATCATGTAATAATATGTGTAAATGGATAGGTTCATTATACTATGGCTCTTACCATGGAATGAAAACCCTAACCTTCTTGGGGTCGACTGAGATGCCACTTTTTGAGACTGTATATTCCAAGAACTTAACTTATTGGATCTAGAAATTACATTTCAATAAATTAACATAAATGTGGTATTATTTCAGGATTCCTAAAACATCCCTAAGGTGAAGCTCATGATCTTCCCCAATTATTGAGTATACTAAAATTTAATCCAAAAATTCCATAAAAAAGGAATCAAGGTATTGGTGGAATATTCAGTTCATTAGATCCATGAAAACATCATGAGAATTATTCAAGACAAAAATGAATAACAAGGTATTCAAAATGGCCACACCTACTCATGAATGATGTCTTAGGGATGTCTAATTCCTTAACTCCAAGATGGAGATACCCCAATCAAAGTTCAATTTGTTATAACCACTTTCCACCATTAAACTAATAAAAAAAATCATCAATACATGGAAAATGATACTTATTCTTGATCATTACCTAATTAAGATTCCAATAATTGACATATATATAAAGAATCTAATCGGACTTGGAAAAAATTACTAGGGATGACTAAAGTGAAAAACTTAAATGGATAAAACACTTGGATTTAAAATCATATAACTATATATTCAACTCCATTAACTCTTCTGGTGCTATTCGATAAGATGTCATAAATATAGAATGGGTTCCCAAAACCATATCTATCAAGAAATCTATCTCCCTCTATAGGGGTAGACCAAAGAATTCGTTTGGAAACTCTTCAAGAAATTCCTTGACCATTGGGGAAAGTTAAAAACCATAAGGTTCCTCTTCAAATTTAACTAATAAAGAAGATATCAATTTCCCAAACTCCAGAAAAGACTATATTTCTTGACTATACCTCATATTACATCCCCCTTGAAACACTTGAGAACTCCCATTAGGGGTAGTAAAAGACACCCACTGATGGTAATAATCGATCCAATCTTTATGGGAAACTAACCAATCCATCCCAATGATAATTTCAAATAGGTCAATATCATGGACTAAGAGATCCCATTCTCTCTCTACATCGAATATAGAGAAGGTTCAAGAAGGGAATCAAAATCCTTATTCCTTCCTCTTTCCTAAATGGGTTGTTAGTTCCATAATATAAGGCATGAGATCTGCTGGGAGGTTTAAGTAATTAATTAAATGGGTTGATATAAAAGTGTTATAATCACATGTATCAAACAAATAAATAAATATTGATGAATTAATAAAAAATACCTCTCATGGATGCAGGACCTACCTTCACTTACATCGAGAATTCTTCCATTACGTGCAACTCATTTAACCTAGAATTTTCCTACTTCCATAAAGACATCAGGATATACAATAGACCATTTTGGTAATGAAAAACCTATAAAACTATATGGAGTTGAGATAGCCTAATATAACTTCTATAAATGGCCATGAAGTTCACATGAAAAATAGTTTTTCTAAGGTGCTGTCTAGTTTCATTTCAAATTCCTCATCTTACCACACTAGTAGAAAGTAAGAGGTCCTATAATAGTTATGGAAGATGTGGGATGAGACTGATATTGAGTTCCACTATCACTTACTTTATAAAACTCACCATACTTCCTCTTATTTCCATAAGAGCCGCTAGATTTGGAACTATAAATGAGAGTCCAACTACGTATCCTAGTCTTTCCTGACTAGTTAATCTCTTCCATCATTACTCAATCCACCATCTTAGAATAGGTAGAAATATTTAACATGAAGAACTTAGAATATATGTCTGGTCGTAGGACCATCAAAAACCTCTTATCCTTTATCTATTTGTTCGATACAACCTCTGGTGAGAAACATATAAGTTTAGAAAAGTGGTTGGCATACTCCATCAATGTTTTATCACCTTGTTAAAGGGTGAGTAACTCCACATAATTTTTCAACATTAAAGTCTCTAGGAAAAAAATTTGTGAGAATATATCCTTAAAGTATTTTCACTCCAAATCCTCATGCTATTTTTCCAAAACTACAGTATTCCACCATCTCCTATTAAGGCATTCAAGTTTGAAAACAATGCAATTCACCTTAACTAATTCTAAGGTTTATAAGAAATTGAATATCTTTTTAGTATTTTCTAACCAATCCTATGCTTCTCGAGGGTTATCTTTAACTTGGACGAAAGGTAGTTTCTAGTGGAGAAATACTTAGGATCAATCTCTTACTCCTCCATATTCTAGTTCTACTTTTCTAGATGGAACTAGAATGGGGTTGGAACCATAGTCCATGGAACATTCCACACACACTAAAACCTAAATAAGAATTTGGTGTACTATGGGATTATCCTATGAAACATTATCCAAAACACCCTTCTGAACATTCATGAGACGACATATGGGAGGCATGGTACTACACAAAATCAAAGAAAAATAGAGAAAAGAAACAAATGGTAAACTAACTTAAATTAAAATACACCATTGAAGATGAATTTTTAAAATAAGGAATTTGAGGTCATTTCAAGATTTGACTCAAATAAACATTTATCCAACACCCCTCAGTAACTTAAGGCTCATTATAATAAAAGTTGGCTAGGAACTCACTTGTAACCTACCCATTAAGTCCCAATAACCCCATATTATGTCTACCTGGACCTACTACCAAAAAACGATGAACCTCCCTATGATACCAATTTTTCATGAACCAACTTGGATCACCCATCAAACTATGCACCTAAACCGGATCAAAATAAGGCTTAAAGGGATTCCCTGATCCCCAAAAGTTGGAAACTAGTTCCTGTGCATCGATGAACACATTTGGGAATAATTTTACTATATAATAAAATATATATCAAACATTCATGTAACATATAACATAACTAGGAATAAATGACACAAAGGTACACAACAACAACATATCTAGACCACGACAATAGACAAAAAATGATGATCTAATAAAAAACCCAACTAAAAAAACCAAAATCCTAACTCTATGTGAATGAGGGTCTACATCCCACCACAACACCACCAAGTTATGACACCCTCTATCCCATATAATCACCATCACCAAGCAGCACCTTGACTTTAAGTTTACCTAAAAATAGGGTATGCATATACCCAACGATATATGCAGGGTGTGAGAACAAAAATCCCAATAGGGTCCCAACAAGTGTTCCATAAGCAGACTTTAATAAATAAATCATATTTTATTATTTTAAAGAGATAAATATAAAGAAAACATGATTTTGATACTTTTATATAAAGCATGGAGAAATAACCATTTAAATATCATTTAGGGAAACACATATTAAAGAAAAATGTCCAAAACCATGAATGAATAAATAATTTGATGAATATAATAAAGTTCCATATTTCAAAGATAAAATCCATAAATAGTTTTCCAAGGCATAATTTGTTAAGTATATCATCAATTTAAAATCATGGGGTAAATCCATTGAGTAAGTTAGATCATAGTCAAATAGGACTCTCACACCTCATTGATCAGTGAAATATAAAGTGCACATGAAAATCCCCTAGAGAGAGAAACCTCAAGTCCTAAGGAAGGATAATTCATGGGCTAGTGGATCCCCATCATGGATAATAAATGTTTAGTTAATGTTGTATCATTAATCCATTACTAGGTAGCCACAAAGTATCCTAGCATGATTGTCATAGAATTAAATATGAAATACATAGGTTCCCATGTTCTATCATCATCACATATTCAAACATATCATATGGGGAATTTTAACAAACACAAGCAGTTTATCAATAATAAAAATGGACCCAAAACCATTTTTATGTGCCTTTTTATTTCAATATAATTTTTTTTCAAGGAAATGTTCTTTTAATATTTTTATCATTCAAAACTAATATCATAGAACCATAACATGATTCACAAAAAATTTATGGAAAATCATTAAAAAATGTTTAAGAATCAAAATTTTATAGAGTAAATCCAACTTAGAAAGTTTTCTACCTCAAAATTTACATTTACAAAGAAAACAATCCCAATCTAAGAATACCTCAATTGTATCTCCCTCTCTTTTGACCAATCTATAATAATTTCCATTTGATCATATCCAAAACTATAGATTTTTTCATGATAGTCTAGATATATTGTTCCTATACAGGATAGAATAGGATATCTATAATCTTGATGAAGAACAAGTGCATAATGAAAAAATAACTTTAATTTTCTAGATTTACCACCCTCAGAATAAAAAAAATTGTTCTTCAGAGAGGAAACAATCCTTAAAGTCTTTAACAGAGAGCCTTAGGTTTATGAACTTATGAAATAATATAAATAACAAGATATTCAAGTAGAAATTCAGATAAAAAAATCTAATTTTTGTATGATTAAAAACATTCAACACAGTTTAGCCACATAGTTTGACAAATAGTGTGCCAACTGTGTGAGGCTTAATGAATCTTAGGAGAATTGCATGGTTTTTTCACACAATTAGATAAATCATTCACTAATAATAAAAAATTAAATTATACCATGATGTATGTTTTCATATAAAAGGAAAAAAAATTATCCCAAACCGTGCACTACCTGTGTGCCCCCTCCTGGAAACCTCAACCCATCACATAGTTTCCAAGGAAAGACGAATGATTTACACTAACCATGTGACAATATTTCACCTTCTTAATCATTCTAAAAAATTACAAAAACTACCCAAAAAAACTTGATAAAATACAAGAACAAAAATTTGTCAAAAAGAAAGGCTGTAAGTACCTGAAAGTGACATTAGAGCGTGGAAATATGCATCACATGCATGTATTTTAGTGCACATACAACAAAATTTCACCAAACCATGGTTAATATCTTCCCATGGTGATTATGACCATGTCATGGTACATCAAAGGATAATATATGATATTATATAATCAATCATCTAAGTGTGATTATCATTTATCTCCGTATCGAGACTAATAATGAGATGATGTGTTAACTAAATGCAAGCATTGAAAGAGTTTTAACATTCAATTTAATTAATTAAGTGGAAACCAAAGATGTTTTCTCTTTTATAATGTTTATAACGTTATGAAATCCAATGTTAATTTTAATTTGTATCATGTTTCCTATATAAATGATTTCATAACTTCATTGGGATAATGGATATTATTCTCAGTTGGTTGAAACTCCCTCTTGATTTCTCCTCACAACTTGTCTTTGAGGAGTAGGTGTTAGCACATTGTTGAGAATAAGAGGCCCTAAAAAAGAATTTTATGATTCTAGTGGATAGTGGATACCATCAAAGTAAATTAATTGTCATTTTTTATTAAGGGAGATCGATCAAATTCACAACTAATAAAAATTAGAATCTTGGATAGTGAGGTACATTGTTTTATGGTTTTTTCCATTTCATCTTATTGATTAATTTCCTTATTGATCTTAGCATGAGTTTTTCACTTTCTTTCACTACTAATGGGAATATAGATTTTCTAAGAAATCCATCAGTGGTATCAAATCATAGGAGGATGATGAATCAACAAGGTGGAATTCAAAAATAACAACTCTTTTCAGTGTTTTTCTAGAACCATGATTGTATTAATTTCATCATGTTGTGATTTGAAATGTTTTTACTCAAAATGGAATGGTTATATAATCAACACACCATTTCCTATAAAAATTCCCTGAGTAAATTATGTGGTTAGTGTAAAATTATCATTTTTGTTCTAACCATAAATCAAAGAATTGTTTTTGACATCAACACAATGTGATTATTAGACCACTATGTCTGGACTGAGTCACTGACGCATTCCTATCATAGGGCATGGAAAAATAATTATTTCCTAAGTTAAAAATTCAGTAATGTGGTTGACCTAGGATGTATTTCGAAGAGGAGTTCACACAAAACGGTTTGTCACTTTTAAACGAGGGTAAAAATGTGGTGTTTTTGAAAGGAAATTTGAAATCAAAATGATTGAAAAACTATGATATTAAAAAGGGTGATTAGTTCGAGGTCAGTTTCCTAATTGTAATGCTACCCTTGTTCAATTTAATTCAAACCTCTTCTTCTTAGTTGATTAAAGTAAGTTTCCACAATCGTTTCCTCTCACTTCCTTGGTGAAATTATGATGGTGAGAGAAAACCTTACCAAGATCTCAGTTTGGTCAACTCTCCTTCCAGGTGTAAAATAGTTGTATTGAATATCCTTAATTGACATGGGAGATACCCGATCAGGTCTTATTTATCCCAAAAAATCAAGAACATTCACTACCCCTTTTACACGTATTGACGATCATCGAGTACTTCACCACTAATTCCCGGTCTATTCCATCATATATAAACCAGAAATTAGTGGAGGTAGATAATAATTATTTTACCAAGGAAAAAATAAATAACAAAATTAAAATTCAAGAACAATCACACTTGATAATAAAATCCACTATATGAAATTGAAAACAACTTTGAAGAAGAAAGAAATTTCATTCAATTACGTCCAAGAACTCAAGCATTACAAAATAGAAAATCAACCCTTCCCCAATCACTCAAAATGTTTACCCCACCATGGTAAGGGTAATAGAGATGAATGAGGAATAAGAAGGCATTACAAAACTATGAAAAAGAAAATAAATAAAAGAGAAAGCCAAAAAGTTCTCCTCCTTGGTGTCCTAGAAGGAATGGGATGGAATGAGAGATGCTTTGAGAGGGAGGACCTCTCCTCCTTTTATAGCCAGAATTTGTCCTCCAAATATTGATGCATTTTAGCCCCATTAAATGACATATTCATGTGTTTCACCCTTCTTTAATGTTGTTTATTATTATCTTGGTCGTTTCTCCTCAAACTATCATCATATTTGGACAAGTATTCCGAGAGTTATGACCGTTTTACTCTGACCATTTATTCTGTCCAGTCAGACTCTCCAAAACGCCAACCTCCGTCTTAGGAAGCTTTAATGTCCCCTTAAACGAACAATTCACGTGGCCTTTAATTCATAAATGATATCACCCAACCCCTTGCGCATCCATCCACTGAATTACACAACAATTGGGCCCAACAAGAATGATTTATGGACCCCACACCAAAAATCGGCAGAATTGTAAACAGTTTTCATGAGACAACTTGTGAGCTTCTTTTGAGCTTCCATATGATCGATTTTACTTTTAGTTCAAAAATAGTAAATGAATCCCTGGATGTGTAGAATATGGAAAATAAATAATTTTTCAATTTTTATTATTTTATAATATGTTATAGTCAAACTACAAAAATAATTTAAAACATTTAAAAATATAAAATGGTCCATTTTTAATGTCCAGCTCAAAATAACACCAATATCATAAAAATGAAACAATTCATCTTAGAGTAACAATTTTGTGGGTTTAAAAAAATTAAATTCAATGTAATTTTAATTGAAAATATTTTCTCTATCAATTCCCCCACACTTAGCACTTTGACTCCTGGACAAGTAAAAATCAAATCAAATCAAATCCAAAACACATACCAATGAGATATAATAAATCCATACTAAGAAACAAAAAAATATATTGACTTATCAAAAAAAATTATTTCAAGTTCTCTATTTTATATTTTAATATATTTCCACTTCATTTATTATCCCATGCACACAAAACACCTACCTCACATGAATTTTCTCTCATATCATGAATGTAAATGTTCAATAAGGCCTTTCTCATCCAAACTCACACATGAGTCACCATAGTCTTGATAAATTCTTACTTCTACACCCGATGCGAGTCAAGGAAATGTGTTTCTCATGAGGAATTTTCAGGGTTGTTCTGTGGCTTTCTATTGATAGGATTTAGATGTTAAAAATTCTGAGGCTGAAAAAAGAGGGCTTGGCTCATTTTGAAGCAAAATTGAAAGATTCTAATTATCACTCAAACATGGTATCCTTCTCTTCCCCTTTGTAGAAAATAGGCTCCATCATCATTCAATCTACTCAGGATTTCAGCAAAAAAAATTTATATCTTTTCAAACATGATTTTTCTTGAAAACTCTAGATAGTCACAACTTTCTTTTTTACATCAGAAGCTCCAGAAAGGCAAAACTTCTCTTATCATGAAATCTCTAGAAAGGAACAACTTAAAAAAAATGAACTTTTAAATAGAAACATCAGCTCTTCAACATTTTATTTTCCACTCAAAGTATCACCAAATGAGGTAGTACACCACAAGACGTCTTCCCCCACACTAGATCATGAAATTTCACTTCAAGAGCAGGTTGGATAGGGAAAATTGGCTTTTAATGTGGCTTAAACCTATATGTAAATTCATAGAATATAAGCGCTTATGAAGGATAAATTTAAAGGTGGTCCATAATGAAAAGGATTATTTTGATAAGTGGGCTTAAAACCAAATAAATGCCTCAATCATTTAAAACACATGTACCCCAAACCCTCAAGTTTTGAAAAGAATAAATCCAATTATGGTTAAAGAAATCATGGTCTGGTTCTCTCAAGAAATGAGGCGAATGAAAAGAATATTACAAAATTGGTTTAGAAGCCTCACAGGAAAGTGATTTCAATGATATAGACAGTGAAATATGGCATGGGTTTCAAAAATCAGTGTACTTTTCATGAAATTCCAAAATATTTGAACTTGAAACAAAGTCATTTCAGCATTAATTTATGCTCAGTTTCATGGAATATATTGGTTCACTCATTGACATGGGTTTCAAAAATGGTAATTATAATCATTTCAGCTCAAAAGTTTCAAAAACACACCAAAAATTGAAAAATAAATACACCAAAATATGAAAACACGTAATTTTTTTTTGAAAACAAACACAAAATGAAAATCCTAAACTAAAAAGGTTCCCTCCCCCACACTTAAATGATATAGTGTCCTCAATTCTGGAATTTTTTTAAGCTTCAAAAAGATAGAGTAACTGCATTTAATCAAGTGTAAAGAATGATGCAACCTGGTAGGTCTTTTTTTTATTCAGAGTGAAGGAGTGTGATCTCCTCCACTGGTTCTTTTCTATTTCTTGGTAAAGACATGTTGTACCAACAAGAGTCTAATTTATGTCCATAGATACCACAACACCAACAAAACCCCTGAAATATTGTTCTTATGGAATGGTTTTCAATATTTATGGATATTTGTTTCTTCCTTGTTTCAATGTGAACATAAATATTTTTAAGGGGTTGTGGTGTCCTTTGAAAATTCCTCTATTATCTTGAGGCAGGAGATTGACCCTCAATTTTCTTTACCCATATGAACCTGGTTTTGGGGGTTTCCTCTTTTTCTTGTGATCCACTCTTCCCATTCCTCTTAGTCCAAATTGTTGTGAGTTTTGAGCAATCTTCTCAATTAGTACTCTGATATCTGTCGACGACTTGTCAATTAGAGACCCCCCCAGATGAGGCATCTAGAATATTTCAATCATTATCCATAAGTCCTTGGTAGAAGAACACAAGGAATTGGTGCTCCTCCATTTCTTGATGTGGGCAGCTGAAAAATAGCTTCTTTAAGTGCTCCCAGTACTCATAAAGGGTTTCTCCAGTTGATTGCCGTATGATGTAAATCTCATTCTTGATGGAAGTGCTCCTCAATGTGGGAAAGAACATTTGCATGAAACTTCTTTTTAGGTCTTCCCAATCATTGATCTCCCCTGGTTGTAGATTGTACAACCATTCTTTATCCTCTCCTTCAAGTGAGAAAGGGAATTCCCTCCACTGAAATTGGTCTTCAGGTGCTCCTCCTGTCCTGAAGCTTGAGCAAGTGTATCTGAATTCTTACATGTGCCGATTTGAATCTTCTCCTGCAATACCATGAAACTTGGGAAGCACATGAATCATATTGACATGTAATTCAAAATAATTTGGTTCAGTGGGTGTAATTAGTTGGTTATTTTGAATGGAAAATTGTGGTGCACATAGATCACGCAGGGTTTGGTTGAGATTTCTTGCCATGATTTCAGGTTCAGATTGAACACTAAGAGTTTCACTTGAATCTGAGAGATCTATTTCTTCAAATATTTTTGGTATATTTCTTTTTCTTAATTGGGTTAATGTTCTTTCAATTTCTAGATCAAATTCAATTAATGGTTCTTTTGAGTTGCGGGTCATTCAATTTTGAAATTTTTTTTCGTTACATTTCCTCCCTGGCAACAACGCCAAGTTTGACGCATGCCTGTTATAGGGTATGGAAAAACAATTATTTCCTAAGTTAAAATGTAGTAATTTGGTTGACCTAGGATGTATCCCGAAGAGGAGTGCACACAAAATGGTTTGTCACTTTTAAATGAGGGTGAAAATGTGGTGTTTTTGAAAGGAAATTTGAAATTAAAATGATTGAAAAACTATGATATTAAAAAGGGTGATTAGGTCAGGGTCGGTTTCCTAATTGTAATGCTATCCTTGTTCAATTTAATTCAAACCTCTTATTATTAGTTGATTAAAGTGAGTTTCCACAATCGTTTCCTCTCACTTGGTGAAATTATGATGGTGAGAGAAAACCTTACCAAGATCTCGGTTTGGTCAAATCTCATTCCATGTGTAAAATAGTTGTATTGAATATCCTTAATTGACATGGTCAATACTCAACCAGGTCTTGTTTATCCCAAAAAATCAAGAACATTCACTACCCCTTTTACACGTACTGACGATCGTCGATTACTTCACCACTAATTCCCGGTCTATTCCATCGTATATAAACCAGAAATTAGTGGAGGGAGATAATGATTTTTTTACCAAGGAAAAAATCAATAACGGAATTAAAATTCAAGAACAATCACACTTTATAATAAAATCAGATATATGAAATTGAAAACAACTTTGAAGAAGAAATAAATTTCATTCAATTATGTCCAAGAACTCAACCATTACAAAATAGAAAACCAACCCTTTCCCAATCACTCAAAATGTTTACCCCACCATGGTAAGGGTAATAAAGATGAATGGGGATAAAGAAGTCATTAAAAAAATATGAAAAAGAAAATAAATAAAAGAGAAATCCGAAAAGTTCTCCTCCTTGGTGTCCTATAAGGAATGGGATGGAATGAGAGATGTTTTGAGAGGGAGGACCTCTCCTCCTTTTATATCTAGAATTTTTCTCCTGAATGTTGATGCATTTTAGCCCCATTAAATGACATATTCATGCATTTCAACCTTCTTTAATGTTGTAAATTATTATCTTGGTAGTTTCTCATCAAAATATCATTATATTTGGACAAGTATTTCGAGAGTTATGAACGTTTTACTCTGACCATTTATTCTGTCCAGTCAGACTCTCAAAAACGCCAACCTCCGGCTTAAGAAGCTTTAATGTACCCTTAAACGGCCAATTCACGTGGCCTTGCCTTCATAAAAGATATTCCCCAATCCCTTGATCATCTATCCACCTAATTACACAACAATTGGATCCACCAATAATGAGTTATGGACCCCACACCAAAAGTGGCAGAACTGTAAATAGTTTTCATGAGACAACTTGTGAGCTTCTTTTGAGCTTCCATATAGTCGATTCTACTTTTGGTCCAAAAAAAGTAAATGAATCCTTGGATGTGTATAATCTAGAAAAGAAATAATTTTTTCAATTTGGATTAGTGTAGAATATTTTATGGCCAAACTATAGAAATAATTTAAAAGAGTTAAAAATACGAAATGGGCCATTTTTAATGTTCAGCTCAAAATAACACCAATATTATAAAAATGAAGCAATTCATCTTAGAGTAACACTTTTGTGGGTTTAAAATAATTAAATTCAATGTAATTTTAATTAAAAATATTTTCTCTATCAGTCTCCTTGATAACTAACCAATTCCTGGAAGTATTTAAGAATCTATTTTGATTATTAGTGAGTAAAAGGCACTGTCGTGGGTTCCCTTAAACAATTAGTGATTTTTTTGGGTACTTAGGTGAATCAGAGTGGCTGACCAAGGTCGAATCTCAAAAGAGGAAGTAAATTTGACAACTTATTAAAGGTATTTTAAAAAATAACATAAAAATAGATAATAACACTACATTAAAGGATGTGGGGGGTTTTTTACCGTTCATAAAAGTAGAAGAAGTTTGCTGGAAGAAGATTTTATAATATTTTTGTTTTTATTTTTGAAATTAAGTTCGATTAAAAAGACACAACAAGAAGATGTTTTTAGACAATATTTAAAAGATGCAATCCATTGAACTGTACCTATTCATTTACTTATTAATCATTATCATTTAAATTATTATCCACTTAATTATGATCCTCTAATTTGTTAACCCCCGAACCCTATGAGAATTAACTTTACCACAAATATGAAGAGAATTAAACCCTAGGCTATATTCGAAACATGCAATCACAACACCCTGCTTTGATTGATGTTTTAAGGATAGCTTATGGTCAGTGGTAAATTAAGGCAAATGTCAATTATAGAAAATGAGGATGAATTGATCTTAGGTATTATATTTTAACTCTACAAATTTATCCCGTGTGGTCTTGTTTTACCGATTAAGTTTGCGCTCTCACAATTTACACAATACTCGACTTTGCGTGTTTTTTTGTTAATTGTTAAATTGCTTACTTAGTTTATTATAATTTAAAAACTCAATTCATGGATCATATTAATTTAATTATAGTATTTCAATGATTCAAAATAATTAAATTAATAGGGTAGAAGATAGATCGATCACTAAGAGAACTACTCTTCCATGGGCGGTGTGGTCATCATGGAGACGTTTTGCATGAGCAAAGGATTGAAAGGGCAGAACCTAATCTTGTCTCCACTCTTGATTCCAACCTAAATAGGATGAGTAAATAAGAATATAATTGAACAAAACATAATAAAATATAAGAAATAAAATAAGAACAAAGAAGTTTATTAAACAAATGAAAAAATTACAACATGAAGAAGAGAAGAAGGCTTTGATGAGGGGATTCTTGTATCAAGAACTACCCCTCTTACAATGGTTGGAAAATTTAGGTGAAACCAATTATAATATTCCTTAAATATACTAATTCATATACCAATCTCATAAAATGATAAAAACACTAATTTATAGAGTGGTTGGGAGTCTAGGTTCAAAGTGGTTTCAAGTGTGAATGAGGAATCTCGGCCAAAGGTTTTATTCCAACTTTCACAGCCCATTTGAACACCAAAATGCATGAATAATCTGTCCTTCTAGAAGAATTATTCATGAGAAAATGATTCTTAGAGATACTCTTAAAATTTGGGCCTAATAAAAGCACATATGAAGAAGTTATGACCCAAATACATAACCCATGTCCAATCTAGCGAGTCCAGCCCAACTTTGATTTCATGGCCCATTTTTACTAAAAAAATGAATGATTTAGATAAAATGTTCTAAATGAAAGCTGTATAAAGTTATGTCAAGAACACATTTAAAAAAATATTAGGTTCAAATAATTCAAATAAAATTATTTATGATTGAAATACTACAGTGAAGTTTTAAAGGGTAAAACTGGAATTTTCATCAAATTTTCAAATGAATGATCTAAGCCCAAATATTCCATAAATGAACATAGTTAACACAATGAGAGGAAATTATATAATTTATTATCAATAAAATATTCAATAAAATTGTGGTTTATCAACTCCCCCATACTTACCCTTTTTCACTCCTAGGAAAAACCTCACATCATTTATTCCGAAAAATTGTGACAAGTAAACATCAATATCAAATCAAAACAAATTTTAAAACACATATCCTTGAGATCCAAAAATTACACACCAAGAAAAAAAAGATATCATATCTCATAAAAAAACATTATTTAAATTTCTCTATTTATATCATTCAATATATTTCCACTTCATTTATCCTCCCATGCACACAAAACACTTACCTCACTCAAATTTTCTCTTATCACACAAATGTCAATTTTTTAGCAATGTCTTTCTCATCCAAACTCATACAAGGGTCACAATAGGTTTTATAAATTCCTAAATTGCCACCCGATTTATGTAAAGGACATATGTTTATCATGAGGAATTTCCAGGGTTGTTCTGTGTATTTTAGTTTGTAGGATTTAGATGTGAAAAGCTCTGAGGATGAATGAGGAGGGATTGACTCTTTTTGAAGAAAAATTTCATTATTATAAATTTCACTTAAATATGGTATCCTTCTCAATCCCCATAGCATCGATTCATGTTCATCATCATGAAAAATAAAGGAATGTTCACACCATTCAACATTTCAGCAGTAAAAATGTCAATCTTCTCAAACGATATTTTCTTGAAAGCTCTAGATAGGTACAAATTTCTCTCTCTATTAGAAGCTCTATAAAGGCACAACTTCACTTATCATGAAAGATATAGAAAAGGTAAAACTTTTAATATAATTATTTTCTTCAGCAGCAAACACATCTCTTCAGAATTTAATTTTCCACCGAAAGTATCATAGAATGTTGTAGCACAACACAAGACAACTTCCCCCACACTTAAGTTTAATAGATTATGAAATTTCACTTCAAGAGTTGGTTGGATAGGAAAAATTGGATTGTAATGTGGCAAACCTAACAGTATGTACATGTATTCTAAGGTATAAAAGGATTAAATGTTCAAGGTAGGCCATTATAAAAAAAAGATTCTTTGAAATAGGGGCTTTAATACCAAACAAATGCCTTAATAATTTAAACATAAGTACCTCAAACCTTTAAGTTTTGACAAGAATAAATCAAATTCTGGTTAAATAAAGCATGGTTTGGTTCTCTCAAGAAATGAGGTAAATATAAAGAATATGAAAAGAATGGTTCAAAAGACTCACAGGAAAGTGATTTCAAATATAAAGACAGTGAAATGTTGCATGGGATTCAAAATTCAGAGTACTTTTCATGAAATTACTAAATATTTGAACTTAAACCAAAGTTATTTTCAGCATTCATTTAAGCTCAATTTCATGGGATAAATTATTTCACTTGTTGATATGAATTTAAAAATGGTGATGAGAATCATTTCATCTCAAAAGTTTCAAACACACACAAAAAAATTGAAAAATAAACACAATTTTTTTTAAAAACACACACTTTTTTTGGAAATCATTGAAAAATAGGAAAACAATTGAAATTACTAAACTGAAAGGTTACCTCAACCATAATTAAAATATTGAATTGTCATCAATGTGAACCCATGAGATGATATATGCACATGAAATGTATAATTTTAAATAGGATAAATAATAAAAAGTAAAAGGGTTAGGAACAGCCTAGTATGCTCAAGTGATGATGGGGTCATGCAGTGTGATGAAATCCACTGCATCAATAAGAAGTCCCTCAATGTATCTCTTAAAAAGTTTCCCATTGAATCTAAAGCTCCTTCCCGTGTCCTCTTGTGTGATATCCACAGCACCATAAGGAAAAACATTAGTCACAACATAAGGACCTAACCACCTGGAACGCAACTTACCAGGCATCAACTTTAGTCGTGAACTATAGAACAAGACTTTTTCTCAAATTTAAAATTCTCTTTTATGGATCATTTTTTCATGAGATTCTTTTGATATTTCCTTGTAGGGCCTTGAGTTCTCATATTAATACAATCTAATCACTTCAAGCTATTGAATTTGTAGATTCCTTTGGATTCCAGTTTGGGCCAAATCCATGTTGCATTTCTTTATAACCCAATAAGCCTGATGCTCAACTTCCATGGGGAGATGACACGCTTTCCCAAAAAAATCTGAAATGGGGACATACCAATGGATGTCTTGTATGATATCCTATAAGCCCACAATGCATCATCCAAGAACTTTCTCTAATATTTCCTATATAGATGCACGATTTTCTCCAAAATTTATTTCAACTCACAATTTGAAACCTCAGCCGGGCCATTTTTTTGAGGGTGGTATGGTGTTGATGTTTTGTGTGTCACCCCATACTTCCTAAGAAGGGAAGAAATATTCTGATTGCAGAAGTGTGTCCCTTGGTCACTGATGATGTCCTTCGATACTCCAAACCTGGAAAAAATATTCACTTTAACAAAGTCCACAAAAACATGAGAATCATCAGTCCTAGTGGCCTTAGCCTCCACCCATTTACTTATATAATCAACAGCAACCAAAATATACAAAAAACCAAAGAAAATAATAAAAGGATCCATAAAATCTATGCCCCATACATCAAAAATCTCATAGAATAGTATGGGTTTTTGAGGCATCTCATGTCTCCTAGAAATGTTCCCAGTGTGTTTGCAACAAGATCATGACTTACAAAACACATGTACATCATGGAATAAGCTAGGCCAATATAATCCAGAGTATAAGATTTTCCTAGCTGTCTGTTGGGGTCTAAAGTGTTCACCCCAAGCAAGTGTATGATAGAATTGTAGAACATATTCAAACTCATGATCAGGAACACACCTCTTAATAACTTGGGCACTACACATGTGCCATAGGTATAGATCATCCCAAACATAAAATCCTGACTCACTCTTTAATTTTTGGACTTGATGTTTCTTTAAATTTTAAGGGATTTCAGAGGCAAAAAGGTAGTTAACTAAATCTGCATACTAAGGATGCGTACCTAAGATGGAATAAAGATGCTCATCGGGGAAAGTCTCCCAAAGTGGTACCTGGTCCAAGGTGTCATCCTCTAGTGTGTGAGTAAGCCTACTCATGTGGTCTGCCACAAAGTTTTCTAACCCCTTCTTTTCCTTTATCTCAATATCAAATTCTTGATGAATGAGCATCTATCGGATTAGCCTGGGATTTGCATCTGGCTTCTTCAAGAGGTACCTCAGAGCTACATGGTCAGAAAAAATAACTACTTTAGATCCCAATAAATATGAACAGAATTTATCTAAAGTGAATATGATAGTAAGAAACTCCTTTTAAATGGTTATGTAGTTTTATTGGGATAAATCTAGTATCCTCTATGCATTGGAAATCACATGTGAATGTCCCTATACTCTCTGAGATAATACATCTCCAACTACAAAGTTGGAGGCGTCACATATAAGCTCAAAAGGAATCTCCCACCATGGGGGATTTATGATCAGTGGAGTGGTTAGAAACTTCTTTATCTCATCAAAGGGAGTCCTACAAGAATCACCAAACACAAAATCATAATCCTTTTTAAGTAATCGGTACATAGGAAGATCAATATTACTAAAATCTTTGATGAAACACCGATAAAATCCTGCATTCCCTATGAAAGATCTAATATGAAACACACATGAAGGATATGGTAAGGATGAAATAATATCTACCTTAGATGTATCAACCTCTATCCCATGTCTTGACACTACATGGCCTAAGACAATGCCATGGTCTACCATTAAATGACACTTTTAAAAGTTTAAGACCAGATTCTTCTCAATACAATGATTCAAAACCTTTCCCAAACTACAGATACAATCATCAAATGAAGAACCATACTCTATAAAATAATATTTGAATACCTCTATGTAGGTCTATATAAAATCATAAAAAATACTCACCATGCATCTCTAGAAGGTACCTGGGGCATTGCAAAGTCCAAATGGCATCCTTCGGTAGGAAAATATACCGAATAGACAAGTGAATATTGTCTTATCCTGATCCTATGGAGCAATAGAAACCTAAAAATATCCAGAAAATCCATCCAAGAAACAATTGTGTGTTTTCCTAGATAGTCTCTCAATAATTTGATTAATAAATGGGAGGGGAAAATGGTCCTTGCGGGTGGACTGATTTATTTTCCTATAATCAATACACACACACCAACTGTTTTGTACCCTCATTGGAACTAACCCATATTTCTCATTTTTAACGACTGTAACACCACTTTTCTTAGGCAAAACCTAAATAGGACTCACCCACTGAGAATTTGAAATGGGAAAGATTATACCTTCCTTGAGAAAATTTTTAACTTATTTTTTAACAACTTCTAAAAGAGTTAGATTTAGTCTTCATTGTGGATGCCTAACCGGTTTAGCCCCATCCTCTAAAAGAATCATATGCATGAAAATGGAGGGGATAATACCTGATATGTCAGCCAAGGTCCACCAAATTGCCCTGATGTTATCCCTCAAAAGATTCAGAAGTTTTTCTTCATGTTCAAAAGGGAGATTGTTAGCAATGATAACAGGTAATTTCTCAGCACTCAACAAGTATGAGTATTTTAGATTTGGTGGAAATGACTTGAGTTCCAATGTAGGGGGGTGGTGTATGGATAGAGACATTGAAGGAACTGAAATATATGCACAAAGAGCATCAGTATTAGAATAGAAATCATCTCAATCAGAGAATAAAACATCAAATCCATTATCATACTCAACAACTATGTCATAATCAGAGTTCACTTGATCAAAATCCGAATATAAATCCATTTCAAAATCAAACCTAAGAGAGACTTGTTCATTAGAAATGGGTGTGGAAGTACTCTTAGACATTAAACTAGAACCAATACTCATAATCTTCCTAATCATATGACAATAAAAATCCATGGGGTTTTTACTTGGTGGTTCAAAATAGGAGATAACAAAAGCAGAATGGTCCTCTAGGGGTACTTCCTGGAATCCATAATATTAAATATCAAAAATTCATCTCCAAAATCCATGGAAAGTGTACCCTCATGGACATTTATGATTGTTTTTTCAGTTTTGATGAAGGTCCTACCTAAGATAATGGGATCTTGTGAACTTACCTGATCGTCCTCCATGTTAAGCATTTAGAAATCTACTAGAAATATCATGTCTCTTACTTGGACAAGTACATCCTCAAGGACTCCCACTGGATATGCTGTAGCTCTATTTTCCAACTACACCACTACTCTCATCAGCTTCAACTCACCAACCTGTAAATAAAAGAATACAGAGTGAGGAATCACATGTATGGAAGCTCCCAAATCACAAAGAGTATCATAAAAGTGAAACTCCCCTATGGTGCATGGGATAGTGAATGTCCCGAGATCCTTGAAATTTGTTGGAATTACTAGAGTTGGTGTAATGGGCATTGACACATTCTTTCAAATATTGATCCTCTCATTTCCCTTGATCCCTCTTCGATTGGTATAAAGTTCTTTTAATAATTTTTCATACCTTGGTATTTTCTTGATGGATTCAAGTAGATGAATGTTGATCTCTACATGCTTGAATGTATCCAAAACATATTTCTGCATTGACTCTTTATCCATATTCTTGGTTTGAACAACCCAGTTCATAGAGGATAGTGGAAATCTGGCTCATTTGAGTCTTTAACTCCCTCATCTCTGAACCTTGAATCTTCAGATTATTCTGTTTATTAAGAATAATTTACTTCAAAAGATCACCAGTGTTAGAATCTACCTTTGGTTGATAATTCCCTTATTGTTGACTTGTTGATACTTGAGCTTAAAATCACCTTTGGGGTTGTTGGAAACCCTATTGGTAAGGTGGAGGCTGCTAGAAGTTTTGTTGAAAAGGGGTCCTTTGTTGTTGTCCAGAGCCATACCTCATGTCCGATTGATCTTTCCACCCTTGAATGTATTATGTTTCAAAGGAATAAAACTTCTTTTGGGGATGTGGATGTTGTTGTTGCTGATATGGTCTCCCAGGGAATACCGCTACACAATCCTTTGACTCTTGTAACTGGGGGAAACAGTCAGTTGGGTGGTCTGTTTCAGTGTAAATTCCACATGGTATCATACAATTAGGTTGGGATGTTTTTGGAGCCAATGAAATCTACCTCACCATATTGGTAAATTCTTCTAACTTAGTATTAGTCAAATGACTTTAAAGAGAATAAGGACTTACCTGATGTACTCCTTGAACATGTGGTGTACCTCGATTGCCAAATTATTGGGAGTTTTGTGCCATCTTGTCGATAAACGCATGTTCAGCTGCTGGTGTTTTGTCAAAAAATGCTCCTCCATCCACGACATCCACCATGCTCCTCTCTATGGGTAAGAGTCCTTCATAGAAATATTGGATGAGGAGTTGCTCACTGATTTTATGATGTGGGCAGCTTGCACACAACTTCTTGAATTGCACCCAATACTCATACATTGACTCCCTTTGGAATTTATTGATCCCTGAAATATACTTTAGAATGGATGTGGTCCTTGATTCTAGAAAAAATATCTGAAATAAAAGACGTTTCAAATAATTCCAACAAGTTACATCTTCAGGTTGTAAATAATACATCCAATCTTTCATAGCTCCATCAAGTGAGAATGATAATGCTCTTAGTTTGATTTGATATTAAAAAAAAATTCTTGGTTTTAAGGTTGGGAAAACCACATTAAATTTTTTCAAATTTTTATTTGGATCCTCACTAGATAATCCATGAATCTTTGGAAGAAGATGAATTAACCCAGATTTCAGTTCAAAGTCCGATTTGAGATTTGGGTATGCAATGCAATTTGGTTGATAGTTAATATCAGGTGCAATCAATTCTCAAATGGTTATATTATGTTCATTTACATTATTTTCATCCATTGGTTCTTATTTTAGGTTTTAAATAGAAGTGTTTCCAATTTCAATGTTCTTGGAGTAGAGGAATTCTCTTACTGGTTGAATGTTGAAACTTCCCGTAGACTGAGAATATCTGATTTGATCCCTAAGGTTGTGTTCAATTTCAGGGTCAAGATCTAAGAGATCTTTAGGATTAGTTTTTGTCATAAATAAAATAAAAATGAAAATAAGGAAAGTGGAACATAGTAAAATAAAAATGAGAAGTTCTAGTTGATGGTCCAAAAATAAGAAGAAAATAATAGAAGAAGAAGAAGAAAGAAATAAAGAAAAAATAGATTGGGTAAAGAAGAAATAAAGAAGAGAAGAAGAGAATAAAATGTAAAATAAAATAAACACCTCTAATTAGTTGAAATAATTACTTGCCTTTCTGGAAATGGCACAAATTTAAAAGGTGCTATCATGGGCGCCCCCAAATGATTAGTGATTTTTTTGGGTACTTAGGTGCAGCAGAGTGGCTGACCATGGTCGTCTCTCAAAGGAGGAAGTAAATTTGACAACTTATTAAAGGTATTTTAAAAAAATAATATAAAAGGAAATAATAACACTACTTGAAAGGATTTGGGTTTTTTTTACCATTCATAAAACTAGAAGAAGTTTTCTGGAAGAATATTGTATAATATTTTTGTTTTTATTTTTGAAATGAAGTTCAATTAAAATGACTCAACAAGAAGATGTTTTTAGACAATATTTAAAAGACGTAATCAATATAACTCTACTTATTCATTTAATTATTAATCATTATTATTTAAATTATTATCCACTTAATTATGATCCCCTAATTTGTTAACCCCCGAACCCTACGAGGATTAACTTTACCATAAATATGAAGAGAATTAAACCCCAGGCTATCTTCGAAACATGCAATCGCAACACCTTGCTTTGATTGATGTTCTAAGGATAACTTATGGTCAGTGGTAAATTAAGGAACATGTATATTCTAGAAAATGAGGATGAATTGATCTTATATATTATATTTGAAATCTACAAATTTATCCCATGTGGTCCTATTTTACTAATTAAGTTTGCACTCTCACAATTTACACAATACTCAACCTCGCGTGTTTTTGTGTTAATTGTTAAATTTCTTGCTTAGTTTATTAAAAAATCAATTCATGGATCATATTAAGTGAATTAAATTAGCCCAATGATTCAAAATAATTAAATTAATATGGTATAAGATAGATCAATCACTAATAGAACTACTCTTCCATGAGCGGTGTGGTCATCGTGGAGACGTTTTGCATGAGCAAAGGATTTAAAGGGTAGAACCCAATCTCATCTTTACTCTTGATTCCAATCCAAACAGGATGAGTAAAGAAGAATATAATTGAACAAAACAGAATAAAATATAATAAATAAAATAAGAACAAATAATTTTATTAAACAAATGAAAACATTATAACATGAAGAAAAGAAGAAGGCTTCGATGAGGGGATCCTTGCTTCAAGAGCTACCCCTATTAAAATGGTTGGAGATTTTGGGTGAAACCAATTATACTATTCCTTAAATCTCTTAATTCACGTCCCAACCCCACCAAATGATAAAAACACCAATTTATAGAGTTGTGGGGAGGCTAGGTTCAAAGTTGTTTCAAGTGTGAATGGGGAATCTTAGCCAAATATTTTATACCAACTTTTACCGCCCATTTGACCACCAAAAAGCATAAATCAGCTATCCTTATAGAAGGATGATTCGTGAAAAATGAGTCTTAGATATCCTCTCAATATTTGGGCCTAATCCAAGCAAGGATGAAGAAGTTATGGACTAAATACAGAACACATGTCCAATCTAGCGAGTCCACCCCAACTTTGATTTCATGGCCCATTTTCACCAACCAAATTCATGATTTAGATACAATGTTCTAAATGAAAGTTGTAGAAAATTATTTTAGGAACACATTTTAAAAATATTGGGTTCAAATAATTCAAATAAATTTATTTATGTTCGAAATACTACAATGAATGTTTAAAGGGTAAAACTTGAATTTTCATCAAATTTTCAAATGAATGATCTAATCCCAAATATTCCATAAATGAACATAGGTAACACAATGTGAGGAAATTATATCATTTATTATCAATAAAATATTCAATAAAATTTTGTTTTATTAGTGATACTAAGGACCTAAATGCAATGTGGATGACCTTTTTTCATGGATCATGTTACAATAATAGTTTAGACCATACCGTGGTTCTTGGTGAGGCTAAATAACTAAAATGGTGTCCAAAATGATTTAGACTATGCCATGGTCCCTGGTGAGACTAACATACCAAATGAATTTTTGTATTTTATTATATCATGGTTTGAGGATAATTCTTTAAAGTCAAAAACCATTTTAGAAGATATCATGATGCCATTTTGGAAATACATGGTGTCCCAAGGTAAGTATACAAAGACTCAAGGGGGGGGGGTGAATTGAGCCCCTTTAAAAAACTTTTAGATAAAAGACCCCTCTTGATTATAAAAACAATACTTTACTTTAATCATATAGTAGTGGATATTTAATGAAAAAAAATAAAAAAACAATAGTGTTTAGTTGTACGGGGATCAAAAATCCCTTATTCCACTCCACCAACACTCTCTTTACGAGTTTGATGATTTTACTAATCAAGTACTTGTATCCGGGGATATCTATAGTTGAGTAAAAACAACTAAAACTTGGTATAATACTTTTATAAGTCATCAAAGTTCTTTTATAGGGAACATTGATATCTTAGAGTGAGAATCTTACACTCCACCATGATTTAGTACAAGCAGTAGATATTCAAGAGAAAAATGACGAGAGTTTAAAGTCGATAAAAATTCAGAACACAATTGCCTCTAAAACTAATAAATGTAAAAGATATTTTGGAATGCACAACAATAAAAAAATATCTTCAATTAATAATAAATTCCTCTTCTTAAAACAACAATGGATACAATTACATAACAAACCTTATACTTTGATAATAGGAGTAATGGAATACTATTTTTCTTTTTTATCACACGGTGTCTTATTTTTCATTCATAACATAATAGATATAAAAATAAAAATTAAATTACATAACAATTAAATATTTTTCAAATGAAATTTTCCCCTTAATCTTTTTCTTCTTTAAAATAGAGAAAATATATAGAAATATATTTTTACTTCCAAAATTTTACCTCTCCTTGATAGTAATATTTAAAATAAATAAGGAAATGGGTTCCTTTAATCTCTACATGAAATCCATACACCCTTTTTTACCTTTACTTTAGAATATTTGCCTTAAATATCTCAACAATTTCTTTATTAAACATCTCAATCTCTGATATAAATAAATCACCAACCCGATTAACCAAAGTTAACTGATCTTAAATAAAGCATGTAAACCTATTTCTAAAAAACCCTAATGGTAAAATAATTTGGAAATATTGAAGATTCAGTTATAAAACTTATAATACTATCTTAACCAATATCAAAATAATAAACTGGATATAATAATTCTGATATTATTGTAGCAGATAAAAGTATAGGAATCAAGGAAAAAAAAAGCATCACAACTTCAAATTAGTAAGACTGTTTCAAAACTATAACCTCGAGAAAATAATTGATATGTAATTATTGAGAAGTTTACATGAAAAAATTCAATGGGGCATCTATATGTTGCAATAATCATTTGAGTTGTCCATGGGTTGCGTGAACTAGAATCACATGATACAAGACTTCATCACAATGAATAGTTAATACTACAACATTATGTTTATGAAGCATGCGATGGGCCTTAAGTTCAATGTATTTGGTCTTATTCTTCTTCTTCTTCTTCTTCAAGTTTTTAGTGTATGTGGATATCATCATCTTATCCATATAGCTCAATTTTAATGAAGTGATGTTCTTCATTCAGCAAGTGGGTGACTCCTAAAATCATAAAACTAGGTTCTATAGGTCATTGATTAATTTTTATTGGAGTAGCTGAGAAAAATTCATAATATTCTTGAAAAATTTGCAATATATATATATATATATCACCTAATATATATATACAATTCATAAGATATTTCTCCTATATAAATATAATTCTCCTCAAGTAATATAAGATATTTCCTCTATATACAATACACATAACATAATTATCACCAAGTACCATAAGATATTTCTTCTATGTATAAGATAATTACCTTTTTTCAAAAATTCAGTAAAAAAATTGTAATTTCATATTACCTTGATATAATTAGATTCAATCAATTTTTAATCCCTCTAAATAATGGATTCAACATTCAGTACAATTAAATTAATTTTATATAATTTCCCAATCTTTCAAAATCATCTAATATCACCTCAAATCAATATCAATAGATTTAGAAATCACTAAAAAATAATAGAATTCATATTCTAAAAAACAACAGAAATAAAGAAATATTGCATGGAATTTGGTCAATTTTTAGAGCACCTAAAAAACTATTTCATACATTCTTATAGTTTAATTAAATGTAGGTAAAATTCTCAACTATCCATCACACCAAGAATCAAGAATATATAAGGCATGTATCTTGAGTTATAATCAATAAATTGTATATTCTAAAATCTGAAACCTGAAGAGTTAAACATGAAATAATTTCTAATAAAATTAAGAACATCAAAACAACAGATCTATCCTTTTTCATAGTTTTATAAAATATAGATAATAATATTATATTTATAATGAAATAATATTTGTGAAATTTTTAATACCATAGATCAAGTTATCATTAAATAGTATAATCAACTATAATATGAAAACAAAAGAGTTATTATAACAACAATAAATAAAACAAAACGTGTTTAACTATAATAAGATAATAAGTATTAAATAATAATAAATAATAAAGTGAGGGTTCTAGTAAATATCAAAGTAAAAATTATGTGGAAAGGAGATACTAACAATCCATGGTTTATAAAAAAACTAATAAAAATTGTTTTTTTACAAAAACCATCTTGGCCTACGCTGAATTTTCATAACTTTAGAGCATATCAAAAGTATATTTAAAAAAATTGATTGTATAAATATATTATATGTCCTGTTAAATAACTTATTTTTTCATTTATTTATATAATAATTATTTAAATATTCTTGTATATAATTTTTTATATGATGTGGATATTATATGTATTAGTTTAATTTTTCAAATCACTACTTATAAATTGTCATAGCATGCATTTAAAATCTATATAGTAGGTACATAAACATATGATTTAGTTTTCTTATACCATTATTTTGGGTTGTTATAGATTTATGAGATTGAATTTAGTGGTTTACTATATTTTATACACACTAGGTGTTTGATTTGTGATGGAATTACAGTCTCTCTTGAGTAAATAATAGTGGGCAGAGGGACTTTGGGTTAGACTACTCACTGGATTGGAGGCTTATGCATTGTCTAGAAAATGGGATAGGTTATATACTCATCCTCTATGATTACTCTTATGAGGATTATTGATTTATATGATTACAATAATTTACATAAAATTTTTTCCTATACCTTATGCATATGATGTAATTAGATATGTATAAATATATTAGGCTTCAATTTTTATATTAGTAACACAAACCATGATTTGTGTAAAAAGTTGTACATTAATATGGTTTAAAAATATTAATTTTGTAGAATGAATAGGGATTCAAAAGGTAAATACCTATAATCATGCATACATATAATAATAAAAGATGAGATTATAAATATTTAATAAGATGCAATAGTTATGGATTTAATATTCACAAGATGCATATGATAATGGTGAGACTAATAAAACCCATGGAAATACTAATATTGAGATTTATTTTAAATCAAACACTTGTCAAGTCCTCGATTATTCAGTATAGGTGACCCTAAATGTTACATGAAAATGAATTATTTTATTTAATACAAGTAGATTATAGGTTACACTAACTGTTAGGTGCCTATATATGATATAATATTTGTGTTATACTTAGCTGAGAAATCCTAAATGTTAGGATACTAGAGAAATATAGTTTAGTAAATCCATATTATGTGTTAGGATAATGAGTTATCTACTCAACCATATAAGAGTCATATATGATATGATTGAATTTATTTCCTACCATATATAGTCATGTATTATGTTATGATATTATCTAGGAAAATCTAGGATGAAATACGGATCTTGGATCACTGAATGGATATGATTTATGAGGTTTTTATTTTTAGTGGGTGTACATTCAATAAAAGTATCTATGGAAAAGTTACAAAACATGATACTCACCCACATATATATATATATATATGTATATATATTTAGTAGATTATGACATGCATCATGATTATAATTTTGAGATATTTTGTTGTTATGAACTATAAAATAATTCTATATTGGTATATAAGGTTGAAAAATGTTCTCAAGGAGAATATTTTTGAGCATATGGATGTAAATTTTATAGAAATTAATATTTTTAATTCTAACTCATGGGTATTGAATACAGGGTTTGCATTATAGATTTTTAATAATAAACATAGACTCATAAATAGATAATAATTGATGAAAGGTGAAGTAGGTCTACATGTTGTAAATGTGGTGAGAGTTTCTGCAATAAAGATTGACACTTATAATTTAAGTCTACCCAGTGGATTAGTTCTTGAATTGTAAAATCGTTACTATGAACTAGTCATAAATAGAAATTTGATATCTATATCTTTTTTGGAAAATATGATATTGTTTTTCATTATTAATATGAATGAAATGTTTTATGTCATTGGAAATATGGTTAATTTTTTATACATTCTATACATAGAAAATTTGATCTATAACATTGAAGAAAATAAGGTTAAGGTTGATTATAAAACCACTCATCTTTGAAATTATCTCATTGGACATAAAAATGATAAAAGCACCCAAAAAATATATAGAGATATTTTTTTGGACTTATTATATTATGAATTATTTAATAATTATGAATCTTGTTTATTATAAAAAATTTCCAAAACAGATTTTAGTGGAAAAGGTGAGAAGGGTAGCAGACCGTTGGATATTATGTTGAGTGATGCATTTGGACAAATGAGTAATCCATAAAGTGGTAGATATTGGTACTTTTTAACCTTTATTGATGATTTTAGTCATCATGGTTACATGTTTCCCATAAGACACAAGTTAAAAATGTTTTAAAAGTTTGAGGTATTCAAAAGTGAAGTACAAAATCAACTGGGAAAAAACATTAAGATTTTCTAATTAGATTGGGGTGTTAAATACTTGGGTTAGGAATTTTTTATCCATCTAAGAGTTTATGGAATCATTTAATAAATAAATCATTCAATAACACTATAATGTAATGGTGTGTTTGAGTGGGGGAATCATACAATGTTGGACTTAGTTTGATCAATGATTAGTCAGTGTAACCTTTATATATCATTTTGTTGATATCCTTTATAAACTGCTACATTCCTACTTAATCGCATCACATATAAAGTATTTATAAAGACATAATATGAGATATAGATTTATAATCATCTTAATATGCCCTTTATTAGGATTCGGGGTTATGAAAATCACATACAAAGTTTAGATTTTGGTAAATTTGGCCTTAGATTATAGAAATTCCCTTTTATTGCTTATCTTAAGCATACTGTGAGATATTACTTCTATAATCCTATCGAATAAAAAGTTTTTGTGGAATGAATTGGTGTTTTACTTTAGAATTATAACATTATTATAATAATAAATGGGAGGAAATTTTATCTTGGATAATTTCAATACCAAAAAATAGGAAGTGTTCCTGAGATGGAAGCTGAGTTAGTTCCACAAAGATTTATAAAAGTAGATCCAAATTAGGATAAATAATAACCTAAAAGGTCTGGTAGGATACATTAGGATCTTATGATATATTTATTTATTATAGAAAATGATGATGAAGTAATGTTCATAGATGATGAACCTACTACCTACTGCGAGGCCATTGAGTTTTTTGATTCTGAGAAATATTTAGAATCCATGAAATCTGAGATGGACTTCATGTACATAAATCATGTTTGGAACTTAGTGGATATATATTAAGGGTTTAGTCACATATGGTGTGAGTTTTATAAAATAAACTGACATTTATGGTGGAATATCTATTTATAAATCTCATCGGGTAGCTAAAGGTTATAAAAAATTCATGGTATTGATTATTAAGTAACATTTTCTATAATAATGATAATAAATTCCATTAAGATATTTATTTTCATAACATATCATTATAGTTATGAAATATATCAATTGTATATCAAAACCAATTTTCTTAATGAAAATTTAGTCAAGAAGAGGGATTCCAAAATGAGCCTGAGCCCACGGGCTTCACGGGTAAGCCTATAGATATGGTGTATAATGGGTTTTATTTTTCTGGCCCATTTAAAAAAATTAGTATGAATGGATAAATGAAATACAACTTGTATCCATTTGGGATCCATACGTTCATGATCCAAACCTTGATCTTGATGATAAAGTACCATCATTCATGATTGACTACCCTTTTTCAATCACCTATGATCTAGCACCCATTTTTCTACCACTCACGAGCCACCCAACATAGAGGAAGGGGTCAACTTTGGAAGGTCCTCTTTTTCCATCATGAGCATGTATTTTTTTAATAAAGGTTCATATTTTTGTGTATATATTTATTTTCCTTTAAAATTAAAACATTATTCAACATTTTTTTTTCAAACTATAGCCTCTCAGTTTCATTCACGAGACATGCATAATATAAACTAGATGTAGTTTCAAAAAAGAAAACAAATCAAACCTAATTTAAGAGTATATATATTATATATTTTTATAAATATAAAATAAATGGTATTACCTACGATATTTCCTCTCTTATATAAAAAGTGGGGATGGATTATAAATTTTGGCATGTATATAAAATAATAAGGTGAAAATGTTCCTATGACCATACAGTCTTGACCTATTTTGGCTTGAGCATCAAATTTTCATGCCTAGTCAAGGACATGTATATGATAAAGCCTAAAGGTTTTGAAGTTCTAAATGATACTGCTAATATTTTCAAGCTACAATGGTCTATTTATGGATTGAAGTAAGTTTATCTAAGTTGTAACATCTGATTTGATGATGTTATTATATTTTGTGAAATAAAGTATAGACCATGGCGGTGAAAGTCACCACACTATAGTGCAACGAGACTCATACCACAACATAGTATGTATTAATATTCCATAGTTAGTATTATCTAATTATATATGATATCATGTTTAGTTTCATGTAAATAATGATATGTGGTATCATTCTACCAACACCCCAAGGAAATTATCACTTTATTTTGTCCACATACACATCATGTGATTATGTTATTAACTATTAATGAGTTTAATAATTGAGTTCAAGAATGAGGTTACCATTATAAATGGTTATAATGAATAAATTCATATATTTTTTAATTTCGTAATGTATAAAACTTTTAACACCAAGTGGTTAATTCATTCAATAAAAAAATTCTATAAAATTGGGATTTAGTGACTTCATTTGATATGTTGAATATTACACTCTTGAATGAAGTTCTCTCATTCTCTTTATTCTCTATTTTCTTTTGAGGAGGTGGTGCTATAAAAATATTCATAAAATTGATTCCCCACTTAAGTGTTCAGTGATTCTAATGACTGGTGGATACCATCGAAGGTAAGAACCTATTGTTCGTTTATAAGGGAACATGATCACGCTCACTATTGGAATATAATTTTCATGGACAATGAGGTATACATGCATTATCATTTTATTCTATAATTTTATCTTAGTAGGATCTTGGGAATGAGATTGGTGTTTTTTCCACTGCAAATGGGCATTGAGATGCCCCAAATATCCCATTATATGTAATTAAAGAGTTTGGTTTCTTTAAGAACATATACGATTCTTGAGTATACAAGAAGGTTAGTGGGAGTGTTTTATTATTTATGATATTATATGTGGATAAAATAATACTTATCAAAAATGAAATCCCAACAACACATTCATTAAATATTTGGTTAGAAAAGTTCTTCAAATCAAAGACATGTGTGATGTGGCCTACATACTAGGTATGACTATATATAGATCTAGATTAAAAAAATTTCTTGAATTGAGTTAAAACACATATATCAGTAAAGTTATGAAGAGGTCTTGCATGGGAAACTACAATATGGGGTATTTACGAGTGTTTCATGGGATAAATTTTAGAAAGATATAGAATCCTTATATTGAGTTAGAAAGGATGGATATTATTCCCTATTCTTTCTTCATATGATATATCATGTCTTCCATTTTATGTACTCTACCCGATATTGTTTATGTTTTGAGCATAATAAGTAAATACCAATACAATCCTGGTGAGTTACTGGATTATTGTCAAGAATATACTTAAATACTTCAGAATAAGTAAGGATATGTTCTTGGACTTTGGAGGTGAGAATAAGCTTATTATAAAGGGTTACATTGACTCTAGTTTTTAAAACAACAAAGATGATATTAGATCTCAATATGGATTTGTGTTTTTACACAACAGTGGAGAAATCAGTTGGTAGAGTTCGAAATAAGATACCATAATGAACTCGATAACAAAGGAAGAGTATATCATTGCATCATATTCCACAAAGGAAGTCATTTGGATCAAAAAGTTTATTACTGAACTTGGGGTGGTTCATAGTATTTAGGAAACAATTAAATATTACCGTGACAATAATAGAGCTATTACTCAGGACTGGGAGCCTCAGTCTCACTAAAGAACCAAACACGTCCTTCTTGAATACAATATCATTTAAGAGACCACTAAGATAGGTGATGTAAAGATATGTCAAGTGGTTATAGAGGATAATGTAGCAGATCCATCGAATAATAAATTAACACAATAGAAGCATGAGGGTTATGTGAAGTCACTATATATCAGATACATGATAGACTTCATGCAATTATTGCTATCAATGAGATTGAATCATGGTTTTATACTAATGGAAATATCTATTTATCATTCATTTATGTGTTTTCATATATTACATGAATAGTGGAGTGATAAAACTCCTCAAAGAATGACTTTGATATGTCTCTAATAAATGATATTTATAGAGTATTATGAGTTGTGATGATATGTTAAGATTAGCATAAGTAGAATCTTATATGTGATATAGAGCAGACTCATGAGTTAATAAGTATATAATTATTATATAGACTGAATCACAAAAGTATATCACTTGTAATTTCATACATTAATTGATATAATTAGGGGTGTATACTTAATATGAATCCACATTACCTGAGGTTTTCAAAATAATTATAATCTAAACCTCCATACTTTGATACCTTATGAAAACCATGTAGATGAGATAATTTTGGGGTGTTTGGGTATGTTACTAATTATATTTTTGGTTAATATTAACTAAGATAATACTTTTCCTCATGTATAAAAAGTATGACATCTGGGACCATGATTGAATTAGATCAAAGAAATGCATAGTAATTCTTAGTTTAGTGGCATGCGATGTCTTCAACTACTTGGATAAATCACATGTGATGCATTCATTATGGGTAGTCTATTTCAGAGAATTATGAATGTATGAGATGATGAACCTATGAGATGGAATATAATATATTGATATGTTCCATATATATTGGTTACTTGATGTATTGGACAAAGGGATTATATAATAATTTATATGATATATAAAGATACATATTATGGAAGACATTTTCATATAGCGATATGAGTGTGATTGATCAAGATCATGTAGACCCCTTCGTAGCTTGACTAACAATGATGTTTTTCTAGAGGCCTCTCTTTGCTTACAATTATGGATTGGAGAATTCATAATTGTTTTCAATATTACAAAGGCCTAAAAATTCTCACATAATCCCCTAAAATGAGAATTGATTTTGGTATAAATTTTTTATCTAAAATTTGAGAGAGATATTGATAATCATGTCTAAAAGAGTTTAAATGGATTAAAAAAAATTTATAAAGTTTTGTATAAAGTTTTTGAATTTAGTGGAAATGGGATATTATTGAAAAATGAGCATGAAATATACCACAAGGTGGTGAAAGTCATTTCACCGTGGTCAATTTCTTCCTATGTTTATTGGTACCCCATCATGGTGCATCAAAGGATAATATATGATATTATTTGATCAAATCTCTTATAATGATTATCATTCATCTTCATCATGAAACACATCATGATATGATGTATAAAATAAATGTGAATGTTAAAGGGGTTTTAAAATTCAGTTTAATCAATGATGTGTGAGAAAAAGAGTTTGAAAGTTTCATAATGTTTGAAAAATTATGAACTCTAATTGGTGTTTTCATTTGATGCATGTTTCAAATATAAAGGATTATGATCACTTCATTAGGATATATGAGATTATTATAAGTTGGAAAAAAATCTCTCTTGATTTCAATTATCTATATTTTAATTTTAGGATGAGGTGATAACACACCTAGAACCCGAATTCTATTGATTTTACACTAGTATACCTCCTAGGTTTCAATCAGAAACCAAAATTGGTTCACCAACTACTAATGATGATCAAGTGAATTGTGTCTGATTTCATAACTGAAACTCATCAAGTCAATAAAATAAGAAATTGAAATTCTATAAAAGTTTGTTTCTTTATATAATATGAAATAATTAAGATAACATGAAGGTTATTAAAAGTTATATTATAGTTCTATAAATTGATTCCATCAAATCACTTAAAAAAAGAAAAAGGGTAATAAAAGAGTTGAACAACCTAAAATCATCACATGATCTAGTTTATTTAAGAATAAATCAAGATCCATACTCCTTTGATTAGAATTTTGACATACCAGCAAAGTAAATAGAACCAAAAGATTTAACTAAAGAAAAACTGAACTCAAACATGTAATTAAAAAGATCACACAAAAGAATACAAGTTTAAGCATGTAATTACATTAAGGTTCTTCCTTTGAGGTGATCATAAGGAGTTTATAACTCTATAGAATGGGAATGAATAAAAAGACGAGTATATGGATATCCCATGAACCCTCATCTCACTTTATGGTTGATCATGCTTTTATTATGATGGATGGTAGGATTTTTATAGTTATTTTACACAAGATAGTTCCAAAAGATAGTCAATACCCTATGGGTATATGTGAGATGTCCAGGAATGGTTTTTCCACCCACTTTTATGGTCTTAATGAATGCTTTATTTGGTGACTTTTTCATGGTATTTTGTGGAAATGTGTACCTTCATGTTTTATTTCAAATCCCATTAGAATTATCCTTTCTTTATCCCATATTATGGATCAGTTATAAAAGGAAGGTCCAATCAGCCTCATTCGGATTGTATTTACACTATGGGCCCCCATTGGTCCACTTGTGGTTGGATCCATATTTGGGTCTAGTTAAAGAAATTATATACTAATGGATCATTTATACTATAAAAAATAAAATTTCCAATTTGTATTAGTGTATATAATGTTATGATAAAAATATAAACATGTTTTCAAATTGGATCATAGTGTAATTTTGTCTTTTTGAGCATGTTTTTAACAAATGAATAGAAAACATATATTGAGTGAAAAAGCATTTAATGATAGGATAATAAAATCCATAAATAATTTTTAATCAAAAGTATAAGAGTGAAAATAAAAAATATATTAATTTATGATCACACCCTCACACCCAAACCTTTGAAATATAGGTAGAATTCACATATTCCAATAAAAATACACACATAAATCAAAAGATAGTAAATTTACAAGATTTTTATAAATTTAAATCCATTGTGTATATTTTGTGAAGTCAAAATTTCTATCATTATTCTTATCTCACATTAAAATTTATTAAAATTAATTCATTCACCCATGAAACATGCCACATACTTACTCACAACGAATCACTTATCACACTAGTGTTAAATTTATGCCAAGTTTTACTTATCTAAAAATCATTAAAGTAATACTATAGGCTTGGTTAAATCCCAACTATCTACATAAGAGAAATCAATTTTCACAAATCATGATAATTTTCAAGGATTTTCATTGATGTTTAGGGTCAATGGGTTAGAATTTAAAAATTAATGCTACAAAGAGGAGGGTTTTCTCTTAGAATACAATGCATGATACATCAATCAAAATGTAATGAAGACTCCTCTCTCAAAGTAACCAAATATGAATCGACCAACTCAATTTTACCATATCAAATCCATGTACTAAAGTTATATCAAATAAAATAAAATGAAATATTATTCCTCTTATTTTTTTTCATTTTTATTCATTTTTTATGAGAATGTGATTGATACTAACATTTCATGCATGCCTTTTAATATTAAAATTTACAAATTTTATAATTTAAATGATTAATTATTTCCCAAATATTTAATAGTTTTTTAATATTAATAAGGATAAAAATAATGTGACTGAGATGAGCCAAATGGATTGATATTTCCTCTAAAATACAGATTTCTATGGAAAAGTATGATTATATGATGCTTATAGGGGTCAAAACTGAAGAAACGATATGAAACAAAGATAAATTAGTGAAAAATATAAATTAAAGTCCTAAAAATATAATTAAAGACCTAAAAAATTTTCATACAGTAAAATTTTAATATTCCAAGATTTTAAAATAAGAACATTATGTTTTATAATGTGTATGACACACAATTTCAAGCTTAAACGAACATTAAAATATTATTATCTAAATATGACTGTTAAAACCCAGCCATTAAATTAAAGGGTATAAATAAGATTAACTAATTTTTGAAAAATTTATATATAAATATTATAATAAATAAAAATTTATTGATTATTTCTTAGGAAATAAGTACTCAAGTTTTAGTAAAACCATGTTATTCTTCAAAGTTATGTTTTCATCAAAATGTTTTTTGATTTCTTTTTATGAGTGAATAATTTATTTAATTTATGGAAATTTTAGAAATTTATTTTATAAAATAAATATAATTTTTGAAATCATCATTTCAAAATTATCCTATGGTGAAATTTTGAGATTTTTATAAATTTTTTAAATTTTTAATGGATAATGAAAAATATCGATTTTTATTGAAAATGATGTTTTCTTTTAAAGTTTTTTTAAAATAAAATAATATTTTGGATTAGTTTTAAAATTTAATTGGTTATTTTTGATTTAAAATAATCCAAATATGGTTTTTTAAATTAATTTTATACTTTAATTTACTATAAAAACATTTTTTACTTAAAATATAATTTTTATGAAAAACTGTTTTTCATTTCATTTTTCTAATTTAATTTTTAAATAAAATTTTCCACTTATATATTTTAAATTTTTAAAAATGGATTAAATATTTTTAATTATTGGGTCCAAATTATATTAATATATTTCTTATATTTTTGCTCAATATGAATTATAACCTTTGTAATTTTTGTTACTACGATAAAGGGTAAATCATGCAATTAAGGTTAAAAATAAAATGATAAGAAATAAATAATGACCCTAAAAATTGAATTAATTTTATTTGATGAGTATATATAATCTATAATTATCCAAAATTAGATTATATTTCCTTTTTTCCTTTCTAACATGATTTTTAACATTATAATATGTAAGTAAATATAAAGCCAAAAATGTTAGAGTCTTATTTTTAATAACTATAATATTTTTAACATGGAAATATCTAGAAGATATGTTTAGTTAAAAATATTTGTTTTAGATATAAATGATTTATCTTTATCATTTTAATTTATCTTTAATTTTATTTTAATAAATAATTACCTTAAAATCTTACGTAACACTATTGTAGTAATTATTCAATTAATAGAAAAATAAAATAAATGATATTAAAAATATTAAAATTTGTATAATTTGAATAAATAATTTTTTAATTGATTTTTTAGATAAAAATAGAATATTATAGAGGTTTGGATTCATTTTATTTGAATTCAATTTTTTTCTTGATGTTATTTAAGTCAAAGTAAATGAATAGTTTTAAAATTGACATTAATAATATTTTATAATAAATAATATTTTATTAAATTATTTAAAATTCATAAGAAGCTTAGATTCAAAAAATTTAATGGTATATGATTAATAAAATAAAAAATGGTCTATTTATGGGTTGTTTTTCATTTTATAGTAACATTTTTAACCCTTAAAGGGTAGAAAACTTTAATATTACAATAATTGTCAAAAGGGTTAACAAAAGGTTAAAACAAAACGATAAGGGTGAAAACATTGTAAAAAATTATCTAATTTTTATTATATGAGATTATTTATACCCATATTCATACTATATTTTAAATAAATCAGTTTTAATCAATTTTTAATTAAATATAAATTTATATTAACTTAATATTTTGAGAAATTCCAAGAGTTCCCCCCTCTCTTATGAAAGAGAACATATTATTCTCATTACTTCACACTTAAAAATCCTTTTATATCATAAAATATATTCCAAAATACCTTAATATAATCCATAAAATCATTATTTTGATCTTGGTTTAGGCAGAATAGCAACCTTATAGGGGTTAAGGTGTTAATAAAAGGAGACTTTCTAAAGAAGAGGTATAGTTTTTAACCACATGTTTTAGTTTTATTTCTTATTTAACCTCATTTAAATCTCATTAAAACATGAAAAAATAATAAAAAAAGTATACTCCATGTACTTATATGTTATTATGTTAATTTTATAACATATATCCATCTCCAACCACCATCATGGGAGAGGAATTCATCATTAATGTGCACAGAGTACTACCACCTCATGAATTCATGTAATTCATTTTCCATCACCATATATCATGGATAGTTATAACTATGGATTTAAGTTATATATATTCTATTAATTAAATATTTATCATTATTTAAATATAACATAACAAATATTTTAATAAATTTCTATACACTGAAAAATGATAACGTCGTTCATGTGTACGTGTGGACTACCACCTCCACAAAGCGATGTGATTAATTTTTCATCACCACATAAAATGGATGATATATATATGTATAATTAAAGATATAATATGATATTTATGATATTATAATAATTATATAAATAAAAAATTATACTTACCTTCTTTTTATAATGATCATTGAAAATGGAAATGTTACTCATGTGTACATACGACCTACTGTCTCCATTATCATAATGTAGTTCATTTTATCATAACCATATTTCATGATTATTTTTAAAAGTATAATTAATGTATAAATATTTTAATTAAATCATGATTATTATTATTTATATGATGTAATAATCACCTTTTTCACCATAGTCAACTTATCAAAGTCATTTCGGACTTATGTACTAAATATCATCAAAACATACGATGTGAACTTAAATAATTAAGTAATTGAATATAACATGGTAATAAGTAATATAAATGGAATTCTAAACTTAAAAATGGTTATTAAGAAAGTAAATAATTAACATAAGTTTATTATTTAGTAATATAAAGAACTTATGTGATGAGGGGGACTCAAGCTAAGGGATTTTCTTTTTAAAACCATATTTTAAAATTTCCCTTAATACTATCTATTTATTTCTTGAAAATATTTTTAAAATAATTTTATGGATGTATTTATATTGAAATAAAGGAATTATGAAGGAAATTTTATGTCTCTTTTGACTTGCTTTCAAAGGTTTTGAAAAGTAATATTTCTACAGAATGCTTTTGACTTTCTTTACAAAAAAGACAAAAAATGTTCTATTTTAACGTATACGACAACAATGACCTTTCCTGCCACTACAAACATAATTTGATTTTTGGATTAATTTACAATATTTCATTTTTTATTAAAAGAAAAACCCTCATTCCCTATGTTTTGGTTATTTTCAAAAATAATTTTAAAATGGAATGTATATATTAATATCTGAATTTATTTTCTTATGGGTGCAATGATAATTTTTATGATGCAAGATTTTATTTACCCTATTATGGTTCTTAGGAATTTTTTATGATGAAGGGTGGTTCTATTATATACTAAGAGAGGGCGAACCCATTATATCCATCTAGTATATTGGATAAAAGGATGAATTTAACTGACAAGGTTTCTCCTAAGAGAATATTGGAATATATTGCGATAGTTATTCCAAATATAGGAAAGAGTTAACCGATTAGGTTTCCCCTAAGAGTTTATGGGAATATAATAAAATGGTTATTTCAAGTATAAAAATGATGGTTTTTCCATGTTTAACCATGAGGGTTACTTTATATGTAATGGCGATATGAAAATGATTCCCAGGTTTCCTACACGTTTTCTATGTGCTTGATATGGGTTTTAAAAGTATCATTTGATAAATAAGTGTGTGCTTTTCATGTGTAAATGATTTATTTCATAAGATCAAGGAATAATGTTATAAAGGTAATTATTTTATGGTTTTTCATGTTTTCCACTAGACAAATGGATTTATTTATTTTTATGTTTCTTACCAAGATTTTTATGATCATCCCATATTTTAAAATGTTTTTAACATGGTTTATAGATGGGTAAGGTAAAAGAATAAGTCAAATTTAATGTCATGAATATTTTTCATGAAAAGAAAATTTTTTCATTTTAAAAGTTTTATATTATGGGAAAATGGATACTAGTTAGAAGTGTATACTTTTTAATATATGAGTTTGTTATTTTAATGTCTCGGATTTTTACCATGTTTTATTTTAATTTTATGTGGGAATCACTTCGAGACCAGTATTTGAGACGGAGTACAGTTCTGAGTCCCGGTGAGCCCGGAACAAATGTTGGAATTTAATTTAATAAGTAAATTACGTGCATGTGCAGTTTTCCGGAAAAAGTGGAATAACTCTCAAACGAGTGCTCAGATCATAAATCCAAGGGCACCGTTGCGTTCAGAACAACGATTTTACCTTAGGTGAGGCCTAACATCGGCCGGCACAGGTCGGTGGTGAAATCTAGTTTTTTGGACGTAATAGTAATAAAATATTTAATAAAAAAATATTTTATTTCTGCAGCGAAATATTTTAAATCTGTTGCAATAGATATCTCTTATCCTTTTTAAATAAAGGTTTGCGCAGGGGTCCAGGGTTACAAAAATCATAACCCTGAAACCCTTGGAAGCTCGGGAGGCTCTGGAGAAAACCTCCCAATGCGGGGACGACGTTCTTGATGATTTTCACCGGCGATGACGATGCGGCAACCAGATCTTCACCAAAAAAATGCCACAGATCTAGGTAATATGTTTGTTTTTGATTTTCCTTTCCCCGTTCTTGGTTCCTACGACGAACGCGGACTAATCTGTGAACCAATTAGCCCGCGAATCGATCGTTTTGTGGGCGGGTGTGATTTAGGGTTTTTTCAGGAAATCAAATACTCGAGATTTATAACATTTTGATTGTTGTAGTTTTGATCTAATGACGAAGAACTCAGATTTTCACGAACAACGACTGAGGTTCATCCCTCTTGTTCTATTCTTTGTATTTTTTCCCCTCGCCTTCTTTATTGCGTTCTACATGTTCTTGGAGGAAATTGATCATTGCGCATTTGTTTGTTGGCGCAATGATCCGAGATTGTAGATCCAGCCCCAGAGCGATGTCACATAGGTACGACGATGGTTTCTATGGACTATTCAGAGCGGATCGAGAGATATGAGTTTTCGGGCGTTTTTCTTCGGATGGATCGTTCAAGGTTTATGATCCGATTTAAGGACCGAAAACACCCGTTACAGTGTTTCTTATTATGAAATGAACCAACCCCTGGAGTATTGGGATGAATGTATGAGAAACCGTGGATCCGAAGGATCAGCCACAGCGCGAGGAGGAAGACGGCGTTTCTGGAAAAATCCCAACTACACGGAGTGTAGTATGGGCTACACGACGTGTGTTCGTTGGCGGACCACCTGGCGTGTACTCTGGGAGTACACGGAAACAGGTTGGGTACACGGCCAAGGACACGACGTGTATACCCCTCCCCGGCCAGATATGTACTGGTACACGGGCAGGCGACAAGGACGAAAAATGTGTACGAGCACATGGCTAGCGTACACGGAGCAAGCCCGAGGTGCTCGAATACGACGTGTAATCCTACTACACACCGTGTAGTTACTTTTTATACGACGAGCAAAATGACACGAGCAGTACCTGGAGTCGAGTAGAACGATATGTGATTCTTCTACATGTCATGTAGTTGAGTTTTACATAGCTTGAACAGATGACACGGGCCGTTTACACAGGCAGTACCTGGGGTCAAGGAACATGACATGTAACCATACTACACGCCATGTAACCAATCTTACATGGCTTGAGCCAATTTCCTTATGCGACTTGGGATAGTTTCTTTAGGGTTCGTCCCCTTGGTCTTTCTTCTGAAGGCTCCCGATATCATTTCCTACATATAGGAGTATGATCCCTTCAGCAGGACTTCCTGAATAGAGTTGTTGGAGTCCCCTCTGTGAGACTTAGAGCCGAATCCTCTATTCATTTCCTGGAACCCTAGGAAGAGTTCTTGGTATCGACATGAACAAATTTACCTGGGCGCTGATCCTCTACTTAGCGGATTAGCTCAGACTGAGTTTTCGGAATCACCCCATGACTTGGTGGTGATCCTCATCTGAGCATCATGTTCTCAAAGTACTTGTGGAGTGTGTCCTCTCAGAATGAGTAATTCTTATCTCTCTCTTCAGAACTAGGAGTGTGTTCTCCCGGTTGCGTGCTTAGTGGAATCTTCAAGATGGATCTTATTGGTGGTTTTGAAATGGTCGTTTGTGTATGAGTATATCTGGATATTTTTGTTATATGTTCTGTAAACATATACTGTGTAGAGATGACTGTACCTTTCTTTTGTAGCATTTCCCTTCTTGTATTTACTTTGTGGTTTCGGGGTGTCCTACTGGGTATTGTTATACTCACCCCTGCACGGGATTTTCCCGCACATGTTGTGTCTTGTGCAGACGAGTGAGCCTTTGAAAGGATTCTAGGCAGACCAGGACTAGACGGTACTCAGTGAGATCAGACAGGCCGAGGTGTGTTCCTACAACTACAGATTGTAGCCCCAGCTCCTTTCTTTACAGGTTGGACTTTGTTATGGATTCTCTTTTTGGTGGACTTGTACTTTTGGCCCAGGGTTTTACATTACTTTAGTTTACCTTCCTATCATACTCTGTTGGTTGGGTTTTTAGTGTATGCATGATGACTTCCTTTTTAGTAGTTTTTAATTTTCAGATTTGTTGGATTGGAGATGTGTGTGCGTGTGTACAGGTTTATAGGAAATGCCTCCCATGTTAGTAGCATGCCTACTCGGTGCTAGTCACCAGCCCATGGCCTATTGGAGGTAGGCTTGGGGAGTTGCGGCTCGGGCCCCACTAGGACGGGTCTTGACAGAGTGGTATCAGAGGTGGTCGGTTCTACCTTAGGACCAAGATTCTGTGAGTTGGTTTGGGGAAATAGTGTTAAGTGTTTCGAGTTCGGATTTTAGGCTAGGGACCCCAGTGTTGGTGCGGGCAGCCGACATATCCATACACCAGGACTTTGATAACTTTCTTTTCGACTCAGAACATGAGGAAACTATTTTTAGGGGGGAAAATGATGGTACATGCATCATATAGGAATGGGTTGTTGTTTCCATGTCCTTCTTATGTAAGATCTCCAGATATACTCACTGAATGCGATACATATTATTTTATTACAGGAATCCTCCACGATGCGCACCCGATAGGATCCAACAGCTCGATCATGAGGATGAACCCCTCAGTGATGAAGCTTCGATTCAGGGACCAGATCCCCCAGTTTTACCATGGGGTGGTGTGCCAGTTATCCCGCCACCTGTGGAGCAGTGTTTAGTGCCTTATGTACCAGTGGAGGAGGAGCGCAGGCTAAGTGCACTCCACAAGTTTCAGAGACAGAGACCCCTCAGGTTTCAGGGTGAGCCTGACCCTCAGGTAGCAGAGGACTGGCTTGAGGTAGTGACCAAAGTCTTCCGTTTGGTCAGGACACCAGTAGACCAGATAGTGATCCTGACTGCGAGCCTTCTGCAGGGCTCGACAGGGCGATGGTGGAGTTTGGTTATCCAGACCCACGACGAGGTGACTCTTGCATGGTCAGAGTTTGAGCGTCTCTTTAGAGAGGAGTTTTCACTGGTTAACCTGAGATAAGTACGTATATAGGAGATTCTTCAGCTCCAATAGGGAACCATGACGGTGGATGACTATTCATCGAGGTTTACCGACCTCTCGCGGTACTCGAAGGATATGGTCAGAGATCAGTACTTCAGAGCTCGGAATTTTGAGCAGGGCTTGCGTAGAGATATCCAAGATAGCATCGTCCCTATGAGCATTCCTCCTTATGCTGGGGTGCTCGAGTGGGCTTTGGTGGTTGAGAGCTTCTTGGTAGAGCAGAGACAGCTGGCAGTTGTCAGTAGTGAGCGAGCTGGAGCAGAGACCTCGGTAGTAGGGAGATGACATCAGGGACCCAGGAATGGGAGATGTTTTCAGAGGAGATCCCAGGACAGGGGATCTGTCGTACAAGGTTCGCAGGGCACATCCAGCCAGCCTCAAGAGAGGCGATTCTACTCATGTGATGGCAGGGGACATCTCGCTCGAGATTTTCTGACTTGCCGTACTACTGACACGGGAGTAGTGGATGAACCACCGAGGCAGAGAAAACGTGTGGAGTAGACAGATCCGTGTGGTGACAGACGTGGTAGAGGAGATGGGAGAGCTGCTGGAGGTGGTCGACGTTTTGACCTTTTACCACCACCACCCCCAGGAGGTCCACCCCAGGCTCAGGGAGCTGGTGGATAGAGGTAGGGGCAGCTGCAGGCGGCAGAGGCTTATGACCCAGGTACTCCCGGAATGATTAGAGGTACAATATGTGTCTTTTCTACTTTGACTTCCATACTGATAGACACAGGTGATATTCATTCCTTCATAGCTTCTAATCTTGTTAGAGACCTTGAGATTCCAATTGAGCTGTTGACTCGACCCTTACATTTAGAAACACCGACTGAAGAAGATTCAGATATCACACACCTATTTAGACAGTGTGACCTGACCCTTGGGGGCGAGAGTTTTGGTTGGAACCTCTTGGTGGTAGTGTCAAGGCCTTACAATGTCATTCTTGGTATAGATTGTCTATCCATAGTTCATGCACAGATTGAATGTTTTAGGCAAAGGGTGCGGTGTGTCCGCAGTGATGGAACACGGTTCTCTTTTGTCGGTGAAAAAGAGACCCAAGCAGCACAGGATGGACTCGTGCATAGGAAGGTGCAACTGATTTCCTATCAGTTGGCTAGCCTAGCCCTTGGCACAACAGATGTTATGAGTTTCTAGTTTCCAGAAGTAGTGGCTGAGTACGAGGATGTCTTTCCGAGGGATGTCCCCAGACTACCTCCCCGTCGGGAGATAGATTTTTGCATTGAGTTGCAACCCGTGATGACACCGATATCAGCATCGACATATCGGATGGCTCCTGTAGAGCTTCGTGAGATGAGGGTGCAGCTGGAATACTTGCAGAGTAAGGTCTTTGTAAGACCCAGCGTTTCACCCTGGGCGGCCCTAGAGCTGTTTTCAAAGAAGGCAGATGGGAGATTGAGGCTATGTGTGGACTACCGACGCATAAATCATGTGACCGTGAAGAATCAGTATCCACTACCAAGGATCGATGACCTCTTCGACCAGTTGAGAGGGGAAAAATGGTTCTCTAAGGTTGATCTACGATCAGGCTATCACCAGTTGCGAGTATGAGATGAGGATATACCAAAGATGACTTTCAGATGTCGCTACGGTCACTATGAGTACTTGGTGATTCCCTTCGGCGTGACGAACACCCCGACAGTGTTTATGGGACTTATGAATAGGATCTTTCAGCCCTATCTGGATCGGTTTGTAGTGGTATTCATCGATGATATCCTTGTGTACTCTGCGTCTGAGGAGGAGCACGCGGGACACCTAAGGGTGGTTTTGGACACACTCCGAGAGCACCGGTTGTATGTGAAACTCTCAAAGTGTCAGTTCTGGATACATGAGGTCCACTTTCTGGGACAGATTATCTCAGCAGATGGTGTAGCAGTGGACCCAGCTAAGGTGGAGGCAGTGCTAGCATGGGATCCACCCCAGAGCGTGATGAAGGTGCATATTTTCGTTGGGTTGGTAGGCTATTATTAGAGATTAATTCTTGATTTATCCAGGATTTCAGCACCAATGACAACTTTGACCCGAAAGGGGCAGCCTTTCATGTGGACCAAGAGATTCCAGCAGGCTTTCCAGCAGTTGAGAGAGAGTTTGAAGAGCACCCCAATATTGAGATTACCTGAAGAGGGTGTCGAGTACATAGTGTTCTGTGACGCATCAGGAACCGGTCTTGGTTGTGTCCTGATGCATAGGCAAGTGGTGATTGCCTATGGCTCATGCCAGTTGAGGCCCCACGAGCAGAACTACACGACCCATGATCTTGAGTTAGCAACGGTAGTATTCGCGTTGAAGATGTGGCGGCACTACCTGATGGGCAAGCAGTTTACCGTCTACTCTGATCACAAGAGTCTCAGATATATCTTTTCCCAGAATTATCTGAATTTGAGACAAAAACGGTGGCTTGAGTTCCTTCAGGATTACGACTTTGAGATCTTTTATACTCCCGGGAAGGGGAACGTTGTGGAATATGCTCTCAGCAAGAAATCCAGTTCACAGTTGCTGGATGAGGTGATGAGGCAGTTGGCCTCCTTACAGTTATCCTTTGTGGATGGAGACGAAGGAGCTTACCTTCAGTTTATGGTTGTTACCCCTACACTCTTACAATGATTCAGGGAAGCACAACTCAATGATGCTATCTGTGAGACTCTACGTGCTCAGATATCCACAGGTGATGATGCTAATGGATATTCATAAGGTGGGGAGCATGTTGTTCTTTTCAGAGGGCGTACAGTAGTACCAGTGACATTTTAGGAGGAGGTTATGAGGGAGTTCCATACATCCCCTTTTGCGGTGCATCTAGGCATGACAAAGATGTATCAGGACCTCCGACGTCAGTTCTGGTGGCCCGGAATGAAGAAGAGTGTGGCAGAGTTTGTTTCTTGGTGCCTTACTTGTCAGCAAGTAAAGGTTGAGAACCAGGTGCCAGTAGGTTTGACTCATCCCCTTGAGGTACCAGAGTGGCAGTGGGATGGGATATCCATGGACTTGGTGATGGGTTTACCATATACGTCCAGGGGACACGATGCCATCTGGGTGATCGTTGATCGACTCACCAAGTCGGCCCACTTCCCAGCCATAAGAGAGTAGAGTTCATTAGAGATCTTGGGACGCCTCTACGTGCAGAAGATAGTTCAACTTCATGGAGTTCCATCAACGACCGTATCATATCGTGATGCTTGTTTCACATCCTAGTTGTAGAAGGGATTGTAGGAAGCTTTTGGGACTCAGTTACGCTTGAGCACATCGTTTCATCCTTAGACTGATGGTCAGATGAAGCAAACCATCCTGGTTCTGGAGGATATGCAATGGGCTTGAATACTTGACTTCAGTCATAGTTGGGAGGATCACCTGCCACTGGTGGAGTTTTCTTACAACAACAGTTATCATTCCACTATTGGTATGGCACCATTCGAGGCTTTGTACAGGCGACCTTGCAGGTCACCACTTTGCTAGACTGACCCAGGGGAGTCAGCAATCGTGGGCCCAGAGATGGTGAGAGCTACTACAGAGAAGGTGCAGGTCATCCAGGAGTGTATGAAGACTTCAAAAAGTTGGAAAAAGTCTTCTGCCGATAGGAGGCGGAGGCCCTTGGAGTTCGAGGAGGGAGACCATGTGTTCCTTTGGGTCTCACCTCGATGGGGATTATAGAGATTTGGCCGAGGAAGAAAGATATATCTAAGGTTCGTTGGCCCTTTCCAGATTCTGAGTAGAGTTGGTGAGGTGGCGTATCGGTTGGCTCTACCTCCACAGATAGACCGGGTACACAACATCTTCTATTTGTCGCAGCTACGGAGGTACGTGCATGATCCATCACACATCATCGACTGGAGCGAGCTGGACATCGATGATGGAGCGACCTTTTCTGAGTACCCAGTGGAGATAGAGGATCGTCATAAGAAGGTCCTTCGTGGACGAGCTATTCCCTTGGTGCGTGTTCGGTGGCAGCACGGGAATCTCCAGGAGAGCACATGGGAGCGGGATGCTCAGATTCGTGTGCAGTACCCACATCTTTTTGAGTAGCCTTTGTTTTGGATTTTCTGGGATGTAAAATCCCTAAGGTGGGTGTGATGTAATGTCTCAGATTTTTACCATGTTTTATTTGAATTTTATGTGGGAATCACTTCGAGACTAGTATTCGAGACGACGTGCAATTCCGAGGCCCGTTGAGCCCGTAACAAATGTTGGAATTTAATTTAATAATTAAATTACGCGCGAGTGCAGTTTTCCTAAAAAAGTTGAATAACTCCCGAACAGGTGCTCGGATCAGAAATCTGAGGGCACCGTTGCGTTCAGAACAACGATTTTACCTTAGGCGAGGCCTAACATCGGCCGACGCAGGTCGGTGGTGAAATCTAGTTTTGTGAACGTAACAGTAATAGAATATTTAATAAAAAAATATTTTATTTATGTAGTGAAATATTTTAAATATGTTGCAAAAAATATCTCTCATCCTTTTTAAATAATGGTTTGTGTAGGGGTCAGGGGTTACAAACATTATAACCCTGAAACCCTTGGTGGTTCGGGAGGCTCTGGAGAAAACCTCCCAACGCGATGATGAAGTTCTTAACGATTTTCACTGGCGAAGAGGACGCAGTGACTGAATCTTCGCCAAATAACGCCGCAGATCCAGGTAGGATGTTTGTTTTTGATTTTCCTTTCCCTATTCTTGGTTCCTACGATGAATTCAGACTAATCTGCGAACCGATTAGCCCGTGGATCGATCGTTTTGAGGGCGGGGGTGATTTGGGGTTTTATCGGGAAATAAAATACTCTAGATTTATAATCTGTTTATTGTTGTGGTTTTGATCTAACGACGATGAACCCAGATCATCACGAACAATGACCGAGGTTCGTCCCTCTTGTTTGATTCTTTGTATTTTTCCCCTCTCATTCTTCATTGTGTTCTACACGTTCTTGGAGGAAATCAATCATTGCGCATTATTTTTATTGGCACAATGATCCAAGATTGTAGATCCATCCCCGGAGTGATGTCACGGAGGTGCGACGGCGGTTTTGGCGGACGATTCGGAACAGATCGAGAGATATTATTTTTCGGGAATTTTTCTTCAAATGGATCGTTCTAGGTTTATGATTCGATTTAAGAACCGAAAAAACCTATTAAGGTGTTCGTATGATGAAATGAACCAACCCCTGGAGTATCGGGACAAACAGACGAGAAACCGTGGATCTGGAGGATCAGCCGCGGTGCGAGGACGAAGATGGCGTTTCTGGAAAAATCCCGACTACACGGCATGTAGTATGGGCTACACGACGTGTGTTCGTCGGTGGACCACCTGGCATGTACTTCGGGAGTACACAGACATGGGTTGGGTACACGGCCAGGGATACGACATGTATACCCCTCCCTGACTAGACTCGGCTAGATACACGGGATACCCCATGTACTGGTACACGGGCATGATACACGGACGGAGACCGTGTATGGGCACATGGCCAACATACACAGAGTGAGCCCCAGGTGCTCGGACACGAAGTGTAATCCTACTACACGCCATGTAGTTACTTTTTATATGACGAGCCAAATGACATGGTCCGTTTACACGGGCAGTACCCGGAGTCGTGTAGCATGACGTGTGATTCTTCTACACGCTGTGTAGTTGAGTTTTACACAGCTTGAATGGATGACATGGACCATTTACACGGGCAGTACTCGGGGTCAAGGAACACATCGTGTAACCATACTACACACCGTGTAACCAATCTTACATAGCTTGAGCCAATTGCCTTATGCAACTTGGGATAGTTTCCTTAGGGTTCGTCCCCTTGGTCTTTCTTTTAAAGGTTCCCGGTATCATTTCCTATATATAGGAGTATGATCCCTTTAGCAGGACTTCCTGAATAGAGTTGTTGGAATCACCTCTGTGAGACTTAGAGCTGAATCCTCTATTCATTTCCTGGAACCCTAGGTAGAGTTCTTGGTATCGACGTGACCAACTTTACCCGGGCAGCGATCCTCTACTTAGCGGATTAGCTCAGACTGAGTTTTCGGAATCACCCCATGACTTGGTGGTGATCCTCATCTGAGCATCATGTTCTCAAAGTACTTGTGGAGTGTGTTCTCCTGGAATGAGTACTTCGTATCTCTCTCTTCATACCTAGGAGTCTGTTCTCCCGGTTGCGTGCTTAGTGGAATCTTCGAGCTGGATCTTGGTGGTGGTTTCGAAATGGTCATTTGTGTATGAGTATATCTAGATATTCTTGTTATATGTTCAATAAACATATACTATGTAGAGCTGACTGTACTTTTCTTTTGTGGTATTTTCCTTCTTGTATTTCCTTTGTGGTTTCGGGGTGTCCTATTGGGTATTGTTATACTCATCCCTGCACAGGATTTGCCCGCACGTGTTGTGTCTTGTGAAGACGAGCGAGCCTTTGACATGATTCTAGGAAGAACAGGACCAGACGGTACTCAGTGAGATCAGATAGGCCGAGGTGTGTTCCTACGTCTACAGATTGCAGTCCCAACACCTTTCTTTACAAGTTGGAATTTGTTACGGACTCTCTTTTTGGTGGGCTTGTACTTTTGGTCCAGGGTTTTACATTACTGTACTTTACCTTCCTATCATACTCTGTCGGTTGGGTTTTTAGTGTATGCATGCATGAATTCCTTTTTATTAGTTTTTAATTTTCAGCTTTGTGGGCTTGGAGATGTGTGTGCGTGTGTACAGGTTTATAGGCAATGCCTCCCATGTTAGTAGCATGCCTACTCGGTGTTAGTCACCAGCCCCTGGCCTATTGGAGGCGGGCTTGGGGAGTTGCGGCTTGGGCCCCACTAGGACGGGTCGTGACAGTTATGTAAGAGTTATGTCCTAACTCTCTAAAATTATAAACCTAAAATATATTTGGGAATGTAATAATGTGAATTCTAATTAAAGTCACTAGAATATGTAATGTTTAATTCTAGGTACTTACAAAATTCAAGGAATGAAAAATGAATTCAGGGATTGAAATATGAATTCAAGGCCTAAAAAGTGAATCCAGGATGTTAAAAACACATTAAAGAGAAGTGGAAAACACCTTTATGATGTAAAACATATATTCACACCATAAATCACTTTGGTTAGGCTTGCTTCGATGTGGAATTCGACATAAACCCTTCTTTAATGACTAAAAACACTATTTAATCACTAGGGCTGACCTTAGACTTCTTTTTTGATTCATTTATGGATGAATTTTATACAACCAAAGAACCCTAAAGATCTATAAATATATAGTTGATGCACTAATACTAGGGATCTATCCAGTGAACAAAGCCTGGGGCGAGTTGCTATGTTATTGTAGGGTCCTTGACCAGTCTTTCTCTCCGCCTTTCATCATGTTATATTTATATTTTCTCCTTATTTACTACTCCATCATTACTATAATTATGGTGTAAATCCATACATGTTCTAGGGTGATGTATAAAAAAGGTAGAAGGTGATTTGGATTTTTTGTTATTTTATTCTTTTTAGGTTACCACGATAAATTGATTTTAATTACAATCTATTTTCTTTTTCTTTTATCATGACCACTAATGTTTGAATCTAAAAAGAACCATTTAAAATTGTGAAACAAATTTCCATAATATATTTAATTACTATTGAACACAATAGAGAAATTAGGTTTAAATATGGCATTGAGGCAACCTTGATTCGACAATGCCCTAAATTACCCGACGATTTGAAAAGGGGGATTGCCATGTTGAGGAGGGGATGCCATGACCATTATATCTCCCTTATCTCAACTATGAAACTAATTATGAATCAATAAATTTAATTCCTAAATCCAATTTCACCTGAACCATAAATCTAAAAAATCTTTACATGCCTTTCTCAATTTATTTTCAAAAACCAAATTATTTCTTTACTCTATTTCTCAAAACTACTCCCCAAACCTACTCTCTTTTTATTATTTCCCTTTTTCAACACCACTTTAATAAAATTGTTTTATTTTTAAATTAATAATAATTTATTTCAACTTCTCTATGGGTTTGAACTCGACTCACTATTATCTATATTTTAATTAATTAATAAAACTTTCCTGAGTTTTATAAATTTTTAAATTAGGTTAGTCCCATAGAAAACTAATGAATCCCCACGAGAGATAAAAGTTTTGGTGCTGTTGCTAGGGATGGTTGAAAATTAGGATTAGGAATATTTATTTTAGTTTAGTTTATAATAAATTTATATTTTTATTCCTGGTATTTTCATGCTGAAGTTTAGATTTTAAATCATTAAATTCATGATTACAATACTTGAGAAAAATGGAAAGTGATCCTCAAGTACAATCCTGAGCTTGAACAACAATTTACAAAGGAAAAAGAGACTATGTACCTAGATGGAATAGATCACTATCAAGTTTCTAGGGTACCAACAAGATATCATGGACTACGAGAATTGGTAGATTAAAATAGACCTTCAAACATTGACACACAACCAAGCATACTCAAACCACCAGTATCCACTATAAACTTTTAGATCAAGCCAACGATTATCTAGAAGATCTCCAATATGATACACTTTTATGTCTTACCTCATGAATACCCAAACATGAACCAAGGATGTATTTAAAACACTATCCAATTTTCCAACATTTCAAGTGATGTGGTAAGTATTCACCTATTTATATTTTCATTTCAAGATCGAGATCAGGAGTGGATTCAGTTCTTTCTAGCTTATTCTATTACTAAAAAGTTGAGTTGGAAAGAAATTTATTAGCTTGATTCTTCCCACCTTCAAAATATACAAATATCTGAGTAATTATTTTAAATTTTAATCAGTTAGAAAATGAATCTCTATACTCTGATTGAGAACATTCCAAATATATGACTCATAAATTTTCTCATAATGGTATATAGCTTTGGATACTAATCCAAACATTTTATATGGGTCTTTTGTAGGGTAATAAGTCAATTATGGATTCTAAAACTATAGGATCATTGATGGATAAGTCTTCGAAGGAGAGATACAGTCAACTAGATGAGATAGAGAGTAATAAATTCAAATGGTAGACTAAAAAAACCCCACAAAGAGGCATCCATATGGTAAATAACAATGAATGGATGGTAGTGAAAATGGAACCATTTATGAGGAAGATAAATACTATGATGGTCTAGAAACCACAACCTCAAGGTATATATGTTGAAGAATCTAATTATGCTAGTTATAATCAGGGTAATAAATTTTAGGGTCAGAAACAACAATAATAAAAATAAAAAGGTTATCTGCAGAGAGAACTAGGTTTTTGAGAAAAATAAGGACCATTTCTACAAAGACAAGTCCAAAAATTGGAAGAGGCCATGACCACATTCATGACCACTACTAGGGGTTCCATAAAATAACTTTCTACCTACTCAAAATATCAAGTAGAGGAAATAAAAGATCTGAAGGAAACATCAAGGGATCTGAAAGATGAACTATGAAACCTTTAAATCCAAGTTAGGAAAATTTCAGAGCAACTTCAAGAAAACAAAGAGTAGTATTGTCAGGATGACCAAAAGTGTACTCATATAAATATTTGAAATTTATCACTCATAGAAGTGGAAAGACAACCAGATGATACTAAATCAAGTAAAGTACAATAAAAAAAACAAGAGGATCAATAAAGGAAGGAAAAAATAGTAGCTGAAGAAGAATAAGTAAAAGAAGAACTTCCATAGTTTAAGTCAAGACTGCCTTTTCTAGAATTTATAGCATAAGGGAAGATCAATATGCAGAAAGGTAAATTTTTAGAACATTTTAAAAATTTCATATTAACATCCCTTTTGTAGAGGATATAAAAAACATGTTGTAATTAACAAAGTTTATAAAATAGATAAAGAACAATAAAAGGAATATATAGAAAATTGGCACCATACCACTCACACGAGAGTGTTTGGATCTTGTATCAAAGGATCTACCCAACAAGAAATAAGAACCAGGAAGATTTTTGATCCCTATTTACATTGGTTCTAACAAATTTTGAAAAAAATTATGTGATTTATATCTGATCATTTATATAATTTCATACACCACCTTCAAAATCCTAGGACTAAAAGGAATGAAGTTGGAAAGAGTAAAAATTCAATTAGAAGATTCAAAAATGAAATTCCTATGAGGAATGATTGAATATATTTTGATAAAATTTGATAAATTATATTTCCCTGTAAATTTCTTGGTGTTAGATATGGAAGAAGAGAATACACCTCTCATTTTGGGAAGGTTATTTTTGGCTATCAGGTGAGAACTGATTGATGTACAAAGTGGATACCTCTATCCGATAGTTAGTAGTGAAGAAGAAAGTTTCAAAATTCATTGAGCGATAAAAAATTATGATGTGAAAGATTAAAATGAAATGGTATAGGAAAAAAATACCTAAAGTTGAGGATGCTGTTGATATTGAAGAAGTACATGATGTGGCTGCTGTTATACAAGAGGATACTCAAAGTAAAAGTAATGAAAAAATAAAAGGGAAGTTGGGGGATTAGACCACTGATACTGGAAGATCATCTGGTTCCACTAAGTTTTAAAAGGGGTAGTAGGTATTGTTGTTACAATACCTTGCATTTAGTTATTAGGGATTAAAAAAGCACCGTTGGATCAGCCTAATTGAAATTAAGCAAGTGATTCTAGTGGGAAGATTTTAGCAGTTTTCAAAAGGAGGAAAGGGGCCGACCTACGTAGATAGGTCATAGATGAGGCCATTTTTAGACATCGATCAGATAAAATCTTTTCTGTCATATGTCACCTGATCTGAAAAAGGTAAGGCCGAGCCAATGATGTTAAATAAAAGTATTTCTAGGAGGAAATCCAAGTTCTTTATGTTTTTTATTTTATTATTTTTTTATTTATTAACTCTCCCCATAATATTTTAAAATTCATTGAAAGAGGGTCTATACTTTCACTTGTGTGTTTTCATTTTTTAGGAACATCAAGACATTGGAAGAAAGCATTAAAAGAGACTACAAGACACATCCATGTATTGAATCTAGTATAACCTACACAACCCAAAACAAAAGCATCAATAAGAGCTGTGTAGGAATTTCAATTTTGAAATTTTATACTATACTCTCCACATTTAATTGTTTTTAGATATTTGAACTGCCAATTTCATGCCATGCCTTGATTTTTTTAATAAACTAAACCAGGAGACATAAAATACTAAGGATAATTACTATTTTAGGATTTTTTAGATTTCTTTATCAATAAATATAAATGAGAAAAATGGGGGAAATAATTAGTAGGGATAAACATATGGTTTTGGATTAGACAAATCATGATTTAATGAGGATTTTTTTTATTATTGTTAATATTTTTTTTGAGATTTTTCCTTCCTTGAATTTATGATATTTGAATTAATTGATTTTATTATTCATATGGATTTCCATGAGTGATTTTCCAAACCATTCATTCCATTCTCGATACATTATTTGAACTAATATTTCCCATTATTTCTATAGTATATTTCTTGAGAGACTCAGTTAAGTTATCCTCTAAAAATTATTAGCATATTAGCAAAGCTATGAATGAATAGAATCACATTTCACTACTGCAAAAATGGGCAAGGGAAGCGCCACCCTTTATCAGCGCTAATCAAAAAGTGTTGATAAAGGATAATATTTATTAGCGCTAATTAAAAGCGCTGATAAAGGGTAGATTTATCAGCGCTTTTGTAGGGCTGATAATGGTGTCCTTTATCAGTGCTAAGATTTTAGCGCTGATAAAGGGTCAATTTATCAGTGCTTTTATAGCGCTGATAAAAATTGTCTCCGATTTTATTAAAAGAAGGCACACAGTCTCCTCTTTTTTATCAGGCCCCAAGCTCTCGTGGTACTGTACCCCTGCGATAGCTTCCCTCCCCCCGATCTTCTCTTTTCCGGACCTCCGCCGTACTCTTTCTCCTTCCCCTCAAACCTCTTCCGCGGATCTTCCTCCCTCCAAACCCTACTCCTCCTCTTCCCCTATGGACCGTACTCCGCGTGAACCCTACTCCGACGGATCTTCCGCGGATCTTCCTCCCTCCGAACCCGACTCCTACTCTTCCCCTCTGGACCGTACTCAACGGTTGGCGGCTCTTCCCGTGCACCCCCCACTCCGGCGGTCACATCTTCCCCTCCCGAGGCAGCGCAGAAGGCTCCCTCACCCTTTGGGTTTTTCCTTGGACTTCATCGATTTATTCACCCAAGGTCAGTGGATACCCTAAAATATCTAGATTTTTTTAGTATGAGTTTTTGTGCATTTATTGTTGTTCTATAAATTAATTTTGTGATGCAAATTGTGTTTTCGAATCATTTTGTATGCATATGTGTTTGGAATTCGATTATATTGTTTGTGGTAAATGTCTAGATTACATTTTATATAGTGCATCTTTTAAATATTGTTTTTCCCTCTTGATTTACCCCTTGAACAATACACACCAACCCTACTGCCATCCTTGGGCCATAGTGAAATCCTAATCACTCGATGCCATTCAAGATGCTTCATATTGATCCCATGTAAAACCTATGCTCAAATATATAAAATAGATATATGGTCTGAACATGCTCCAAAGTTCCTATGCATGGTGTGAGAAATACATCTCAGTAGGGTAACACCATGTTCCCCTAGTATATATCATCATATCCATGTATGGATGAGGAAAATAAAAACATCACCTAAGAATGTTGTATGTCATGTGCTAACTAGGGCACCCTGACTCAGTGAACGTTAGGTCTTTATGTGCTAACTACGACACCATAACACATGATCATTCCATATTTGGTACCATAAAAAAATTCCATCATCGCCACATGCCATCATATTGGTACCCATGTTCCAACCCATACCCAAAGGCTTGGGGAAAGCATCATCCAAGAACTCAACCCACTATTAAAAGGTACAAGGTAAAAAATTGTAATTATTATTAAATAAAACATTCTTTATCCAATGGGTCATTTGTCCATTTTAACAGATGAAATGCACCGGCAACATGCAAGAATGAAGAACCACATTTCTTTGGGCTTTGGACAAAAAAACCAATAAAATATCCAAAATACCTTCATATCATGCATGAACCATTAAAATCTCCCATCGTTAGTTGCATGTATGCGGCAGCTTCCATGATATATTGGAAGTTCACCAATCCATTTGATGAACAAGATGGGATGCTAAATCTGGCATTTAGAACATCCAATGCAGGAAATTGTTCCAATGATTCGACAATTGATGCTACATTTAAAGATCTTTCCTCTATTTCATCAAGCGAGTCAGTGCCTAGTTCCAAAAAGCATTCACAAACATGACTATCTGATTATTCATTATGCAAAGCATAAAGGTACCATTAAATACGTACATTGGTCAACTTGTTTTGGAAATTGTTTATCTTCATCTGTGCCTTGTACTTGCACCCATGAATTTGAAGGTGAGTATGTGTACAAGATAGTTGAACATCTTAGAGAAGAGTTTCTGGAAGAGTATAAGAGACATGAAGCAATAAAGATCATTAGAGTGTTGGAGAAAATGTGGTTGCTAAAAATAATGTGCCAATCGGCTTGTGCAACGCGACCTAAGTTACAACTTGCAGGTATTGTAATTTATTTTTTTCTGGAGGGTTTCAGTGTAAATGCATTTTGGAATGATCATTGCTATTCATTGTCTTTTAGGTTTTTTTGACAGCTGAGGGGAAAGGGTGGGGTCTGCAGACATTGGAGGATATGTCAAAGGGTGATTTTGTGTGTGAATATGTTGGAGAAATGGCCTCTTTTCCCTTCAAGCTCCCCGAACCCCGATCACCATCAGGGTTCAGGGATATTAAAGGAAAAATAGGCCATTTGGTTAGATGTTAGATACTATGGAAAAGTTTCAAAAATATAGGATGTAATCACACACAAAATCACCCTTCAACATATCCTCCAATGTCTGCAGACCCCACCCTTTCCCCTCGGCTGTCAAAAAAACCTAAAAGACAATGAATAGCAATGATCATTCCAAAATGCATTTACACTGAAACCCTCTAGAAAAAAATAAAGTACAATACCTGCAAGTTGTAACTTAGGCCGCGTTGCACAATCCGATTTCCACATTGTTTGTAGCAACCACATTTTCTCCAACACTCTAATGATCTTCATTACTTCATGTCTCTTATACTCTTCCAGAAAATCTTCTCTAAGAAGGTCAAATATCGTGTACGCATACTCACCTTCAAATTCATGGGTGCAAGTACAAGGAATGGATGAAGATAAAAAATTTCTAAAACAAGTTGACCAACATGCATCATCCTCGATGGAAGTAAGATATAAATTCACATGGACGTTCTTAAAGATATGATTTTGATGTATATAGTGAAAGGGTGGTGGATGTTAATTATTGATGTTGTTTTTCTATGAGACTTTCACCTTCTATTCTCCTCTCACTATGTCTTGGACATCATGAAATATACTTATATCATGTGGGGTAAATTGAGGTTGCTGAGAAACTATGGCACCGTATGATCTTTCATGTCCAGTGCCCTCAGGATTGTTTTTCTAATCAAGATTCCTCTGATCATTTGTTGCGTGTAAAGGTGGTGCAGCAAACTCCATGACAGATTGGAAGTTGACCAATCCATTTGATGAACAAGATGGGATGCTAAATCTGACATTAAGAGAATCCAATACAGGAAATTGTTCCAATTATTTGGAAAGTGAGGATAAATTTAAAGATATTTCATGTGTTTCATCAAGCGAGTCAGTTCCTAGTTCCAAAAATCATTCACAAACATCACTCATCAATTTTCTCAAGGATAAACTTGGGTTCATGGCTTTGTATGATCAAAAAGATCTATCCTCTACTGCTTTTACAACCTATGTAGTGCATGTTTCAAATTCTTCCAGGAAAAAGGAACAAATGTGGTGATTTGTAAGCCACATCTATTTGATGTTTTGAAATGTTAATTATGTTTTGAAAATGGGTTCAATATTTGAGGAAAAGTTGAATTGTCCTTGATTCATGTAAGGATGATGGATTCACATCCATTCCAAGTGGTTTTGATGGAAAGGATGGATGATAACATTGGTTGGTGTTCTCATGGATGTCTAAGCACGGTAAGTTAGAAAACATGTTGGGTATGTTGTGGAGTTTTAGTTGGTGTTCTAGTGGTTCTTTCCTGATGATGGAGGTGTTAAAAATCAAATGGTGGTGTTTGTGATCTAAAGCGTATAGTGGGGAGCACCATAGAAATTAAGTGTTCGGTTGATGACATGATCGGCTTTTTGAATTAGATAGTCTTGGGAAAAATCCATATTGGTGTTTAGATCGGTTGAGTACATTGAGATGAAGGTTGTGGTTGGGTTGTGTTATGGGTTTTTGGGGCAATGTAAGTATTTAATGGTACCTTTATGTTTTTCATAATGAATAATTAGTAGATCACATTTGCTTGTTTGATATACTGGTTTTTCTGCAGGTCTTGTTCGGCTAGCTGTACTGATGCAGATTTTCTATTTGTAGAAGGAAGGGATTTAACATCTCTTTTTTAGCGCTGTTAAAGGTGACCTTTAATAGCGCTAAAAAATCACTATTAAAGGGGCCCACCCCTTTATCAGTGCTGAGCTTTACAACACTTTTTTAGCGCTGTTAAAGCCCGATTTGAGCGCTAAAATTGACCGTTTTGTAGTAGTGTTTAATATAATTGAGACAATTTTTTTAAACCTTTATTCTTGGACCCACATAACATTAATTTTTTTAAGCATATAGAATCCATGAACAAAATTTTTAGTAAAAGAGTCGTGTTATAAGCCTGTTTTATCTATTCCTACCTTCCTATATATATTTTTCATGATTTTCAAAAATAAGTGTTGGGGAGATAGTGACATGGTTGCAGGGACATGTTTATTATAACAACCCAATCTTGACGTAAATTGAAATTACATTTATTTTGTAGAATTCTTAATACATGATAAAAAACAGATGCCCAAAGACCGTATTAGTTCAGTATCTTTGGAAACTTAGAACATTATCTTCTAACATGGTGAAAGATATTAAACATCTCCCATAAAGATCTTCCCATTTTTTTTTCCTACCTAAAACCTTTCTTTATATGTTGGGGAAAATAAAACATAAAAAGGGTGAACTCAAATGATCAGTAAGGGTAAATATGGATAACATAAAACAGACCATAAACATTTGAACATAAAAACATCAAAATCTTGAGACATGAAATAAATCTTGACAGTATATAAGGCATGAATTATAAAGGAATATTAACTATTATATAATAACATTAGAATAGAACATATAATTTTGTCAAACAAATAATAACATAATATGATTTCCATAGTATCCAAGTCATTACTTCCAAGACCATCATAGTGGACAAAGTCCATTATTGAACCGGGTCTACTTGCCGTTCCAGACATGTATTACTAAACCTAATTTACTTTCCGTTACAGTAATGTCTATCTCATGAGATAAAAATATTTACCCAATGCAATGGAAGGAGATATTGTTCCCACCTATCTCATCCTGAAATCATTCTTACATGCGCCAAAAAAGAAACATAAATCATTCATCATAGCATAACCCATGAAATAAAATGGGATTATTAAACATCATTTCATCATAATATAATTCATATAAGATAAATGGACTTCATAAAAATAATTCCATCATAATCATAATCAAATAAAAGTAATAATAGGGATAGAAACATAACCCTATGTCATCTTAGATGGAAAATAATTTTTATAAAACACTTGAAATTAATTCCTAAGGAAAATATCATTTCTTTAAAAAAACGTTTTCTTTTCTAAAAATGTTGTGAAATTTTAAAATAAAAGAATTTAATTAAAAATAAACTTGAAATATTGTAAAGGAAGATTCATGGAAATAATGTTTTATGAAAGCGTAAAAATCTGTTTATACTGTATAAGTTAAAAAATAATTCCCCTCGTACTTTTGTTGGAGAAGTCAAAAAGTAACCCATATGGTAAATGAAAGAAAGATTCCTTCCAAACTATGTAGTAAAGAAAAAAATGGGTGAAAATGACTTTAAACATACATAGAATAATATTAAGCATGTTATGAAAATATTTTTAGAAAACATGGACATGGATGATAAATATACCCTAGTAAATACTTATGAGTAAACAATATTAGATAATAATGAGATTGAAAAATTATCCCTTAACTCATAATTTTCATTAGTCTAGGGTGTGGTCACCTCCTATATAATGGTTAAATCATGTTATTAAATTATACCAGGACCATATCCATATTTATGATATCATATATGACCCTCTTATATCATTTTATTAATTTTATTTCAATATTACCATTATATCAGGTGTTAACTACTTCGTTTTCCCATTCCTATTTTGCTGTGTAAGTCATGTTTTTTATGAATAGGATGTATTTTATTCATGAAATTAAGTTCATAATTATTATTTTCTCTTATCATATAAATTTTATAATCATTCTTGAATTGTTAACGCAGATAATGAATCTCACAGCGTCGTGGAGATGGTAGGCCGTACGCACGCACGAGCGACGATATCATTCTCTTGATGGTTAAATGGTATGTAATTTGATGGTATATTAACTATAAATAATCATTTATCATCTTATATTGATTATTTAAATCCATTATAATAATCATTATACCCATCCTAATAAAGTATTTTTGAATAACAAATTACATCACATCTTGGAGATGGTAAGCCGAACATACACATGCATGGTGATATTGTTATTCATAGGATGGATAAAAGGAGGTATAATGTTGTATCATAATTATAATAAAATATCAGTATGTATAATATACTAGAGTTATTACTTTATTATATATTAAATATAGAAAGAGTAAGTAGAAGAAGAAAATAAATTGAATTGAATTTGTAAAGCACATCTTCTTCATTGGATTTCCTTTGGATCTCTTCTTAGGGATACTAGGGATAGAATTTTTGGAAAACCAGGACCTCTAGAAGTTAACTAAGAATGTTGATAGTATAATTGGGTAGGGTTTGGTCGATCTAGAAGGCTCAATGTAGTGTGAGGAAATGTGGGAGGAGATTCCTTTTTATAAGAGAGGAGGAGGGGCACTTTAAGAAGGTATTGAAATATTATTTTATTATAAAATTATTTTCTGTTTAAAATGGTCAAAAACTCATTTAATTAAAATATAAGATGATTATTGTTTTAAATCCTCTCAACCAATAGGTTTTATACAAGTTTAGGTCTCAAATTTAACCTTATATTTTAGCTTTAACCCTTAGTTAACTAATTTAACTCTTACCATGTCTTCTTGTATATTCATACTATATGGTTAATATAGTTACTATAAAATACCAATAAAACCTAAAGTGGTTCATTAATGACATTTTAAAAATTATCTAAGTCATTTGGATGAATATTATATTTTTAGAACTATTATATCATTTAATAAAATAGTATTTGTTTTAAAAACTCATTATTATCAATTTTTATACTATTCATATCATGAATTTTTAAAAATCCATAACAACTTTATTATTTATAAAAAAATTCATTAAATAAAATATAATAAGTTATAATCATCCATAAAATTCGTGTATTACATAAAAAGTATCAAAATAAATTTATTTTAGTATTTATAATCTCATTTATTTAAATCATTCATTAATAAGGTAACCACTACATCATCATTGTGTCATAAATAAATTTATTTATTTTGTATATAAAAATTATAAATAAAATACCATAATGTAAGAAATATTTTTATATTTTTAATGACTATTTATATTAGAATTTATCTTATGTATAACCCCATATTAAATTTTTTTTATTAAGAAGATACAAGTTTATGTCATATTTCTCTTTACTTTAAATTAATTCTTATAAAATGTCATTTTCACATCCAAATGGTTCCATGAGGTCAAAAAATAGACCCAAGGATGCCAATGGTTGGGAATATCTCATCAAATAGAATTATGACATGTGTTAGGGTAGTTTAATATTATTATAATATTATTTTTTACCCTTATTTACCCGATTTACCCTTTAACCATGGTAAATAAAATAATTACTGAAGTTACTATTCATAATGTCTAAAAATAAAAGGTACCTATTTAAACAATTTTAACTTTATGATTCCAAATATTGAATCCATTTTTACAAATTTAAAACACAGAAGTTGTAGTAATTAATTTAAAATTAATTCCCATTTTCAAAACCAAAAAGTGGGTTTTTTAAGAAGTAATAACTATCAAAAGATTGACATGTTTTTATATCCAATTTAAAAGATAAATTACTTAAAATGACAAAAATTGGATTAAATGATAAAAATATAATACAATTACACTTTAAAACTGATTAAAAATATAATCTAACTATATAAATAAATTAGATGAAAAGGAAGTTTCGAATTAAAATGCAGTATTTTTCACCATTCATTAAAATTTGAATTTTATCAGAATAATACAAAAAATTAAAAAAAAGTGAATTTTTATGTCCCACATTCAAATAATAAGTTTATTTTGTCAAATTTAAGTTATAAAAGTGTCAAAAAATATATTTAAAATGGGTGCGCCATCAAAAGGCTATAAAAATGTATTTTTTTGAAAAATATTTATTTTATCCAAAAAATTGATTTTGTTCTCATATCATGTTATAAAAAATGTGTAAGATGAATGATAATGTTATATAAAATTTAAAATGTGGTTTATACTATTCATAAATACTAGTTTTTATCCCATTAAATAATAATATTTTAATAATATATCATTGTTTAGTGAAACTTGGTATCGCGTACAACGCAAGCTATCGAGGAAGGCCGCTCTTGTGTGTAACGCAAGCCAAGTCAGTGTTGCGTGTAGTACAATATTCCTTTTGTGTTGCGTATAACATAATCCAAACTTATTTTATTTATACATTGAAAAAATCTATACTCACTGTTGTGTGAAATGAATTCTATTAAAAGAACTTGAAATTGTGTGCAACACAAGCCAAGAATACTGTTGCGTATACTGCAAGATAATACAATGTTTCATATAGTGCAAGATAATCTTGGTGTAGCATAAACCACAAGAAATTAAATAAATTAAAATAATCTATCTCATAAAATCTCGGGGTGTTATATTTATTGTAATGGATAAGTGTGGGGGAAATTTCTTATGATATGAGGGGAGAGGCACATGAATATCATATATTGTATTCACTAAATACCCTATTAAAAGAGTTAGGTTTTGGGAGGATAAAAAACACCATTTCCAGACCTAAGATCTTTTGATATTATGTGGTTAGGTAGCAGATGTCGTATTTTTCCCAAGAACAAATTTTGAAATAAAAAAAAGATAAAAAGAAATGAAAATAAAATAAAAGAAATAATATATATAATAAAATAGGATATTTCATTCATTACTTTTCATTAACTCATAATCCTACTTTGAGTTTTCGGAATGGAATATTACTTTTATAAAGGGATAAATTTTCCATTGGGCTATTTTTGATTATCATGAAAATTACTTGAGTAAAACCTCATTTTTTAGATTTATTTTATTCATTTACCCACCCACCCTAAAGCCTCAGAGACATTTTAAACCTTAATGTAAATTACTCATGATTAACTATGATCTTTGTCTTTATATGATGGATATGATAGATTCCTTACAAGCTTATGAAAAGTGACATTTTTTGAGGTATGTACACAACTCATCTACAATTTTACCTTGATGATGAGTGTAAAAATTAACGTGAGATAAATTAAAAATGTTATACATATTAATAGTGACTTGAAAAATAAAAATGGATGAATAAAAATGCCTGTATGTTTCTGAAGAAGAAAATTAAAATACATGGTTGATTTTTTTCTTTTAAAAGTGAGGAATTGATGAATTTTTCTATTTGATTCTCAAAAATAAAATTAACTTTTTAATTAATTGATTTTATTGAAATTGAATTTAAATCATGGTTAGGTGAGTATTCTTTATAGGTTGTTGATATTTCATCCTTGGGGAAAAATATAAATTCAATTATGGGGGGATTTGATACATAAAATTCATGCATTTTAATATTAAAATTTATAAATTTTATAATTTAAATTATTAATACTTTAAAAAATATTTAATATCTTGTTCAAATTTGGAAGGATATAAATAATGTATGAAAACAAGCGAGATGATCCAAAAAATGTGATTTCCACTAAAAGACGGTTTTCCATGAAAAAGGATGGTCATAGAACACTTTTGGGAGTTAAAACTAAATAAGTGAGAAAAAAAGATAGAAAATGGTGGAAAATATAAATTTAGGGACTAAAAAGAGAAATCAGGGTCTGAAAATTTTTCATAGAGTAAATTTAGGGCCTAAAAAGTTTTCCTGGAGTGAATTTAGGATGTAAAAAACAAATTCTAGAGAAATTGTTGACACTTTTACAGTGTAAAACATATATTCACACCATAAATCACTTTATAAAGTCTTTCATTGATGTATAATTCCATAGAGACCTCATTTTATAACTTAGAATTCCATTTAATTACCGATATTGACCCAAGACAACTTTTTTATTGCATTTATGGATGAATTTAATACAACCTGATCACTATAATGATCTATAAATAGATAATTTCATCTATGATACTAGGTATCAATCTAGAGACCAAAGAATGTGGTGAGTTACTGTACTATTATAGGGTCCCCCACCAGTCTTTATCTATTATTTTCATTATGTTTTATTTATTTTATCTCCTTCTCCTCCACTACTCATTAATAAAATGATGGTAACTCCCTCCATGTTACAGGGTGATGTAAATAAAAGGTGGAAGGTGTTTTGGATTTTATTTTCTTATTTTATTCTTGTTGGGTTACCTCAATAAATTTATTTTTTATTGAAATATATATATTTTTATTTTATCATGACCATTGATATTTGAATATGAAAATAACCATTTGAAATTAAGAAACTAATTGAACTAAAATATTTCATGAGGATTTAATAGTCTAGGGTAATTATTTTTAAATATGGTATCAATTAAAACATGATTCATAAATTCTCTAAATTACCCAACCATCAGAAAAGGTGGATTACCATGATGAGGATTAGATACCATGACCATTATATCTCTCTCATATTGACTCTAAAGCCAATGATGAATAAATTAATTTAATTCTTAAATTCAATTATAACTAAAACTTAAATATACAAAACATTGACATGCCTTTCTAATTTATTTTAAAAAATTAAACTTCTTCTTTTCTCTCTTTCTAAAAACTATTTCCAAAACCTACTCTCTTTTTCTTCTTTCACTTATTAAAAAAAACTTCATTTTTTTTAATTTTCAAATTACTAAAACCCAATTTTACCATCTATTTGGGTTTTACCTTGAATTTATGCTATCTACATTTGGATTAATTAGCATCACTTGTCTGAGTTTTATGAATTATTAAATTTGGTTAGTCTTATAGGAAACTAATTATGGCCCATGGCTTATCAAAAATGATGATGAAATATATTTAATGAATAATGAATCATGATCTATCTTTTTAATTCAGGTCATGAGTCATAAAAATGAGTATAATAAACAATTTAATCCCACTATCCATTTTTCTTTTTTTCCTTTACTTTTTGTTAAGAGGAATTAAATGAATCACAATGAGATATACCTGACTTACAGACCTTCCATAAAATAATAAAATCACCCACCTTCCCATAAATTTTTCTCATTCCCATGAAGACATTTGAAATAACATGTTTCCCCTATAATCATAATGAACAATGATCATACAATGTATACAAAAGTGATGGTAGGTAGGGAAAATAGGCTTGTAATATAGCTACCTATAAGGTATTTTATGGATACTAGGGGATTTCAAGGGAAAATATAAGGGAAGTTCTCAAAAGTGTATAATAGATAGGGACCAATATAAAATAAACCCCTCAATCACACTAGAATATTTCCATATTCTCAAAATTTTTGATAAAGGATAAAACTAAGTTATAGAAGAAAAACACAATTTGATTTCACTCAAGAAAATAAGATCCTAGGAATAATATGAAAAACTAGTTTAGATCACCTCTTTTGTTGGTGAAAATTAATATTATTAATTTCTAATGAGTTATGGGTTTCAAAAATCCATTTAAATCCCAAGAATATTTTGAAAATAAAATTTTAAGAAAAACAGTCCATATTAACAACAATTAGAATCCATTTTTTTCAGAAACCAAGGAATTCCCCCCAAAAATCACTATAGTTTGTGAAATGATTTTTTATATTTTATATAAGATCAAAGTTAATCTAAAAACTTAAAACACAGAAAAATAAAGTAAAAATAGAAACATAATAATATTTTTTTTTCAATTTTGGTTTTGTTTTTCATTATTTATAATAAAAATCCTAATTACATTATGTCTCCCTATCTCACACCTAAAAATTAAATTGTCCTCAATATAAGAAATTTAAATAAATAGACATGTAAATAAAGTTAGGGAGAAGAGACAACCTTTTAAGTGGTTTCATAAGAAACATCCTTTAGCTAGAGTTCATCTACTAGATGCTTTAGAAAATCCTCGTAGAAGTGTTTATGAGACTTCCCATTGATGGAAAATATTCATATACTCTACTCATTAAAATATGTATTTCACCAAAAGGATAAATGTTATTAAAAATGTATGGATCGATCCATCAGGAACAAAACTCACCCTAGAGGATATTTAGTTTGTAATTTCACATGAGGACCTTCTCTATAATATAAAACTCACACTAAAGAATCATATCATCATAAATATCCTTTGTATTCTCTTCATAGATCCTATTGTTCTCATATTCATCATGATAAATTTCTTCCAACTCTAGAATTTTTAATTTCCTATGTTCACATGTATCTGAGAGATTCATATTACATTTTTAATAGCCCAATATGCATGGTTATATACCTCCATATGGAGGTTACAATCCTTCCCATCAATAATTTTGAAAGGTGACATTCTGATGGGGGTTTTAAAAGCTACATGATATACCCAAAATGCATCATCCAATTGAAAACTCCAGTATTTACTTTTAGGTTGTACTATTTTCTCCAATATTTTCTCAACTTCTTGATTTGAAATTTCATCTTTCCCCTTAGTTTATGGGTGATATAAAATGAATATTTTATGAAAAACCTCATAATTATGGTAAAGTATTAGTTCCTTAGTCACCATTTCCTTTGTGATTTTTGGGCATTGTAGTTTCCTAAAGAAGGTTGCAAGGAGTTCTGAGGTGTTTTAGAGTGAACCATTAACTTCTAAGCCATGGAACCTTAGGCTACACTATAGGATATGTGGATTTGTCTTAGATTTTATGGATACATCATAGTGCATTGAGGATCTACTTCCAAATTTGACATGGATGTAGTGTGGTATCCCAACTACGACATAGGTTCCCAAGAGTCAGTTTTTAAAGATATTTCCCTTTTGGGGGTTGCCACATTATGGTGGTTGGAAATGACATAAACCCTTATATGGTGGATAATAACTGTGGTGTCGAGCAAGGAAGTTTCTATGTATGGGTTTTGGGTAGTTCTATCAATTCAGGGGTGGTTGAATTGTGTGATTTCGACTGCACCATAGTCCCCCCTGGGAAAATAAATTCAATGCTTCCAGGGGCGTCATGGATATCTGATGTAGTTTTGACAAAGTGCACTATAGTGTGGTCCCTTAGGCCGTTCTATAGGTCACCTTATGTTAGATGGTTCTGTGGCATGGTCCTAGGGGCTACAATATGGTCTTATAAAAATTAGTTTGTCTTTAAATACCCCCAAGACCTATAAATCCATTTTTCTTCCAAAATACTCTCAAACCATAAGGACCCTAGAGTAATTTTTGAAGGACTTTGAAGCCCCTTTTGATGAGTATTAAGCCCAAAATTCTTGATATCAATCCACAGTGATCTAAGATTCCTCAAGGGAGAAGTGATCGGAGATCTAGTTGGCATTCCGTTTCCATTTCAAGAATATCAGAAGTTTTAGGTAGGGGATTCATTACTTCTCTGATTTATTTATGTGGAATAATAAATTGACCGTGGTTTATCCCTTAATATGCTAGTGGAATTAACATAATAAATATTAAACCAAATTAAATGAAATTAGTTTATGATTATAATGATTTCTTATTGTTGATCTTCCATTATGATAGAGACTTTCCTTCTGATTTTCTATATAGTGCGCTATTTATAGTATAATTTGTTTTGAATGTTGTTCTAATTGGTTTAGCATGTTGAAATTGAAGAAATTAGATAAATAATACAAATATAGAATTAATTGGTTGTTTTTATAAAGAATTTAAGAGGCATGTGTAATCAAACCATTGTTCTTATAATTTGATGAAAATAAAATTGATTCTTAGTGCATATTTAATTTAAAGTTATTATTCTATGCATTAATGGAATTGGATTAATAACTTGAATATGGAATTCTTTTTGATGAGATTAATCATAAAATTAATGATAATGAGAATTGTTATTCTCTTAGTTTTTTGAAACTGTAATTAATGCTAAGAGTAGGTTTAAATAATTTTAATAGATTGTTATAGCTAATGACTTAGGTTACCTAAATATTGAACCTATGTCAATTTAATTGGTTAATTTAATATAGAATAAAAACAATTATTTTACGAAGAAAAATTCTTGGGGCTGAGAGTTCACTTTTTTTTATAAAGGTTGGATACCTTATGTTGAGGGTCATGAGAGACCATTTTCATGTGAAGCATGGATTCCTTGATTTTAGGGAAAAGTTTCCATGCTGACTATGTTTTTTCATACATTCCATGTTCTCTAGATATGAGCCATGATATTATATGTGATGTGATCCTAGAATAACTGGTGAAATATGGGAGAAGATGCCCACAGTTGTGTTAGTAGATGATGAATGTGACGATGAGATGCATGATAGTGTCAAGGATGACACTAGGATGATTAAATGGGTTGAAGATAGTATTACCTATTTTGATTATTAAAGTTAGGATGCTTGATTTCTGAATCTTTTTAAAGGGTCATATGGTTGATTTTTTTATTTATCTATATTCCTTTCCACACTACTTGAGGAAGTTGGATTTACTTGGTTACGCATCTCTTTTTAGTAGATTAGGATGTTTCCTAGAGTACATTAAATTATGGAATGGTAAAAGATTAATAAATGTTTTAACCCTTGGGGTGGGTTCTGTATGGAATGCTAAAAGATGTTAATCTTGAGAAATAGTGGATTCAGTTGGATTATTCATGGAGGACATGGGATTCTCTTGAGGATATTAAAGTGTGGTTTAAATTAATATTAATTGATGGTAAATGAAATATAAATAGCTTAATGTTAATTAATGGATAAAGAATTAATTAATATAAGTATAACTATAAGAATAAAATAATTAATTTAATGTATCTCTTTAGATTCTTATGTTCTTCTAGGATATCTAGTATCTAGCAGTTCTGGGTGACTGAGTGATGATTGAAAGTTCCCATTCAGAATCTAAGTATCACTAAGAGGGAGAGGGGGTGAATCCGTGATATATTTTTCGTTTAACTTTCCTTCTTTCTGAAACAACCTTTGCCTCTCATTAAAGAGTTGTTACCTTGATGAAAAAAATAATCACACATCCACAGGAAATTTTTTTTACAAGGTTCACTACTTAACAAGAGTAGATACATCCCTGTTATGGTTTGGAAATAATAATATATCACAAAATACACTAGAAAAAAATCCTTTTATGTGGATATAATGAGTAGGATATTCCCTTACACTCATGTAACACTATATTTAATAAAATAGTGCATTTTCTTCAAGTATCATGAAATGATGTAATACAATTTTTGTAACAAGTTAAGAAACTTTCACTAGTTGCTTTAAAACATGTTACTGTGCTACCTTGTTAACTTTACCACATATGATATTAAAAACAATTCTTCACTTTTCTACCTAGTATCCGGTAAGAACTTCTTGGACTTCATAATAATACTCTGTCTGATTTCCCTAATATGATCTGGCCAGTTTGATTGCTTAGTCTTTAAATATAACTCCATCAGAATACTAATGAAACAAATCCGAACTGATTATACCTCATTATGGAAATCCCAATCTGATTCCTTGTCTGATGATCCATCCTGATATGATGATCAACTAAATAGGACCTTACACTTCATCTTCTTCTGTTTGGAAAACCACCTCAATAAATCCAAATCTGGAAACTTATTCTCTCTATAAACTTCTAGCACTCTTCCTTCTCTCTCACCCATGAACAATACCTATGTCGGGAAAGTAAAAATTACTTACCTATATTTATAGGTGTTTCAAATGTGGTTTAGGTGAGATTATAAAAATATTTCCCAATCAACCAAATTTCATGAAATCTTCAAATTCCCTTAAATCTCGAGTTCATATTTGACTTCTTAAACACTTCTTAACTCTTATTGTTTCTTATCAAAACTTCTCAAATCATCACAAATTCAGTTTGATTTAGAATTTATAAACAATATTCAGTCTGATTTAGATTTACATTATGATTTCCCCATTATAATGAAGACAACAAATTCTTTATTATGTTTCTACATATCAATTGAAAATAATAAGTACATCAAAATCATTCTTCCATAAACATAGTGGAAACTTCTAAAGATGTCAGCACATCTCAGCAACACTTCAACATCTACTTCAAAATTATTTGAAAAATATTTTCTTTAAACTATTTAAACTTCAAGCTCCCCTTGACATAAATTATGTAATTTCTTTAATAAATTTAATCATTTCTTATTTTCCTCACACCAATGATCCAGTGTCTGATTATTTTTATCAGAGTTAGCATATATCTAATGGATTGGTCTCAACCTTCCTCTATCGAATCGATGTCACCTCCAGTTCAATATTTGGTACCACATATAATCTGATGTTAATGACCCATCTAAAACAAGTGGTTCTTCTTTCCCATTTAATAATAAAATAGATCATATCATTTATTTTCTATTGAACCAACTGAAAACAACCAAAAATTCATCTTAATGGAAATGGTTGACAACATTGTTGATTTGTATCTAATTTTATTCCACAAAATGGTCCAAAAAACTTCAATTATTTTCTTCATCAATGGTCCTAAAAACTCCCAAAACAACTAATTCTCCATCCAATGACATATGGAACACCGAATCTGATGGACCAGTATCAATAGCTTCAACTTTAGAAACTTATTTCATTTTATATTTATGATACACACTTATAAATTTTTTATCTAATGATTTATTTCTTATGGATTATTAGCCCAACTGAAAATCAATATCTTATTCTTCTCAAATTTTGAACCAAACTTCTTAGCCTTGAAAAAATCCTTGTTTGGTGATCTCACACCGATGAACTGAGACTGGAAATCTTTGACTTTATTCATCCACAAAATCCTACTTGTAACCATGAATTTTTCATGATTGTGAAAATAATTAAGATTGGCATAGAATCATCTCACTTACAGAAACTTCACTTACCATCCTTCCAGAAACTTCTTTCTTTCCAATCCTATCCTCAATATGATTGGAAGCACTTGTTCTCACCCTTTATTTTATAAAGATTTCATAAAAAGTTTTCCAAAAAACTTACGATTTTTTTTAATTAAAAAATATAAAAGCATCATCAAATTTACATCAGATCCATGAAGACCCCAATACCCATACTCATTACAACTAGAACTTCCTTTCTCAGACTCAAGGTGAGTCCGATTATCCTTTTCTTCTAGAAAAAACATTCCCAATCAGATGGAATTTCTTATGAATTGTGTGTCTGAATTTCTAATTATGATGATGAGATCGATCAAATTTTTTTACAAATTGAGGTGATTTATTTTCTTTGAAATGTCCTTGAAAGCAAAATACAACACAAACTTCTTCCAACTTACAAAAACAACATCTTTCCAAATTGGTCCCAAAAATCCCCCATTAGGATTTTGTTGTTAACAAAGGTTTATAGATCACAAAAATTTGTAACCTCAAGCTATGGAGTACTTATAAAAAATTATAATCCTACATGAGCTAACTCATTTTAGAAAAAAATCAATGATAGAAAAATCATGCTGTCCAAAAGTAGTGACTCCTGAAACTTCCTTAGTTTTTCTTCACACCTTTCTTCACTTATTCAACTTTCATATAAACAAAATATTCCTATAACTAGCCTAACAAACTGTAATAATAGTTCACACATTTACATGCTGGATTCAGAAATTACCCCTAACTCCCCCTCTACACATGATTTCTAAAAAGATTTAGCATATATCAATGAATATATTTATGAAACAATTATACCCCTTTGAAAACACTATCTGAATACTAGATGAGATAAGTGACTAAGAAACATACCTTATACTTGATGAGAAAGAGTTTTGATACCCATTTTCAACCTCAATTTATAAAAATATTCCTTAGGTAAAGGTTTTGTGAAAATTTCAGTAAATTGTTCTAATGTAGAAACATACTCTAACATAAATTCGTTCTTCTCCACATTCTCTTTGATGAAGTGGTATTTGATATCAATATGTTTTGAATGATACTATTAAACCAAATTTCTGGTAAGGTTGATGGAACTTTGATTATCACAACCCAAGAGAAAGAGTAACTTCACTTCAACAAGTAAATCTTCCAACTTGGTCATCATCCACATAATTTGAGTAGAAGCTTGATTAGAAGTAATATACTCATATTAAACCATGCTAAGAGTTATTAAATTATGTTTCTTTGTATTCCAACTAACACAACTCTTCTTCATAAAGAAAACTTCACCAGATTTGGATCTTCTATCATCAACATTTCCTACCTAATCAACATCCAAATACCCAAATAAGTTAAAACTTTCTGAGATATCATACCAAATTTTGAATTTTTTTGTGACTTTGATATATATGAGAATTATATTTCTAGCCAATAAATGTGATTCTTTTGGAGCACTCTAAAATAATTCACATAAGGTAACAACATAAACAATATTGGGTCTTGAGGCAGTCAAATATAACAAACTTCCAATAAACTTTCAAAACTCTTTAGAGTCAACTTCCTTGCCTTCTCTATCTTTTTTCAACTTGGTTCCCACTAAAATCAGTGTGGAAAAAAGTTTTTAATTTTCCATTCTGAACTTATTAAGAAGTTCCTTTGAATAATTTTCTTGAGAAATAAAAACGTGTTTATTCTTTTGTGAAATTTTAACCTAGGAAAGTATTTCATTTCTCCCAGAATGGATATTTCAAACAAAATTTTCATCTCTCCAGAAGATCTTTCACAAGTTATTTCATCATTACTAATAAATATAATTCCATCAACATAAAATATTATAATGAGGTAAAACTCCCAAATTTCTTTGATGTACAGATTAATATCAATTCTTTTTTTTTAAACTTATATTCCTAAAGTAAGTATCAAATTTGGAATACCATACCCTTGGAGATTGTTTTATCCCATAAAAGGATTTATTCATCTTATACACATAAATTTTATCTTTCCTAATAACAAAGCCAAATGGTTTCTCAATATAAACTTCCTCATCAAGATCAACATTCAAAAATGCTTATTTCACATCCATATAATGTTTTTGTAACTTTGTTGTGAAGCAATAGAAATAAAGATTATGATTTTTTCTAACATTTTAACTAGAGAAAAAGTCTCATCAAAATCAATACCTTCAATCTATGAGTAAACTTTACACACTAATATTGCTTTATTCTTTATTATTTTACCATATTCATTCATCTTTTTCTAGAAAAACCAATTTTTACCAATAATTTTTTTGTATTTAGTTTAAGTGCGAGTTCCCAGGTATTAATATTTTTTATCAGATCCAACTCCATATCCATAGACTGAACCCATTCTAGATGAAAAAATCTTTATTTGTATATTTAAGCTCAAAATTTTAATACAAGGAAGTATGTGTAATAGTTTATGATGTCATTCTTGTTTGAAACTTTTGATGTTGATCACCAATTATGTTTTCGAGCTTTCACTTGCTTCCCGATTCTAGGATGATATTTGAAAGTTTCTTCCTCATCACTAGAAATATATGAGTTTGATTCTTCATCTTTATCCTTTTCAATAACTTTCACATCAAAAGAGTCAAATAATATTCCGATTTCTTTGTTGAAACATATATATCTTGTTCCTTCTGAAGCATAGCTAAGAAAAATTCCTTCTTCACCTCTCTCCTCAAACTTACCAAGGTTTCCACATTTTTTATTTATGATTCATACTCTCCCAAAAAATTATAAGTGTTTCAAACTTGGAATCTTTTCATAAAACACTTCATATGGAGTCATATCTAAACTTAGACTATAGAAACCTCAGTTTTGAATATAAGGAACAATGCTCATGGGTTGAATCTAAAATTAATGAGAGAGACAATGTTCAAGTAACATAGTTCACCCCATTTTTACTAAACTTATATTCATCCTTTCAGAAACACCATTTTGTTGAGGAGTGTATGGTGTACTAAACTCATGATGAATTCTATGCTTCCCATGATAGCATTCAAACTCTTGATTTTTGTATTCACCAACATTGTTAGTTATTAAATTCTTCACTAAATACTCACATTCCTTCTCATTATTACTCCTAAAAATTTTAAACCATTTCAAATCATCTGACTTATGTTTCATATAAATAACACAAGTAATGTGAGTAAAGTCATTAATGAAATTAAAGAAGTACTTATTTCTGTGAGTTTATTATTTTCTTATTGGACAACAAATATCAGAATTGATATGTTTCAGGGGTTGTTTTGAACAGTTATCAACTTTCTTATGCACATAGTTTTTTATATTTCCCTTCTAACAATTCCTGAAACACCAATATATTTTTCTTAACATATTAGGAATACCCTAGACACTGTATCACTTTGATAACTTGATCATGTTTCTTTGACACATGTGTCCCATAATTTTATTCCACGACTAATTCTTTTCCACCCGCCTAAGTAACAATAGTTTTGATCCTCACCAAAAGTGGTTTTTATAACTCCTATATGAGAATATCTAGACAGTAATATACATATACTAAGGAACATAACTTACAAGTCTATTAATAAAAGTCCAATAGATAGATCATATTTGATCTGGTTTTACCACACCATAGATTGGAATTCATTTAAAATTTAACAATATGTACCTCTTTCATCATGAGCATGGTGGGTTGGGCAATTCCTCAGCCTCTTTGACTTTGGTTTTGGCTCATAATTCCATAAAATTATACTGAACCAAGTGTTTAAATGAATAAATTAACATTTATGGGCCTTCTTAATCAACTTATTTTCAACCTATTCTATCAACTCTCTTTTTATAAATGAATTATTCTCCTCATTACCCTAGAAATTGGTGTTTGGGGGTGGAACTCAACTTACATTTTAAAAAAGATAGAAACTCCTCCAATTTCATACCAAATAATGATTTAAAATTCTACGTATAATATATGGAAAGTGATTTTTTAGCACCACTAAATAATCAATTCTATGACAAGATCAAAATATAAAATCAAAAATACATGGTATCCATATTTCCTTGTACAACCTAATAGATTTAAATTGAGTTTTAAACTCGATATATCATTGATTAACTCAATTGGTTCATGACTACTCTTTAGTGAAATTTCTATGATGGATATACAATTTAAGACTCTATACTTTCTTCTAATCTTGGATGAAAGACAAAAATATAGCCGAGTATTAAAAAATGAATGGATAATGTATTTGAATCTAATTATCCATTATCACTAGATAATGTTCTACAATGCATGATTCATTATCAATACTTTCATAGATGATCTACTCATTAAAGGAGATATTTTTTTAGTTCAAGTTCAATATAGTGTGAACCGTGTAGAAGGTAGGTTGGTGTTTGAGGCTGAAATTGGTGTATCACTAAGGTAACAAAATTGATATAAATGAATCCTATTAGATGATGTATAATTGAAGAAAACTTGTCCCAAAATACTTTAGAGTACTTTTTAACTTGGTGAAATAAGTCACTATGATTCAATATTTATTTCATCAATAATTTCTTGAATATGTGCTATAATAACTTCAATATAAATCTAATTTAAAGATTAGACTATTTATTATAATGAATTTATCAAATTATTAGTGAAACTATAGAAAAAAGTTGAAAAAATGAAGGTTTATCAATGATAAAATCATGAAGTAAATCATGAAATAAATTTTGTGAAATTTCAACAAAGTAATTTTTTTACCCATCCCCATTTTCCCTAATATTTTTACTCGACAACTTTTTCCCTCCCCCCTTCACCTAGTATGGAATTCCCATCATGATGCACTTAACTTTTCATGACCAAACACAAGTGAAAAAATCCTTGTTCCCAACTATATATGGTGAGGTTCAAGTGAAGTATTATTTTTCTTTAACTTATGTGAGAGGATGAATGCTATTATACTTAGGATAAAAGTGAGATATTTCATTTACAAGATTTTCCCAAGTCCATGTGTTATAAAAGGTAGATAATGATGACTTAGATTCCACATTAGTGTTTGGATATGAGTGGGAAACATACCTGTATCCTAGAAGAGTATGAACTTGTGCCCTAGTAGAGTATGAAATCATGATCTGATAGAGTGGGAAACCACACTAGAGTAGACCAAACAACATTCCTCAAGGTAGATCTAATTCCAAAGATATGTTTTTATCAAAATTTGATCATTTTAATCCAAAACAGATTCAATTCTGAGGAGGGAATTTGTTTTCATTAATTTTTTTCTAGATAGTCACATGATGTTTGAAGAGAAATTTCTTGGATATGCCTTGTACAACATCAATAATTCAATTTAGTGAAAGGAAATCACATTCCCAATATTAATCATATATGTGTTGTTTAGTGGAAGTTCATGTACATTCCATCATCCATCCTAATATGAATTCCCTAACCAGATACATCACATATACTCTAGGTTTAGGTTGGGAACCTAGAATTGTTACTAATAAGGCTTGGTTCCCATGGATTATTTTCCTATAAAATACCCCTAACCTTAAAATTATATACATATAAAGACCAAGTAGATACCAAAAGGACCCAAGCACACAAATACCTAGTTTGAGTACCCAAATATTAAATGAACTCATAATGGATATTTTATAATAGAAACCTAAGGTAAAGATATAAAAAAGTGGGGTGGTTGATTCATCCTGGGGTTTCATATATAGATTCATCGTTGATGAACACTTCTGCTAAATATTTACATAGATTAGGGTGAAGGACCCTTTGTGTAACATCTATAGTAAAAAGTGAGAAAAACTATGGCACCCAAGTTTATATGGTTCAATTTTTTTGTTCCCAACCCTAAAGTGATAACTTGGGTACCCCACTCACCCCAGTCACCTAAATAGGAAACAAAATTCATTTATCCCTAGTTTATTATGGGTCCTTATTGGTATCCTTTTTCCTATGTCTACCCCTCAAAAAACCTATTTCAACCAACCCTAAACCTTTTCCTTATGTTGCGCATGAATGATTCATTTTCAAGCACTTAAAATCATGTATTATTTTGATAATGATAATCTAACATCTTTTAATAGATATAACCCTGTAATTATTACTATTTTCATAGATCTATGGAGTCCTATAAATTTTGAACTCCTTTGACAATGAGGATTCCTCACATTGAGGAAACCAATTAAATCTCTCATGGACTAGGTTACCTAACATGGTTTCCCTTTATTAGTTCACACATCCCATTTGTCCAATTAATTATCCAAAGATACAAATGGGATATCATTACAATGTAAGTCCCTCCATTCCTTCCCCTAACTTGACTTTCATGGTAAACTAGAAAGAGTTGATCATGAATAAGTCTCACACCTAAACTATTTCAAGGTAATTTTCAACTAGTTTTCATAATAATATATCCATAAATTTAAAGATACTACCAAAACTTTTTTTGTATAACCTTAAACTATATAAAAAAATGGTCCTGGAGAAATTCTATTAAAAGGAACACCATTTTTCCTTATCAGATAACCCTTAAAGTTATAATTTTCATCGTCATATGGGATGGAACTACATGGTATTTTATTCCCTTCATAAGGATACCTATAAATCCCCTTTTTATTATCCAAATACATCCTTTATAATACCTTATACCTATTTTTCAATCCATATGACTCCTAGGATGGTGGTAAATTCCCATGTGTCTTCCTAGATGGCTTTAAAATATTGAGTAATCAAAAAACATGGATTAACAGTAGACAGAATAATACATTTTTATAATATTATTTGAAATACATTAGTATCAATCAATCAATTTCACCAAAGGGTAACTGATATTTTTATGAGGAATAATTTCATGAACATGACTTAAATCTATAAGAGAGTACCAGAATTCAAAAAAATACTCTTTATTAGATGATTTGGCCTCACATCATCTCAATTTAGATACACATATCCCTAAGAAATATCCAAATGGGAATTTAGTCAAGAAATGTTAGAAAGAGTTTAAAAATGTTTTCTATTTATCTTGGAAGTACTATCAAAGTATATTAAATCATGAAAAAAACTTCAAAAAGATTCCAATTGTTTTAAAACTCATCAGAAATTTTAAGTAAATATCATAAAACATTTAAATTATCTATTGATATTTTTGAATAACCAGAATAATGAGATTTTTATGGATATAAGTAACACTTTGAGGATAAATAGAAAATTTACATGACATTTCCTCATGTATCCAAACTTCTATGAGGACTTCATCAACTTTAGTTTCCTTATATTTTTATATCCATGGATATAACCAAGGTCCTACTACCTTTGGGCAGTTATTTCAACCATATAACTAGATAGAGTGACATTTTTTGGGAATATATGTTCCTTGGTGAGTGAAAATTATTATAGTAAATAGAAACCACAATTTTTTCCTCTCATAGAGTTAAATACGCCATTATTTTATCCATTCATAACGATCAAGTTATATGAAATCTCATGGAAATCTCCATTGGTCCCCCTTAATTCTTATTTCTATATTCTCATTAAAAAAAGAGGAATGTCATCATGGATATCTCAAGATGAGATAAAATCATTAAACATGAGTTATGTTATAATTTTTATTTCTTATTACCACTTCATATAGTTTGTATCATCCATGATATTAATATTTATTATAAATCCAACTATAAATTCATGTATTCTTTAGAAGTTAATCAATATACCTTTACTGGTGACCACATACCTTAATAACACCACATTATTCAACTAAAAATTTCAATTGATACATATGAAATACAAATTATTCATACTTAGTTTTTCTATATTAATCTCCAAGTGGTATTTATAATCCTCCCAAATTTTTAAATAAATAATAATATCATCTATATGTACTCTAAAAACTTATCAAGGTAATCCTTAAATAATTCATTAAATCCAAAAAACCGATGACATATTCATTATTAAAAAGGGAATAAACAAAATTTATTGTGAATATAAAACATTTTAAATGTATTAATTGGGATATATTATTTCCTTAAATTCATATGATTATATTTGAAAATGAAATCAATATTTGAAAAATATTGAGCACTATGAAATTAATTAAATAGAAATTTCATTATTTTCAATTTATATTTATTATTAATTATAATAATATAGATCTCTTAATATTCAATACATAATATGATTTATCTATATAAATTTTTAATTAAAATAAAAATAGTATGCCAAGGTGATATACTTGGAAGAATAATCATTTTTTCTAGAAGATATTATAAAGACTTAATTAGATCCTTCAGCTCAACTAGATCAATTTTATATGTTTCATTTGATATAGGTTTATCTTCATGGGTGAGTTCAATGGATATATCTACTTCTAACTTTACGAAATATCTAAGAAACTACTTTTTAAAACATATACAATTATTATATCCTTCATCTTTATTATTTCATTTTTCTTCATTATTTTAGTAATCCATTCATGCCCATACTTTTTTAATAATATTTCTGTATCATAAAAAAACTTTATAAAATGAATTTCATTATTCTCCTTAAAACTATATACTAATATTTGTTGAGTTAATATTCAAAAAACCAATTTATCATGATAATTTATGCTAGAATTATAAGATAATATCCAAGGTTATAAAACACATATATGGGAGGGATTAACCTCTTAATTTCAAGGAATGAAGATATAAAAAACCACTAATCCAAATTTGTATTATAAGTGAATGGTATAACATTTCTGAATCCCAAATGAAACTACATGAATAAATTGATTAAATTAAAAATAATGAAAACCCAAACACATATGATCCACTCTAGCTTTACAGACAATAGATCCTAACTTTGGTGATCTTTCCTGTTAAAATTATCAAACTATGGTGGGGTGAACACTTGGGAGTACTTAATAGGATCAGCTCTATATACATATAAACATATGGGTGCAATAAATATGAAAGCACAATCATGAGTGAAATAATCCATGTATGCAAAATAACATAAACATATTCATAATCCAAAAAGCATAATAACAATTCATATATATAAGACAACAAGCATGAAAGGCACAAGAAACACCATCATCAATACCCCATGGTTAGGAAATCGTCCAATCCCATAATCAATATCACAAATTCCATCACTATTAACAATATCCACAAAGTATCACCATCACCACAACCACCATCAAAACCATTAACATCATTCAACATCCTTAAGCCTGAAATATATTCATCTTGAATCTAACCTATCAACTTAGGGTTTATACCACTCAAACTAGTTTTGATCTATTTAGATCACCCCTTTCTAATTTTAGGGATGAGACTATGAAAAAACACCAATAACATACCATCAACCATCATTTAATACAACCAAAACCACATCAATGCATCTCTATATATCCACATTCACATCATCAAACTCCAACAACCACATTTCCACAATCACCAAAATTACACCACTTTCCAACCATCCTTCGATAGGGAAATATAAACATGAAGGAAATCAACCTCATTACCTTCTCATTCTATGTACATCCCCAAAAAACAATATCACATTCTCTATAGTAGGGTATCATAAACATGTAGATAATCAACCATATTCCCTTCCACTACCATGAATGACCCCCACTACAAACCACTTTTATCATATAACAAAAACAACCTAAACCAAGAATAAATTTTTAAGGAATAATATCCTAACAAGCATAATCAACATAGAGTATGAAAGAAGGACATATAATAAATATTTAAAATTATCCATATTAATCCCATAACATAATTTACTATTTTACTACCATCATTAAATTCATTATTCCTTTCATTAACTCATGTCTGGGTATAAAATTTCCTACACAACATTATTCTTTTACATTACTAACATTAAGTTATTAACCATTTTAATGGTATTTCCACACAATCCATCACTTCAGATTATATGTTCACAATATGAATGACATGAAAATAAAAAAAATTTTAATCCCACATTTCAATCCATTACAATTATTTAGTGATTAATCTATTTATAAGGGAATAATTGTTTTCAATTATAGTAATAACATAAAACCATAGAAAAAGGAATTGATCATGTAATTCAATGCGTCAATAATTTCTAAACAACCCACCATATATTTAATTCTATACCAATATCCAATTCCCCAATAATTCATTATTCTTATTAACAAAGAATGTATTCAGTTTTTCTATTACCCATGTTAACCAATAAATTGATGTCATCAAAAATCGAGGGGAAAAATAATTGGACAACACACTAAGTATAAACAATCAATTTCAACATTGTTATTCTATAATTAATATTTCATACAACCCCTTTATCCTTTAATATATTTAATAAATTATCCATTCATAGAGGTGACCAGTTCATAAGTGAAAAATCAATAAAGAAATCACAACAACAACACAATGGTCTATAAGAATCAACCCATGGAAATATCATGAAAATCATAAACCATATGAAATAACTCATCCAATTATTCATGGTTCATTTAATCGATTACCATATTTATTTAATTTTAATTATCTATTAAAGGCGGGTTTATATATGTTCTCCCATTTCCCACAAAATAAATCACAAAGAAATTATTGTATCGTACAAGGGGGAAACAGAACATGAAAATCATGCATATTAATTAAAAAATATAGGATATAATTATCTAAATCCCCTACTTCAACTGAGGATTAAAAAATCATTTCATGAAGATGAGGTGAATAGAGGACACCCACAATGCCAGAACCACAACAAAGAAGGACCAACAACCTAGAATACACCACCCACATCATTCTCTCAACAAATCATCACCAAAAAAAGTTTTTACCTCGATATAAACCCTTTTATAGATAAATAATGAGACAATAAAAAAGAATAAAACTTATAAGGAAATGGATGAAACTCAAATATAATCACCGAGGATCAATCCCCCATGGAAAAGGTTGAAATCCAATGAAAGGGGTTTGAAAAACCTCCAAAGGATACACCCAGGATACTCAAGGTTTGAGAGAAAAAGTGAGAGAATAATATGTTTTGGAGGGGTTATGAAATTTATACCTAATATTAAAATAATAATACCATGACACAACACCCTATATTACACCACAAAATACTGACATAGAGTAGATTCCATGGTGTAAGGAAGAAGATGACACCACAATGGGGTTAATCAAAACTTTATCCAAGAAACATGGTGTGGGCCATGACGAGATCCTATAAACCTAGAAAAGTGACCATTACATAGGGGAACCAACATGTCATAGAATTATAAATCTAAAGAATAAGTTCATTTCATTTCCCAAATCCACATTGCAGTGAGCCCAAAATTGAAATAAACACAAAAAATTACTTATCCAGGACTCCATGACATAGCATACCCCATATACTGTAGCAATATAAAAAAAATATAACCACAAAAAATTCATTTCCTAGGGATATAAACCAAAACCAAACTCTCTATTACCCTATAAGAACCTTGAAAATATTTCAATGGTGTATTTTTATCCTATATATTGTAAAACCACTCTCCATAGTGTAACATAAGCCTCTATTCCGTAACACTACTCTAGAGTTAAAATTTCAGCTCAACTCATATATTCCCTATTTTGTGTCATCTTCTAATACATATAGAACTAAAAAACCAAAAATTAATGGGTTATATAGGTTTGGGATGTTACATCATATATATCTCAATTGATTCTTATCCTTAAGAATAAAAAACAAACCCCAGGGGGATAAAAACCACCACCAAAACACTTCCTCAAGGGATACCTCTAAAATATAACCAACCTGCTACCAAAAAACACAAAAAGAGTTGAACCATTATACCCCCATAAAAAATCATTTGGAATCCACCATGATAATGGTAGATACCTATCAAATAAAATTCCACCATCAGATGAAGACAACATTGCACCATCCTCCTCACTCATGACCAACTTTTTCTAAATACTCATTCCACCTCATATATGTTTCAAGATATCCACACCTTGATAAAAAATTTCCTTATATTTATTAAAAAATTTCATTTTATTTAAAAATATACATTCCAAAATTTTTCCTGAAAACATTTATAATTAAAATTTCCAAACTTTTCAGAAAAATGAAAAAAACAAATTTCAAAATCCACTAAAAGATTTAAGTAAAAGGAGTAGAACTCAACCAAGAAATACCACCTCTAATAACACTCTATCGAAGATTGGGTAACATGTTTAATCTTGGGAAATTTATACTAATGATTCCCCATAGCATCAAATCAAAAAAATCATCTCACTAGCCAAAGCAATAAGCTACACTCTAGATATATCACACTACCTCACTCTATTCCTCTATGAATATCAAGATACTTAACTTAGAGATTTCAACTCCGCCTTCCCAACCACTCGGGAGGTATCTTCACTAGAAACCTCATTTATAGACACCCCTTTATCTATGATCTATTCCTGATCTCTCATTACTTCCCAAGATATAAACTGAAAAGGCATTAAAAATTACTGAATATCTAATCTCAAAGTGGGTTCAAAAAGTTATGGCCATCCTCTCTTCTCATGTATAAAACCTAGAAAACAACTAACCAAGTAAAATAATTAGACCCCAAAGATATGCACACTATCACCCCCTATAAAATCACATTAATATATTTCAATGGATGAAACATATATACTTGGTAACGGAAAAATTTCATGTATAATTTACAAAATTCCCTCAAGCCATATTTCCCAAATCACCAAACATCATATCCCACCACTTTTGAGATTCATTTTAAAAAAATACAATAGAAAAAGAAACTCATAATTAATATAGGGTATTCACTAACCCAAAAAGAATCCTCAAAATACTCTAACCAATCCTCAACATCAGGGCTAGAGGACCCACTGAATAACTTCAACACATTATACCTACGGAATTTCAAAAAGGATTTATCACAAGATCTCTCTTCTATTCCATGCCCCAAACTTGATAGTGATTTGATGGAATAGATTTAATCCAGGTTATAAATAGTTTATCATAAAACACACAAGATATATAATCAATACACAAGGAATATCAGTGCATTACAAAAAGCACATCAGTCCAATCTAACTCTTTCTAAAAACATCCCACACAACCACATCATCATCCTCTACTAGGAAAAACACTTCACCGTATCACATAAAACAGAAACCACCTCTCCTATAAATAACCATTCATACCACCATTTCAACCTCTATATATACCAAGACAAAAAATACTAAAAAAATTACACAACACTTCCTTAATCACTCAAATCAAGTTAACCCACCAACCACATCAAAATATTGTTCACTTTGGACAACCTAACTCACCCATACAGTTTTAAAATGTATTATAAACATAACACATCTTGATGGGGTAGGGGTTTACCTATCTTCATATTCTTGAATCCATCACACATCCCACCAAAATTAAATCAATCAAAAAAAATCCAATCAATAATATATCACAACCAATTTCTTATTTACAGTAATCTAGGTGTGTTAAGAAATTTCATCTTCATCAATTTAAAGATTTTCCAAAGAACCTTTTTATTAATGAATTTAAGTAGTTATCCTTTTATGGAAGGTAGTAAATTCCATCAATATAACCATAATACAACACAAAATCACAAAAGGGTTACATGATCATAATAATAAGAAACATAATCTCAATGATCACATAATTCCCATGTTAATAAACAAAAATATTAATGACTTAGGCTTTATTATTGGAAACCTTATTCATAATTTTTTTAAACCATAATTTTTTAATTTAGAAATAGGTTTTTAGTAATGGATATCAACAATTTAATGAAAATAATCATTAAATAATGTTATTATAAAGAACACTCAACATATCCAAGTCATTTTCATGGGAATCATCATGCCTTAAATTTAAATAAATATAACCCATGGCTAAGTTAAATATAAAAACTGCACATGTTGTGGTAATACAAAACTTGATTGTCTTAATTAAACTAAATATTTGATCCCTAAGGGAACATGCTTCAAATATAATAAAAAATGAACATGATAAATTCTCTTAAAATATTTATCCATTTCCAATTTAAAAATTTCTGAAAAATTTTATCTTAAAGGTTACATACTTTTAGATTTCAAAATAAAACATTCTTTTTGATCTTAAAAACTACACCTGTTGTATCACTACATGTCATGCATGAAATGATCAAACTAAATAGTCTTTAAACATTTAATCACTTAGGAATTTTATTATACACCATAATAAATGTAACATGATTTTAATTCTAAATTTAAATACAACATTATCATCACAAAAAATGATTTTATAATCTAAATAAATCATAATAAAAATGAAACATGATCAAGATTTACATACTATCAATTTCATAACAAGTCACACAAATGTTTTCAACTTTAGACATACTGCTAATAATAAACTAATCATGGATTAATATGTAAAACACAATTATTTAAATATTATATTTTTTTAGTCTTGAAAATAATAGTTTCAACCTTGTAAATAGTTTTTAATCTCATCATTTTACCATAAAACATGATTATCATTTTACAATAATTTTAAAAAGTACAAATCCATACTTACAATAAATTCATAACACATGGAAGCCACATATCATGAGAAAAAATATAACACATGGCATGCTATTAATATCATACTATTCAAAGTATATATATATATATATATAATATAGCATAAAAAAGATATTAATCATTCTTGTAAAATGATACATATTTTTTGATTGGAAAACTTTCAAATTTTTGACAATTACCTATGAACATGTTTTTCATTTTCAAAAATCCATAAACAAAAGTCACAAAAATTTCAGTCATGTGATAGATTTTCATTATATTCATACAATATATAAAGGTATTAGTACTACAAAAAATGAAACCATGTAAAAAAGTGAGGATCAATTTATCAATGTCAATGTTTTCAAATTTTAAATGAATTATCAATGATAATGGTGGTAATTTATTTTAGGATTTTTAAAATTTATACATCCAAAATTAATTTTTACAATAAGTCCATAACACATGCTTATGATTCATCATGAATGAAAAAAACACATGACATATCAACTTTCATGGGAACCTGAATACTCTTAAGCATGGTTTGAAAATAATTTTTTCAGCATGGTAGTATGAAATCTACTCAAGGTTGTATATTTCATAAAGGTTTTCAAAATTCAGCATCTATTCCCAAAAAAATTACTAAGCATGATTTAGTAATAATTTCAAAGATTAGGAAAATATGTTATGATGCCACGAATTTTAAGAATGGAAAAGTTTAATTCATGAAGAATCATGTTATAAAAGAAAGGGAATAATGTATTAAATTCTAATTTTTTTAAAAAAAATGGTTTATTCCATTTAAAAAATACAATACATCCAAAATAATGAAAATACAAACACATACAATCCACTCAAACTTTATAAACAACAACTCCCAACTTTGATGATATATCTTACAAACACTAGAAAACTATGGCAAGGTGATCACTCTGGAGTAATCTATTAGATAATATCTCTAAACATATCAATATCTATTTGAAATAGATATATAAGAATAATCATGAGTGAAATCATAAAAGTATATAAAATAGAAGAAACATGTATATAAGATGACAATCACAATAACAATGCATATACATAAGTCAGCAAGCATAAAGGCACAAGAAACGACATCATCAAAACACTATGATCACAAAACCAGAAAGTACCATTATTAATGCCCCAAATTTCATCACTAATACCAATATCATATAAGTAACATCATAACCACAACCAATATCAAAACTATCAACATAATTTAATATACTCAGGCCCAGAATTATTCAACTCATCTCCAACCTATCAACTCAGGGGTTATCCCTATCATATTGATAGTGATCCGGTAGGATCTCCCCTCACTAAGTACAATGACTTGAGTATGAAACAACCCTAGAAACATTCCATAATCCATCATTCCATTTATCTATAACCACATAACCATGTCTCTACATATACACATCTACATCGCTACACATATGCAACCATATCTCCACAATCATCATAATAACACCACCTCCCAACAAACCATTAGTGGGTTAATGTAAGAACAAAGGATATTAACATCATACCCTCCTACTTCTATGTAAATCCCCACAAAAACTATACCATTATCTATAGTAGGGTATATTGGAAATGTTGGGCCTCAACCTCATGCCCTACCCCTAAATTGAATGACCTCTACCATAAGACATATCATCCTCTCATCAATACTCACCTCTAGTTCACTATAAGCACAATGCATAATATATTTTGTGTATATTTCAACCTCAATCAATTAAAACCCATGGGAATTACACCATCACTTCTAGTGCACCATAATTTCAAGCCATCAAAACCTATGTGTATATACCAACCTCGATCCATTACAGCCTATAGAAAACTAAATTTCCACTATGATATATTATAAACCTTAGAAATATGTTTCACTACATATTAAATTACCCCCAAAACCACTTCCATAATATAACAACAAAAATATAGAATAAGAAAAAAATTTCATGGCATAAAATCATCACAAGAATAACCAATACTGACTAAGAATGAAGTCCATATAATCAATATTTCAAATCATCCATAATAATTCTATAAAATTATTTACTATTTTACCACCATAATTAAATTCATTAATCCTTTAATTAACTCATTACCATGGAAAAAAAATCCATACACATAATTCTTCCTTTATATTACTAACTTTAAGTGCTTATCCATTTTAAGGGTATTTGTCCATAATCCCTCACTTCAAAGAATAACTTCACAACATGAATGACATGAAAACCACAAAATTTTCAGCCCACATTACAATCAATTACCATGCTTAAGTGATTAATATTTTAAAAAAGGGAGAAATTGTTTTCAAGGGAAACAATGACATAAAACCATAATAATGAGAATTAATTATGGAATTCAATACCTCAAAAATTTATAAATAGACATATATATATTTAATTCCATTCCAATATCTAATTCCCCAATAACTCATTCTTTTTGTTAAAAAAATGTATTCAGTTTTCCTATTACCCATGTTAACCTATGAACTTCTCTCATCAATAATTAAGGGAAAAAAATCAACCCACAACACACCAAGTATAAACAATAAAATTTAGAATTGTTAATCTAGAATTCATATTTCATCCAACCCCTTTATCCTTTATTTAGTTTAAGAAATTATCCAATTATGGAAGTGAAAAGTTTATCAGTAAAAAAAAAGGAAATCATAGTATAAATACACCAGTTTATAAGAATAAATCCATAGAAATATCTTGAAAATCATAAACCACAATAAATAAACCATACCATTTTTGTGCCACTTAATCAATTATAATCTATATTTAATTTTCATTCTCCATTAAAGGTGGGTTTATATATTTTCTCCTATTTCCCATCAACAAAAAACCAAGAAATCATAGTTGAATACAAGGGTAAAAAAAAGAAAAAAACCAAGAATATTAATTATAGAAGATATATGATAATTCTCGAGATCCCCTAACTCAATCATGTCACGAACCAACCCAGGTCGACCCTGAAACGGTCACCCGAGACGGTCCGCGACATGGCCCGAGAGGAATTCCTGATCCTTTCGGGATGGCAAAAAGTGCCAGGGCATCAATAGAGGACAAGTTAGAATGATTTTTCCCAATAAAAATAAATAAAACAGTGGAAAAGTAGAAGAACACAACGTAAAATAAATGACCCTAAAAAGAAAGAACGACCAACAAGACACACTAACCTGGTCTCGACCAAAACTCCTTGTGACTCCGAGAGTCGCTCACTAGTCCACAACCAACTCTCTCCCACGGTAACCAAGCTTGAACAAAACCTGCAGCAAAACTAAAAATAGGAAAACACTATAGGTGTGAGTATTAAAACTCAATAGGTAGGCCCGACTAATTCTATTCCCAATGCACATACCATTAAATAAAGAATTTATCAATTCCAGGTTTGAAATAAATTATATAAAATATTGGTTTCCACAAACACTTTCAGTTCTAAAACAATTAACAGTCCATTTCCCTTTTTAATTTAAAAACAAGTTTAACGTTTGAAAGGAACATGTGCATTTCATTTTAAAACATTTCTGCGAGCAATTTAGAAATTCAAATTTCCGTTGTTAGTAAAATTGAAAACGACACAAAACACACAACACACACTAAAGGAAATGGAAAAGAAGTGGCACACAGGGTCCAACAACCAAACTATACCTCAAAACGTCCGCCACATAGAAATAAACACTAAAGAAAACATGGGTCGAACCTAGGAGCTCGTGAAAAATCTAGAACATACTATACATGTGACTAATCCTGAAGAAATTACCACTCTTGATGATTTCATAATGCCCTAATGCCCGGTGTTGCCCTACATGGCCTAACCGAGGGGCCCAATCCCCTAGAAGAGTGTCATCCATACTAGGGGCCACTATCCAGTGCATAATCTAAACTAGTGCAGCAATTGTTCTCAGATGATTCAATTACTATGCCAAGTTCCCATGATAACACTTATAATAAAAAAGAAAAGGGGTGAGTCAACAAGGTCAATCAAGCAGTAAAAACATCACACACAAATCTTGTAGTCAATGTACACCAAATATCACGTCTGAGTCAGCCCAAATAGAGTTTTCCAAAATAATTTATTTTATTAAAGTGCCAAACATGCCTTTACCAATTTTAAGGAAAATCCTCATTTCTAAAGTGAACCAAAACACTTGTTCATGATTCAAAATAAATCATTTATCAATAAACCAGAACTACAGTTAGAATTCCGTGAATTATGTTTAAAGGACAAACAAACATTCTTTCACTACTGGATGTCTTCTCGTCATGAAAATATTTCTAGTGTCGTGCATAAAATAAATGGATATTTTTACACCAAATAATAATTTTAAAATTAATTATATTATATTATTTCTCATTTATTAAAATTAATAAATTATCAAGTAATTAGTAAATTCTGAATCTAAAGGTGAGTGTAGTGGGGGACCAACCTCAACTTGCAGCTCAGTTACAACGACGCCGCACTCCTCGTACGGGCATGGAAGAACACAAAAGATGATGATCACAGGACCGTGGAAAAACCTTGTCAACATGCTGCAATCACAAAGGTAAATAAAATACATGAACACAGACTTAAAACAATCCAAACAAACAAACAACAAAAAAGAACTACCTAGAAATGTTTTTAAAACACAGTTTTCAATATCTGCACTATTTAATAACCCACTTTAAAATTTATTAAACAATTTAAAAGAGAACCCCATGACTTTACACACCCAAAACCTGTTCAATACCCCTTTAATAATTAAACGTGCACCCACAACACATCATATCAGAATGCGCACTACTTGCACAGTAAAAATAACAAATTGTCGAGTTTAATAAAAGCTATTAAATAGCACGCAAATGGTTTTCATCAAAACACAACTTACTTCACCTGAGCGACTACAAAATATAAAATGAAAACTAAGCTCCATCAAAACTAAACTTCGCACCACACCAAAAAATCACAAAATATTCCAAATCAATAATTTAGGTGAAACAATTAACCAAATAAAAAAAATTATCTACAATATCACATAATTTATTCTAAAATAGACATTCTCAAAATGAAAAAATAATAAATTAATATTAAACGAATGTAAGTCATGAAATAATTCAAGTACCTCTAAATTTAAAAGGGGAATAGATCGGTGCGGGGTGCGCTCGATCAGAGGAGTCACGCGACAGTCACAAAGGGGCGGCATGCACCGGAAAAACGATGGATAAAAAAAGTTATTGTCGGCTATACGAAGGAAATGAATGCCACCGTAGTGAGACGGGGCCAGTTGGATGGGGAAAAAACCAATGGGGGCTCTCCGCGGCCTGCTCGAAGGAAAAAGGGGGCGGCCGGATAGGAGGAGGCCGTGAGGCTGGGCAGTGCGCATTGAACAGGGGTGTCAGGGAGGTTGCAGGTCAGCCAAAAAAGCTGAGTGTGCTAGTGAGAGGGCGGTCTAGTTGAGTGGTTGGTGCAGCGCAGGGTAGGGGTGTGGAAAGCAAACAAGGAGGCGTGCGATGGGCTTGCTCGAAGGGAAAGGGAGGTAGACGGAAGACAGATGGCGGAGTGGACAAGGGGTGCGGGCTAGTGTGGTGTTACAGCTGAAGCAGGGGCGGCCTATGGTGCGGCGCTGGAGGGGGATCAGCGACCAGACGAAAGGCCAAGTCAGCCAAGATGGAGGTCGCTTCGGCTGGTGAGGGGAAAAACTGGTCGTGGGTTCCAGGTAGGAGGAACAGAGGGAAAAGTTATGTCCTGGTCAGTGCATGAGGCCGGCGCGGGGATGAAGAGGAGAGGATATCAGGTCCGAGACAGAGTCGGTAGGGAATGCAGCGCTGCAAGGGAGGCCAGTGGGCTGAGGGAGGCGTGGCATGTTGGATGGGTGTAGAGCGCGGGGAGTGCACAGGAGGACGGGGTGTCCAGGGGCGATTCAGGTAGGGGCACAGATCGCGCGGCACTGCTGCATGAGGGAAAGAGGAGGGAAGCCGGCCGAGGTGGATGGGCGAACTGAGGGAGGCGACAGGGAGAGGGAGAATAGGGAGGAGGTGGCGGCTTGCATGGGGGAGAAGGGGAGAGAATAGGAGAAAGGAAAAAAAGGTGGCAGCTAGGGTTTGGAAATGAGGAAGAAAAAAATGAGAAAGAAAAAGGGAAAGAAAAGAAAAAAGAATGAATAAGATAAAATAAAATAAAAATAAATAAATAAATAAACCTTAATAAAATAAAAAAGTTGTAAATAATAAGAATAATAACTTTTAATAATACTCTTAATTATAATGATCATAATAATAAGGTTAACAATTTTAGTTTTTACATTAAAAGTGACATTAAAATTTTTAATAATAATAATTGTAATAACTAATAACAATAATTTCATTTTATTAATAATAATTTTATTTGAATAGTGCAACTGCGTGGTCCACACACACCTCTAGCTACTATGTGCGAACCGTGCGTGAACTTTTGTCTGATCCAGAAGCTGTCGCATCAGTGTTGGGCTGTCTGCACGGTGTCTGCTAAAGATGCAGTGCCTACGCACTGGTCTAAAACCCATCCCAACTCTCGATATAAAAAAACCATAATAATTAATAACATATTTATTAAGATCAATAATAATAATAATAAATTATTAACAACCATAAAAAAATTCAAACAACACAATAAATCACAAATTTTACTCATTTTAAATTTTCTAAAGGCAGGAGGATCACGCTGATGCCTGGACAAAGCCGCATGGGGATTCACAATCACACTCCACCCATGCGTCCCACAACGTTAGCTGAAAAACACACCCTTTTTATCATAACACTAAATTTTTTCGTCCGAGACTCAACCCAGACTCCAACAAAACTTTAAAAGTCAAAGAAAATTATAAAATAGAATAAAAGATAGGTCGGGGTGTGACAATTCTCTCCACCATAAATCTTTTCGCCCTCGGAAAGCCACAATAAGATCTAGACCCAAAGATGAAACTCCTTAAGTGTCACTCACCCCCAAAAGTTTAAGAGCCTCCAGTTGATCAATCCAAACAGACACTGAAAACCCATGACACACAACTCATCCTTAAAACAAGATCACTTTAATCATCACAAAGCAGAACCCAAACCATCTGTTTCAACCAAGGAACGAACAAACTTAAATCACCTCTAAGACTTATCCCTATAATCTTAGTCCAATGAAACTATTGGGTGTACTCCAATCTCAACATTACTCAAGAGGGCGAACTCAAGATTATGTGGTTCCACACGAGACCACCTACCACCAAACGATACATGAAAAGAAACTCTAATACTGACATGGGGAGGCCTGAACGGACTCCCCACCATAAGGATCGGGCTAACCCTAAATTAATTTCAGAGTAACTCTGCAAGACCCACTGTGGGTCTCCCCACCATAAGAACTGATGATATTAAATGAACTAAAAAACTTTCCACACAGACCAGAAACCCCCACCATGAGGGGGTAGAAGGGAAGGGCCCAAATGATAGAGCATCAAAAGTATTGTCGTCTCCCCATCAACAATTTCGCACCCTCGGAAACACACATACCATGCCACACTATGGATGAAGATTAACCCAAGGCACTTCTTCACCACTGAGGTCCTCCTGAATATGTGCTAGATTCACTCTGAGGACTATGGTTGGAGCACCGATGATTGAAGCATCTCCTGCCTCGCTGTCAGGATTCGGAAATTCCCAAACATAACACACTAATCATAATTTTACCAAGAACACTTCCTTTAAAAACAAAGGTTTCAAAGAGGTTTAACCACAACCATTCTTACCACTAAAATAAAAGAAACATCCCAAAAATCCACAAGAAACAACCAATACATCCAGGGAACACTACAAAGAGAAAACCTCAAGCTGATCCCCAAACATCGCCTTACTCCTGCTGACGGGATGCAGTGACCTTCGACAATCTAGGTCTAGCTTCAGATCACTTCTTGGAAACACCATGGAAGAATCGCTACAAGTGACCCAGACGTCCGCAGGTGTGGCAGGGTCTCGGAGCCATCGGGCATGTCGGTCTCTTGTGACCACACTTGCCACACTGATGATAGATCACGGTGTTACGCTTTGAAGGTGTTAATTATAGGTATGGAGGTCTCTTAATTCCTCTAGTAGACCCACTGACATTAGGGAGCTTCTCATTCTTCCTCTCGCCATCCTCTGCACTGCTTCCCAAGGCTGGGGGAGGACTCACCACATTATATCCTCCTACTAACTCAGCTTCAGCAATAAAGTATTTCCCCACAACATCCGAGAAGGTGGTTAGGTTGAGCTCTTCCATTTTTGATCGCAGTTCAGGTTGGAGTCCAGACTCAAATTGTTGAACCTTCCCGGGATCAATCACAACAAACCACTGATCATACAGAACTAGATCTATGAAACGTCGACAGAATTCCAGTACTGATTCAATGCCCTGCTGAAGACAACAAAACTCCATCCTCTTCCTCAGCTTCGTCAACTCAGATAAGTGTTATTGGATAAACGATGACTTGAAAAAATCCCATGTTAGATCTTCCCCGGGCTTATTCCGAGACACAGACTTCCACCATTTCCAAGTTGGGCCTTCAAGCATAAAGGTATCCAACTTCACCTTTAACGACTCAAACAACCCAATGAAACTGAACTTCCTCTGAATCTTCTGCAACCACTCCTCTACCTAAAGAGGCTCTGCTTTTCCATAAAATATAGGAGGGTTCAACTTTCAGAACTCCAGAACATAGTCTATGGGCTGATCAACTGGAGGATTTTCTAGGGGCGTACCACCCGAAGCTGCACCTTGGGCATCCATCAAACCGTCGTGGGGGTGAACAATAAGGAACAAGGAAACAAAGAACATAATCAAAACATGGTCATTTCCATTTAAATTTCAACTTTTCATAATTTTTAAAATAAAACTTCACAAAAAAATTCTTAAAAGTAAAGACCCAGACAAACCACAAGGAGAAACTAGTAGCGATTGGTGACTCAGATGTATGGTTGCCGACCATACGCCAGTCACGCCACCATGATAGGGAGCACTCTAGGGTAATGTCCCTGGCTCCACATGGATTTCCAGACCATGCGAACTCACAAAGGTCACTTCCCTAGCTCCCATTTCATTTCCCGACATAATTTTTTTTAAAAGAACCAAAAGGAACCAATAACCCAAACATCCCATGGTAACCAGAGGTTCCAAACGAGAAAGGGTTCGTGACACCCTTCTCATCCGTATGCCTCAAGTCCCGAAAATTCTACTCCTTATACCATGAAAACCCCAAATAATAATGGGAGCTCTGAAAAACAAGGTCCGCTCAGGAGCCGACCTACTCTGATACCATTTTGTCACGAACAAACCTAGGTCGACCCTGAACTGGTCACCCGAGCCGGTCTGAAACATGGCCCAAGAGGCGTTACCGATCCTCCCGGTCTGGCGACAAGTGCCAAGTCATCAATTTAGGACAAGTGGGAATGATTTTTCCCAATAAAAATAATTAAAACAGCAGAAAAGTAGAAGAACGCAAAGTAAAATAAATGACCATGAAAATAAAGAACGAACAAAAAGACACACTAACCTGGTCTCGACCAAAACTCCTCGTGAATCTGAGAGTTTCTCACCAGTCCACAACCAACTCTCTCCCACGGTGAGAAAGATCAAACCAAACCTGCAACAAAACTAAAAACCAGAAAACACTATAGGCGTGAGTATTAAAACTCAGTAGGTAGGCCCGACTAATTCTATTCCCAATGCACATACCATTAAATAAATAATTTATCAATTATAGATTTGAACTAAATTATATAAAATATTGGTTTCCACACACACTTTTATTTCTAAAACAAGTAACAGTCCATTTCCCTTTTTAATTTAAAAACAAGTTTAACGTTTGAAAGGAACAGGTGCGTTACATTTTAAAACATTTCGGTGAGCAATTTAGAAATTCAAATTTCAATTGTTAGTCAAATGGAAAACCACACACAACACACAACACACACTAAGGGAAATGGAAAAGAAGTGGGACACAAGGTACATAAACGAAACTATACCTCACAAACATCCGCCACATAGAAATAAACACTAAAGAAAACATGGGTCAAACCTAGGAGCTCGTGAACAATCCAGAACGTACTATACATGTGACTCATACTGAAGGCATGCCTACTCTCGATGACGTCATAACGCCCTAACAACCAGTGTTTCCCTACATGGCCTAACCAAGGGGCCCAATCCCCTAGCAGAGTGTCATCCGTACTAGGGGCCACTAGCCAGTGTGTAATCTAAACTAGTGCAGCAATCGTTCTCAGAAGATTCACTTACTATGCCAAGTTCCCATGTCAACATGTATAATAGAAAGGAAAAGGGGTGAGTCAATAAGGTCAATCAAGCAGTACAAACATCACACAAAAATCATACAGTCAATGTACACCAAATATCACGTCTGAGTCAGCCCAAATAGAGTTTTCCAAAATTATTTATTTTATTAAAGTGCCAAATGGGCCTTCACCAATTTTAAGGAAAATCCTCATTTCTCAAGTGAACCAAAACACTTGTTTGTGCTTCAAAATAAATCATTTATCAATAAACCATAACTATAGTTAAAATTCCATGAATTATGTTTAAAGGCCAAACAGACATTCTTTCACTACTGAGTGTCTGCTCGTCAAGAAAATATTTCAAGTGTCGTGTATAAAATCAACAGCTCTTTTTACACCAAATAATCATTTTAAAATTAATTATCTTACATTATTTATAATTTATTAAAATTATTAAATTATCAAGAAATTAGTAAATTTTGAATCTAAAGGCGAGAGCAGTGGGGGACCTACCTCGACTTGCAGCTCAGTTACGACGACGTCACACTCCTCACACGGGCATGGAAGAACACACAAGCTGATGATCGCAGGACCGTGGAAAAACCTTTTCAACACGCTGCAATCACAAAGGTAAATAAAATACATGAACACGGACTTAAAACAATCCAAACAAACAAATAGAGCAAAAGAACTACCTCGAAATGTTTTCAAAACACAATTCGCACCATCTGCACTATTTAATAACCCACTTTAAAATTTATTAAACAATTTCAAAGAGAGCCCCAAAACTGTACACACCCAAAACCTATTCAAGACCCCTTTAATAATTAAACTTGCACCCGCAACACACCATATCAGAATGCACACTACTTGCACAGTAAAAATAAAAAATTGTGGAGTTTAATAAAAGCTATTAAATTGCACTCAACTAGTTTTAATCAAAATACAACTTACTTCACCTGAGTGACTACAAAATATAGAATGAAAACTAATCTCCCTAAAAACTAAACTTTTCACCACACCAAACAATCACAAAATATTCCAAATCAATAATTTTGGCGAAACAATTAACCAAATAAAAAAATTATCTACAATATCACATAATTTCTTCTAAAATAGACATTCTCAAAATTATAAAATAATAAATTAATATTAAATGAATGTAAGTCATGAAAGAATTAAAGTACCTATAAATTTAAAAGGGGAAGAGATAGGTGCGGGGTGCGCTTGATCCGCGGAGTCGTACGGCAGTCACAAAGGGGTGGCGTGCACCGACAAAAAGATGGATAAAAAAAATTTATTGTCGGCTGTCTGAAGGAAATGAATGCCACCATAGTGATAAGAGGCCGGTTGGATGGGGAAACAACCAATGGGGGATCATTACAGCCTGCTCAAAGGAAAAAGGGGGCGGACGGACAGGAGGAGGCCGTGAGACCAGGAAGTGCGCACTGAACAGGGGTGTCAGGGAGGTTGAAGGTCGGCCAAAAAAGCTGATTGTGCTAGCGAGAGGGCAGTCTAGTCGAGTGGTTGGTGCAATGCAGGGTAGGGGTGTGGAAAGAAGACAAGGAGGCGTGCGACGAGCTTGATCGAAGGGAAAGGGAGGCAGATGGAAGACGGACGACGGAGCGGACAGGGGGTGCCGACTGGTGCGGTGTTACAACTGAAGAAGGGGTGGCCTGTGGTGCGGTGCTGGAGGGGGAGCAACGACCGGACGAAAGGCCAAGTCGGCCAAGATGGAGGTTGCTCCGGCTGGTGAGGGGGAAAACTGGCCGTGGGTTCCAGGTAGGAGGTGCGGATGGAAAAATTGTGCCCTGGTCGGTGCATGAGGCCGGCGCGGGGATGAAGAGGAGAGGATATCAGGTCTGGGATGGAGTCGACAGGGAACGCAGCGCTGCAAGGGAGGCCAGTGGGCTAAGGGAGGAGTGGCATATTGGATGGGTGTAGAGCGCAGGGAGTGCGCAGGAGGACGGGGTGGCTAGGGGCGATGCCGGAAGGGGCACAGATCGTGCGGCACTGATGCGTGAGGGAAGGAGGAGGGAAGACAGACGAGGTGGATGGGAGAACTAAGGGAGGTGACAGGGAGAGGGAGAACAGGGAGGAGGAGGCGGCTCGCGCGTGGGAGAAGGGGAGAGAATAAAAGAAAGGAAAAAAGGTGGCAGCTAGGGTTTGGAAAGGAGGAAGAAGAAAAAAAGAGAAAGAAAAAGGGAAATAAAAGAAAAAGGAATAAATAAGATAAAAGAAAATAAAAATAAATAAATAAATAAACATTAATAAAATAAAAAAGATGGGAATAATAATAATAATAATATTATTTAATAATACTAGTAATTATAATGATCATAATAATAAGGTTAACAATTTTAGTTTTTACATTAAAAGTGACATTAATAATTTTAATAACAATTATGGTAATAACTAATAATAATAATTTCATTTTATTAATAATGATTTTATTTGAATAGTGAAACTGCGTGGTCCGTGCATGCCTCTAGCGACTATGCGTGAACCGTGTGTGAAATTTTTTCTGATCCAGAAGCTGTCGCATCAGTGTCGGGATATCTGCATGGTCTCTACTAAAGATTCAGTGCCTACACACTGGTCTAAAACCCATCCCAAATCTCGATATAAAAAAACCATAATAATTAATAACATTTTTATTAAGATCAATAATAATAATAATAATAATAATAAATTATTAACAACCATAAAAAAAATTCAAACAACACAATAAATCACAAATTTCACTCATTTTAAATTTTCTAAAGGCAGGTGGATCGTGCCGATGCCAGGACAAAGCCGAGTGGGGTTTTGCAATCACACTCCGCCCATGCGTCCCACAACATCAGCTGAAAAACACACCGTTTTTATCATAACACAAATTTTTTTTGTCCGAGTCTCAACACAGACTCCAACAAAACTTTAAAAGTAAAATAAAATTATAAAATAAAATAAAAGATATGTCGAGGTGTGACAATTCTCCCCACCATAAAGCTTTCTACCCTTAGAAAGCCACAATGAGATATAGACCCAAAGATGAAACTCTTTAAGTGTCACTCACCCCCAAAAGTTTAAGCGCCTTCAGTTGATCGATCCAAATAGACACTAAAAACTCATGACACACAACTCATCCTTAACACAAGATCATAAAAAAAAATTTCCACACAGACCAGAAACCCCCACCATGAGGGGGGAGAAGGGAAGGGCCCGACTGATAGAGCATAAAAACTATTGTCGTATCCCCATCAACAACGTCCCACCCTCAGAAACACACATACCATGCCACACTAAGGATGAAGATTAACCCAAGGCCCTTATTCACCACTGGGGTCCTCCTGAATACACGCTAGCTTCACTTCGAGGCCTATGGCTGGAGCACCGATGATTGAAGCATCTTCTACCTCGCAGTCAGGCTTCAGAAATTCCCAAACATAACTCACTAATCAGAATTTTACCAAGAACACTTCCTTTAAAAACAAAGGTTTCAAATAGGTTCAACCACAACTATTCTTACCACTAAAAGAAAAGAAACACCACAAAATGCCACAAGAAACAACCACTACATACAGGGAACACTACAAAGAGAAAACCTCAAGCTGATCCCCAAACATCACACTACTCCTGATGACGGGCTGTAGTGACCTTCGGCAATCTAGGTCTAGCTTCAGCGCACTTCTTGGAAACACCATGGCAGAATCACTGCAAGTGACCCAGACGTCCGCAGGTGTGGTAGGGTCTCAGAGCAGTCGGGCACGTCGGTCTCTTGTGACCATGCTTGCCACACTTATGACAGATCACGGTGTTACGCTCTGAAGGTGTTAATTGCAGGTCTGGAGGTCTCTTAATTCCTCTAGTAGACCCACCTACATTAGGGAGATTCTTATTCTTCCTCTCTTCATCCTCTGTACTACTTCCCAAAGACGGGGGAGGATTCACCACATTATGTCCTCCTGCTAACTCAGATTCAGCAAGAAAGGCTTTCCCCACAACATCTGAGAAGGTGGTTAGGTTTATCTCTTCCACTTTTGATCGCAATTTAGGTCGGAGTCCATACTCAAATTGTCGAGCCTTCCTGGTATCATTAGCAACAAACCACTGATCATACAGAACTAGATCTATGAAACGTCGATATAATTCCAGTACCGATTCAACGCCCTGCTGAAGACAACACAAATCCATCCTCTTTCTCAGCTTCGTCAACTCAGAGAAGTGTTATTGGATAAACGATGAATTGAAAAAATACCATGTTAGATCTTCCCGGGGCTTATTCCGAGACACTGACTTCCACCATTTCCAAGTTGGGCCTTCAAGCATAAAGGTATCCAACTTCACCTTTAACGACTCAGGCAACCCAATGAAACTGAACTTCCTCTCAATCTTCTGCAACCACCCCTCTACCTTAAGAGTATCTGCTTCTCCATAAAAGAGTGGAGGGTTCAACTTCAGGAAATCTAGAACATAGTCTATGGGCTGATCAACTGGAGGATTTTCTAAGGGCTCACCACCTGAAGCTGCACCTTGGGCATCCATCAAACCATCGTGGGGGGTGAACACTAGGGAATAAGGAAACAAATAACACAATCAAAACATGGTAATTGAAATTTCAATTTCAACTTTTCACAATTTCCAAAATAAATATTCACAAAAGAATTATTAAAAGTAAATACCCAGACACACCACAAGGAGAAACTAGTAGCGATTGGTGACTCGGACGTATGGTTGGTGGCTATACGCCAGTCACACCACCGTCACAGGGAGCACTCTAGGGTATTTTTCATGGCTCCACATGGCTTTCCAGACCATGAGAACTCATGGAGGTCACTTCCCTGGCTCCCATTTCATTTCCCAATATAAAAAAATTCAAAAGAACCAAAAGACACCAATAACCCGAACATCCCATGGTAACCAGAGGTTTTGAACGACCAAGGTTTTATGACATCCTTCTCTTCTGTATGCCTTGAGTCCGGAAAATTATACTCTTTATGCCATGAAAACCCCAAATAACAATGAGATCTCTGAAAAACAAGGTCCGCTTAGGAGCCGACCTGCTCTGATACCATTTTTTCACAAACCAACCCGGGTCGACCCTGAACCGGTCACCTGAGCCGGTCCGTGAAATGGCCCAAGAGGCGTTCCCAATCCTCCCAGGCTGGAGACAACCACCATAGAATCAATAGAGGACAAGTGGGAATGATTTTTCCCAATAAAAATAAATAGAACAACAGAAAAGTAGAAGAACGAAAAGTAAAATAAATGACCATGAAAAGAAATAACGACCAACAAGACACACTAACCTGGTCTCGACCAAAAATCCTCGTGACTCTGAGAGTTTCTCACCAGTACACAACCAACTCTCACCCATGGTGAGTAAGATCAAACCAAACCAGTAGCAAAACTAAAAACTGGAAAACACTATAGGCGTGAGTATTAAAACTCAGTAGGTAGGCCCGACTAATTCTATTCCCAATGCACATACCATTAAATAAAGAATTTATCAATTCTAGGTTTGAACTAAATTATATAAAATATTTGTTTCCACACACACTTTCATTTCTAAAACAAGTAATAGTCCATTGCCCTTTTTAATTTAAAAACAAGTTTAACATTTGAAAGGAACAGGTGCGTTGCATTTTAAAACATTTCAGCGAGCAATTTAGAAATTCAAATTTCAGTTGTTAGTCAAATGGAAAACCACACACAACACACAATACACACTAAGTGAAATAGAAAAGAAGTGGGAAACAAGGGACATCAACCAAACTATACCTCAAAAACGTCCACCACATAGAAATAAATACTGAAGAAAACATGGGTTGAACATAAGAGATCGTGAACAATCCAGAACGTACTATACATGTGACTCATCCTAAAGGCATTCCTACTCTCGATGATGCCATAATGCCCTAAAACCCAGTGTTTCTATACATGGACTAACCGAGGGGCCCAATCCCCTAGCAGAGTGTCATTCGTACTTAGGGCCACTAGCCAATGCATAATCTAAACTAGTGAAGTAATCATTCTCAGAAGATTCACTTACTATGACAAGTTCCCATGTCAAAAAGTATAATAAACAGGAAAATGGGTGGGTCAACAAGGTCAATCAAGTATTACAAACATCACACACAAATCATGCAGTCAATGTACACCAAATTTCATGTCTAAGTCACCCCAAATAGACTTTTCCAAAATAATTTATTTTATTAAAGTGCCAAACAGGCCTTCACCAATTTTAAGGAAAATACTCATTTATCAAGTGAACCAAAACACTTTTTCACACTTCAAAATAAATCATTTATCAATAAACCAGAACTAAAGTTAAAATTACATGAATTATGTTTAAAGGCCAAACAAGCATTCTTTCACTACTGGGTGTCTGCTCGTCAAGAAAATATTTCAAGTGCCGTGTATAAAATAAACGGATCTTTTTACACCAAATAATCATTTTAAAATTAATTATCTTATATTATATTTATTAAAATTAATAAAATATCAAGCAATTAATAAATTCCGAATCTAAAGGTGAGTGCAGTGGGGGACCTCCCTCGACTTGCAGCTCGGTTACGACGACGCCGCACTCCTCGCACGGGCACGGAAGAACACACAAGATGATGATCGCAAGACTGTGTAAAAACCTTTTCAACATGATGCAATCACAAAGGTAAATAAAATACATGAACATGGACTTAAAACAATCCAAAAGAACAAACAGTGTAAAAGAACTACCTCTAAATGTTTTTAAAACACAGTTTGCACCATATGCACTATTTAATAACCCACTTTAAAATTTATTAAACAAATTCAAAGCGAACCCCACAACTTTACACACCCAAAACCTGTTCAAAACCCCTTTTATAATTAAATTTTCACCCACAACACACCATATTAGAATGCGCACTACTTGCACAGTTAAAATAACAAATTCCGGAGTTTAATAAAAGTTATTAAATAGCACGCAACTGGTTTTCATCAAAACATAGCTTACTTCACCTGAGCGACTACAAAATATATAATGAAAACTAAGCTCCCTCAAAACTAAACTTCGCACCACACCAAACAATAAAAAAATATTCCAAATCAATAATTTAGGCGAAACAATTAACCAAATAAAAAAAATTATCTACAATATCACATAATTTCTTCAAAAATAGACATTATCAAAATAAAAAAATTATAAATTAATATTAAACGAATGTAAGTCATGAAATAATTCAAGTACCTCTAAATCTAAAAGGGGAAGAGATCGGCGCAGGGTGCACTCAATCAGTGGAGTCGCGCGATAGTCACAAAGGGGCGGTGTGCACCGTAAAAACGATGGATAAAAAAAAGTTCTTGTCGGCTGTCCGAAGGAAATGAATTCCACCATAGTGAGACGAGGCCGGTTGTACGGGGAAACAACTAATGGGGGATCACCGCGGCCTGCTTGAAGGAAAAAGGGGGCGGTCGGACAGAAGGAGGCCGTGAGACCAAGAAATGCACACTAAACAGGGGTGTCAGGGAGGTTGTAGGTCAGCCAAAAAAGCTGAGTGTTCCAGTGAGAGGGCGGTCTAGTCGAGTGGTTGGTGCAACGCAGGGTAGGGGTGTGGAAAGAAGACAAGGAGGCGTGCGATGGGATTGCTTGAAGGGAAAGGGAGGCAGACGAAAGACAGAAAGTGGAGCGGACAGGAGGCGCGGGTTGGTGCGGTGTTATGGCTGAAGCAGGGGCGTCCTGTGGTGCAGTGCTGGAGGGGGAGCGACGACTGGACGGAAGGCCAAGTCGACTAATATGGAGGTTGCTCTGGCTGGTGATGGGAAAACCGGTCGTGGGTTCCAGGTAGAAGGCGTGGAGGGAAAAATTATGCCCTGGTCAGTGCATGAGGCCGACATGGGGATGAAGAGGAGAGGATATTAGGTCCGGGATGGAGTCGGCAGGGAACATAGCACTATAAGGGAGGCCATTGGGCTGAGGTAGGTATGGTATGTTGGATGGGTGTAGAGCGCGGGGAGTGCGCAGGAGGACGGGGTGGCCAGGGGTGATGCAGGCAGGGGCGCAGATCGCAGGACACTACTGCATGAGGGAAGAAGGAGGGAAGCCAGCCGAGGTGGATGGGAGAACCAAGGGAGGTGACAAGGAGAGGGAGAACAGGGAGGAGGTGGCGGCTCTCGCGGGGGAGAAGGGGAGATAATAAGAGAAAGGAGAAAAAGGTGGCGGCTAGGGTTTGGAAAGGAGGAAGAAAAAAAAAAGAGAAAGAAAAAGGGAAAGAAAAGAAAAAATAATGAATAAGATAAAATAAAATAAAAATAAATAAATAAATAAAACTTAATAAAATAAAAAAGATGGGAATAATAAGAATAATAACATTTAATAATACTAGTAATTATAATGATCGTAATAATAAGGTTAACAATTTTAGTGTTTACATTAAAAGTGACATTAATAATTTTAACAATAATAATGGTAATAACTAATAACAATAATTTCATTTTATTAATAATAATTTTATTTGAATAGTGAAACTGTGCGGTCTGCGCGTGCCTCTCACGACTATGTGCGAACCGTGCATGAACTTTTGTCTGATCCAGAAGCTGTCACATCAGTGTCGGGCTGTCTGCATGATCTCTGCTAAAGATGGAGTGCCTACACACTGGTCTAAAACCCATCCCAACTCTCGATATAAAAAAACCATAATAATTAATAACATATTTATTAAGATCAATAATAATAATAATAATAATAATAATAATAATAATAATAAATTATTAACAACCATAAAAAAATTCAAACAACACAATAAATCACAAATTTCACTAATTTTAAATTTTCTAATGGCAGGCGGATCGTGCCGATGCCTGGACAAAGCCGCGTGGGGTTTCACAATCACACTCCGCCCATGCATCCCACGACATCAGCTGAAAAAAACACCCTTTTTATCATAACACAAATTTTTTTCATCCGAGACTCAACCCAGACTCAACAAAACTTTAAAAGTCAAAGAAAATTATAAAATAAAATAAAAGATAGGTCGGGGTGTGACAAATCAACACTTCACAAACTTCTGTTTGAAGATGAGGTGAATAAAGGAAACCCATAAGTCTGGAAACACACTAAAGAGGGATTAATGAGCTAGAAAACACCACCCCCATCATTCTCTTACCAATTAATCACCACAACCATCTATTCCCTTAACATCATCCCTCTCTGGATGGATAATAAGAGAATAAACATGAATAAAACTTAGTAGGGAAAGGAGGGAACTCGCCAAGAATAACCAAGGATTGATCTCCCAAACCTAGGGTTAAAATATGATAAAAAGGGGATGAAAAGACTCCAAAGGAATCACCCAGTCTACTCAAGGTTTTGAGAAAAAAGGGATAATGATAGGTTTCAGAGTGTTTATGCAATTTATATCCAGGACCAAAATAATAAGACCATAAAATAACACCCTAGATTATGCCACACCATTATGATGTGGAGCATATTCCATGGTGCAAGTAAGAATATCACACCAAAATGGGGCTAGTAAAAACTTTGTTTGAGAGATATGGTGGAGTCTATGGTGAGATCCTATAAACCTAGAAATAGACCATGCCATAGGGGAACCACAACAACACAAAATTACAAAGTAAAATAAGAAGTCAACACCATAGCCTAAATCAACAACACAATGACCTCAAAATCGACAGAACCACAAAAAATCATATCTCAAGGACTCTATGCCACAAACTACCCCCCATGCTGCAATGATATGAAAACTATCATAACCACAAAACTCAACTTCCCAAGGCTCTATAACACAAATAAGCTCTCTATTAAACCTTACTAACCTCTAACTTACTTCCATGGAACATCTCTATTCTTAATGACAATAAACCCCCTTCCATGGAGAAACACAATCCTTGCCACACCCGTTTTTTTTCTTTTCATGTCATGGTTTTGATCCGGTTCATTGAAAATCCCGATAATTTTATTGGGTGTTGGGTGAGATTAATTTTGAGTTTTAAACTACCATATATGACTAATCACCCTAATTTGGGTTCTCCATTTCTTGTTTAGGAGTTTTTAGAGAATGAGTGGTTACTTCATGATTTGGGCCAACTGTGAGCCCATTTTAAGATTTAAAAACAGATTTTACTTCTTTTATAAATCATTTATTTTTTATAATTTTTGACACATCACAATTCCCAATTTTACTAAAATGAAATATTAAAACTACCATATCCATTTTTACCCCTTATAAATTCATAAGCATGGTGAATTGGGGTTACTTATTTTGGTATTGGGCCAACCCATGGGCCCATTTATAGTTTTTAAAAAATAGTTTGTTTCTTTTATATATAATTATATTTTTAATATTTTTTGGTTATTCCACCTCCAACTCTAAGAAAATACCCCTATACTCACCCAAATTATATATTTTACCTCTTTGGAGCTCATATGAGTCTCGGATTAAGGAAAACTTATCAATGTATCTCAAATCATCCATAATTACGAAGGTAAATTATTTCATCCATAAATAATTCCATTTATACTATTTTCCCAAAAATCATCTTTTCCTGGTAATTCCAGACCTTAGGAGACTCTCCAATAAGTTTCAAGCCACTCCCTTTTCTCTAAGGGTTCATATCTAATGGAAGACGAAGAGTTTTCTAGTTGAAAAGGTGATATTCCTTCTCCTATCTCCTCCCTCTTCTTCCTCCTTTTATTATTTATTGGTCTTATAATCTCCAATAGTCATGATAGACCTATGATTATGTTATAATATAATTTTTATGGGGTTTTTGTTCATTTGGGTCTAGTCTTCATAGGTTTAGGGGTTTTAAACCCTCAGATGGTGATATTGGGTGTGCATTTCCATTATGCCAAGGATTTGAGGTAGGATATCCCTTGTACATGCCTTTATCTTTTAAGATTAATCATTTTATTATTGTTTTCATATGATATACGTGTTTATTATTATTTTTCAGCATTTGGATAATTTTCTTGGTGTAAAAAATGGTTGTTTTATCCATGTTTTGTGAAAAGTAGTGTTGTTTTGTCATAAAAATGCACACCAAGTGTTTGTTTAAATGTTCCACTATATTTCAAAACTATTTTGTGAGGTTTAGAACCTGGATTATGGTATTTTGAATATGTTAAAGTATATTTTATAAAATATTCCATGAAATTGGTGTTTTATTCTTTGTCAAGTGCTTAAAATAAATTGTTTAGATTAAAAGGGCATGTCATGTGTTCGGTAAATTGCCCTATTGGATTTTATGTGTTATGATTGATTTAAAAATTATTTTTTTTGGATTTATAAATGATTTTTAAGAATGATAAATTTCATTTTGGGTCCTCATATGTCTTTCCAATTTGGATTTGTTTTTACAAACAAACGGGTTTTGGTTTACAACATGTTTTGGCTTGAGTTGTCGGAAAATGGCCCGTTTCACATCCTTATGAAAATGGTTGTGTTTTGAATATGTAACATGAATGTTTTAAGGGATTTATGAATGATTTTTTCTGCTGTAAATGGTGTGTATACACCTCCTTAATAAAAGTGAAATGCATACCTTGGTCAAATGATAGTTTTGGGAAAGGCTTAAAGGCCTGTTTGACATTTGTTTTTTTTGTAAAAATGGTTTCCATGTGTATTTGATGTTCTATCTTTTGGGGAAATTTTATGGTCTATGAATACGATTTATTAATTGGTTTTGGGGCTGAAAAATCTGGTTTTTTATGTTATTGATGGGTTTTTGTCCTTAAAAGAGCATTTTTGAATGGATTTTATGTGCAAGGCCTCATTATACCTTTTTAAATTATTTTACAAATCCTTTTAGTGGTTTATTGATTCGTGAATGAAATGTGAAGCATTTTTTATGGATGTTTGTGTGTTTATGGTTTGGTAATGTAATTTTGATTTAGAAAGTGTATTTGATAATATTTTTAACTCGATTGAGCACTAAAGGGAATCTCTGGTATCTAGGTGGGTGGACGTGTACTAGTATGCTAGTGATTCTGTGTGGTTTGGCCCTTGTTTCACGTAGCAAGTTTGACGATGAAAACACTAACTAAAATATGATGATGATGTTTTTGGGGGAACACTAGGTTATGGGTATTCTCCCTACTAGTGGATCATGTGCATGAGAACAGATATTTATTATGGCTACTTTGACTGAGATACGAGGTACCTGGGGCTCACAACAAACTAGTGCCTAGGGGTGTTCCCATGACTTGTGATCTTTGGATATTTTGTAATCACCATTAGAATATGGTGTGTTTTATTGGTAAATTCAGTAGTGTGTGTGATTTATCTAAAAGTGTACATTCTCTAAATCAGACCTCTTGAAAACTAGTTTCATTTTGAAGTTGTACCTCTTTGAAAATTGTTACTAGCATTCTTGTTTATAAAACATGCAAGTTTTTGTTTGGTAATTTTTTTATAGCATGGAACTCATTTGGAAAACAAACCTTTATATTTTTATTTAAAACTTGAAATTCAAGTTTCTTTTATTTAAAAGGATATGCATTGGGAATAGAATATCGGGCTAACCTACTGAGTTTTAATACTCACACCTATAGTGTTATTCTGTTTTTAGCCCTTGTGCAGGTTTTAGATTGAGTTCAATTGCCTTGGGAGATGTGTGATCATTGTGTTAGAGAGTTACTAGCTGGGTCACATGGAGTTATTTGGTTATCATGTTTGGTTAGTTGATTTGTTGGTTTAGTTGTAATTTCAGTTTCTTGTACAAATAATGTTCAGTTCAATTTTTATATAAATATATTTTGGGCTGTCCATTTCTTTCCACTGTTTGTTTGACTGTTTATATATGGGAAAAATTGTTCCATTGTGTACTCTATTTATTCCCTTGGTGCTTGTATCCATCCCAGGAGGATCAGGAATGCCTCTCGGGACTTGTCGCGGGCTGGCCTGGGTGACCGGTTCAGGGTCGACTCAGGATGGTTCGTGACAAAATGGTATCAGAGCCGGTTGTCTCTTAATAGACCTATTTTTAGAGTTCCCTTGTTATTTGGGGGATGTAAAGGTAGATGGATTAGGATTTTTGGGACATTAGGGGTAAGTGCGAGAATATCTTCGCGAACTTTTTCTCATTCTGATCCTTGAGTTTCCATGGGATGTTCGGTTTTATTATTATTTTTGTTCTTGTTGATTGTTTACTGTTGGGATATGACAAGGAGAGTCTGACTAATGGACTCCATGAGTTCGTAGGGCCTAGAAAACCATTTGGAGCCGGGGCATAATTCTAATAAGCCTCTGTATGTTGGTGTTGTGTTTGACATCTGGATTCCAGCCATATGGTCAAGTCACCCACTGACACTAGTTCCCTTTTGTGGGTTTCTTGGACCTTTCTTGAATTCTGAATTTTTGTTTTGAAAATACTTATGTGAGAATTATGGAAATGGGTTTTAAAGGAAGGATTGGATTATAAAAAGGGGAAAAGGGTTTTTCAAAAATTAAATATAAGAATGATTTTGGAAGGTTGTATTTTTTTAACAAATTTTTGGGAGGAAGTGGAAATGATTTAACATGATTGGATTTTCCCTAATCTAAACTTGTGGTTTGTTGAAATAAAAGGTTTTGAAAGTGTGAATCATTTTAAATTAATTCTGAAAATTTGTTTTAAATGGGGTGTTTTGGGCTATTGAAAAGTGTTTTAATATGATGAATTGGTTTCAAAAATTGGGTTTTGAGCAGGTAGTGTTTTTCTGGAAAGGGGTTTTGGCCTTTGTGGTTGACGGATTATGAAAATAGACCTTGATGATTTTTTTTAAAATGGGAAAGGGATATTTGGAATAGAGTGACTATTTTTGGAAGTTCTATTAAATGAAATGGATTGTTTTTTTAATCAATTGGTTCTTAATGAAGCACAACTTGTCTTGTGAAATCGGGAAATGGTTTTTGATTTGGTGGTTAATGTGCCTTTGGAAGGTACATAATTATTTTTGTAATGATGATGTTTTGTTTTTTAATTTAGTGTTTTCATGGGTTCTCACATGAAAGGTTTTGTGGATATATAGACGAATGACTCGTATGGCATGGTATTTGAGTGCCTAGGGTGGCACATAAATGTTCATGTGAGCGATACTTGATGAAACACCATTGGTGAATGTGGAAATCCACCAATTTAGTTTATTTGGTTTTCAAAAGTGTTTTGAGCTGAAAAATTGGGGTTTTTATTATGAACCGACGATTATGTGGATAGTTTATCCTATGTCTTAGAAGTGTTTTCTATTCGGTATGCTTCCTTATGATCTAGAAGTCATACTCTTGTTGCATCTTGAGGTGGGATCTTGTTGGTGGCTCGGTTTTGGGGTAATGTTCAGTGGGTTTTTAAAGATGTGTTGTATGTTGTGATGTGGCCACAAATGGTTCTCCATTGGCATGCTTTCCAGTTGATCAACCTAAGGATTTGTTTCAAATGTTAAATCCACCTCTTAGAATGATACCTCATACCGTTTTTTGAAATAAAGATCTGTTTGGGCTTGATTTAATGTGTCTTCCCTTTAGGGTGGTTCTCTTGGTTGTAGTAGTTGTGATCATTGATTTTTAGTGGGTGTTTTTGTGTGCATTGTTCATTCTGCTCTTCGTTCGGAGTGAGATAAAATAGTGTTGTGTATCTCTATGTTCTTGTTTGGGTAAAAATGTGTTGTTGAGGAAGAGAGTTTCATGGTGTCTCCTGATTTGTTTTTTCTTCCTCGAAGTGTTATGTGGTACTGTGTGGAACTAATGGATAGAGTACAAGTTGGGGATTATCGAAGCCTGATTGAGAATCAAGAGCTACTTCATCCATCAGAGCTCTAGCCATATGTTTCGAAGTGAAGTTAACGCGTAGTCAGGAGTCCTAGGATTGTGCATTGTATTGATAAGATCATACCTCTACCATTTCAGTGAGGTAGTTACTTTTTTTTAAATCTTTTTGGTTTCAATGGCCCAATAATTGGGTCCCCTTCCCTCCCTGCCTTGAGTGGTGGGGGTTTTGATCTGTGCCGAAAGTGTTGACCTAGTTCTTGTACCCTCTGTTCGGGAGTGGGTGGTTTAAATGTTCATGTTATAACCCTCTTAACTTGGGTTGACAAGTTTTTATGGGATATTTTTTGTGGACTTTCCCAAGTGATGCCCAATTCTAGTTAATGTTTAATTATTTTTTTTTCTTTGCAAGTTGGGTTCTAATGGTGGGGAGACCCACCACGGGTCTCGTTGATTTTTCCTCCTAAGAACTTATCTAGTTCTAGTTGTTTATTAATAGTGGGGATTAAATTTTTTAATCCACTAGAATCTTTGGTTTTCCTGAGTTCTATTTGGTTTGGGTGATTGTTGGGTTCATTGGTAGAAGGCCAAAAAACTGGGTACTTGTTTGGTTGTGGAGGTAGTGACTTGATATTTCGGTTGATTCTCGGGAAGTGGTTAAGAGTTGGTGTTTTGGTTGAGGTAATAGGATTAAGTTCCATTAATAGTTGATGGTGTGTCATTGGATTAAGAAGCTGGAAAATATTTATAAATAATCCTTATGTGTTGATCAATCAGCTGGAATGTGCTATGTCTTTCCGGGGGAGGAAAAATTTAATGGTGGGGAGAATTGTCACACTCAGTTTTTTTTCTTTTCATGTCATGGTTTTGATCCAGTTAATTGAAAATAATGATCCTTTTATTGGGTGTTGGGTGAGATTAATTTTTATTTTTAAACTACCATATATGTCTAATCACCCTAATTTGGGTTCTCCATTGCTTTTTAGGAGTTTTTGGAGAAAGGGTGGTTACTTCATGATTTGGGCCAACTGTGAGCCCATTTTCAGATTTAAAAACATATTTTGTTTGTTTTATAACACATTCATTTTTTTATCATTTTTTACACATTACACTTCCCAATTGTCCTACAATGAAATATTAAAACTACCATATCCATTTTGATGCCTTAGAAATTCATAATCATGGGGAATTTGGGTTACTTATTTAGGTATTGGGCCATCCCATGAGCCCATTTCCAGTTTTAAAAAAATATTTTTTTTCTTTTATATATAATTCAATTTTTAATATTTTTCAGCGATTAAACCTCTCAATCTAATACAATACCCCTATCCTCACCCCCATTATCGATTTTACCTCTTTGGAGCTCATATGAGTCGCAGATTAGTGAAAAATTCTCAATGTATCTCAAATCATCTAGAATAGTGAAGGTGAATTCTTTCATCCATAAATCATTCCATTAATACTATTTTTCCCAAAAATAATCTTTCCCTGGTTCTTCCACACCTTAGGAGACTCTACAAGAATTTTCAAGCCATTAAATTTTCTCTAAGGGTGCAGATCTAATTGAGACGAAGAGTTTTCTAGTTGAAAAGGTGAGATTCCTTCTCCTCTCTCCTTCCTCTTCTTCCTCCTTTCATTATTTATTGGTTTTATAATCTACACTAGTAATGATAGACCGAGGGTTCTATTATCCTATGATTTTTTATGGGGTTTTTGTTCATTTGGGTCTGGTAGTCATTGGTTTAGGGTTTGTAAACCCTCAGATGGTGATATTGGGTGTGCATTTGCATTATGCCAATGATTTGAGGTAGGATATCCATTTCACACACCTTTATATTTTAGGATTAATCATTTTCTTGTTGTTTTAATCTGATATATAAGTTTATTATTATTTTTCAGTATTTGGATAATTTTCTTCGTGTGAAAAATGGTTGTTTAATCCTAGTTTTGTGAAAGGTAGTGTTGTTTTGTTATAAAAGTGCACACCAAGTGTTTGTTTAAATGTTACACTATCTTTAAAAACTATTTTTTGAGATTTAGAACCAGGTTTATAGTATTCTGAATATGTTACAGTTGATTTTATAAAATATTTCATTCAATTGGTGTCTTATTCTTTGTCAAGTGCTTAAAATAAATTGTCTTGTTTAAAAGGGCATGTCATGTGTTCAGTAAATTTCCTGGTTGGATTTTATGTGTTATGTTTGATTTAAAAATTATTTGTTTGGATTTATAAATGAATTTTAAGAATTATAAATGGTATTTTGGTTACTCATATGGATTTCTAATTTGTATTTGGTTTTACAAACAAATGGGTTTTGGTTTACAACATGTTTTGGCCCGAGTTGTTGAAAAATGGCCCGTTTCACATCTTTATGAAAATAGTTGTGTTTTGAATATGTAACCTGAATGTTTTAAGGGATTTATGAATGTGTTTTGATGATTTAAATTTTGTTTATACAACTCCTTAATAAAATTTAAATGCATACCTTGGTCAAATGATAGTTTTGGGAAAGTCTTAAAGGCCCATTTGGCATTTATTTGTTTTGTAAAAATGGTTTCCATGTGTATTTCATGTTCTATATTTTGGGGAAATTTTATGGTCCATGAAAATGATTTATTAATTGGTTTTGGGGTATCAAAATCTGGGTTGTTATGTTATTGATGGGTTTGTGGCCTTAAAATAACATTTTTGAATGGATTTTATGTGCAAGGCCTCGTTATACTCCTTGAAATTGTTTTACGAATCTTTTTAGTGGTTTATTGATTTGTGAAAGAAATGTGAAGCATTTTTGTGGGATGTTTGTGTGTTTATGGTTTGGTAATGTAATTTTGATGTGGAAATTTTATTTTATAATTTTTTTAACTTTATTGATCACTAAAGGGAATCCCAGGTATCTAGGTGGGCAGACGTGTACTAGTATGCTAGTGATTCCGTGGGGTTTGGCCCCTGTTTCACGTAACAAGTTTGACGGTGACAAAACTTACTTAAATATGATGATGATGTTTTTAGGGGAACACTAGGTTATGGTTATTCTCCCTAATATTGGCTCGTGTGCATGAGAGTAGATATTTATTATGGTTACTTTCACCGAGATACGAGGTACCTGGGGCTCACAACTAACTAGTGCCTAGGGGTGTTCCCGTGACTTGTGCTCTTTGGCTATTTTGTACTCACTATCGGCATACAGTGTGTTTAGTTGGTAAATTCATTAGTGTGTGTGATTTATTTAAAAGTTTACATTCTTTAAATCAAACCTCTTGAAAACTAATTTCATTTTGAAGTTGCACCTCTTTTAAAATTGTTACTAGCATTCTTGTTTATAAAACATGCAAGTTTTTGTCTAGTAATTGTTTTATAGCATGACACTCATTTGGAAAACATACCTTTATATTGGTATTTAAAACTTGAACTTGAAGTTTATTTTATTTTAATGGATGTTCATTGGGAATAAAATATTGGGCTAACCTACTGAGTTTTAATACTCATGCCTATAGTCTTCTTCTGTTTTTAGCCCCTGTACAGGTTTCAGATTGATTTCGATCACCTTGGGAGATGTGTGATCATTGTGTTGGAGAGTGACCAGAGGGGTCACATGGAGTTATTTGGTTATCATGTTTGGTCAGTTGAGTTGTTGGTTTAGTTTTACTTTCAATTTCTTGTACAAATAATGTTCAATTCAATTTTTATATAAATGTATTTTTGGCTATCCATTTCTTTCCGCTATTTGTTTGATTGTTTATATATGGGTGAAATCGTTCCCTTGTGTACTCTATTGATTACCTTGGTGCTTGTCGCCATCCCAGGAGGATCAGGAACGCCTCTCTGGACTTGTCACGGGCTGGCCTGGGTGACCAGTTCAGGGTCAACTCGGGCTGGTTCATGACAATCCTCAACACTATAACACTACCATACAACTGAAATTTCAGATAAAATAATGTGTTACCTCCTCTTATCCTTCTCTCAATATCTCAAACACCCAAAATATGACAACCCATATTTTATTACATATTAATTCAATATTTACTACATAAAGGTATACATTAAATAATTATATAATACCATGGATCCTAGTGGTTTTGGAAAATTAGGTACATAGAATACTTACTTGTATTAAAAATACAATGAAATTATTAAAAAATTCCATAACATTCTCCAAAAAATTCCCCTGTTATTCTAAAACTGTACAGGATAACCTGAGGCCATACATAATAAATGGGTGAGCTATAAACCCAAGTAAGGGAATAAAATAACAATAACATAATTTAAAATAGTACATGTGATTAAAGATGAATATCAGGGTAACATAAGAGGGGTGAGAATCATAATTTTGAATAATGAGGCATGATATTACATGATAGCATAAAGAAAACATATGAATGTGGAAAAAACATAAAACATGACATAATAAACATAAGTAAAATATAACCATAAAGACAACATAACATAGTGTGATTCTAATAAACTCATATTCACCATATATAAAATATCATGAGATAAAAACATTACCCAATGAATTGGAGGGATATATAATTCTAATCCCATCCATCACTTTCATAACATGTACATGCTTAAGTGTGCCAGATAGATCATACAACATAAGGATTCCTTTAATCACATTCAATCACATGATTAAGGAGTGTGAGATACATACATGGAATTACCTAATAAATTAATGATAAGTACATCTAGGTGAATACCATTGAGTATAAATGGGGATGCGAATTCACAACACAATTGTTTGGCATGAAAAATGATAGGATAATTTTGGAAGCATAATGGCAGTATGTAAGGATTAATAGAAGGGATTAATGAGAGTGAATGGGGTATATAATAAATTTTAAATCATAAGGATAATAAAATGGGTATGTAATAACATAACCTGATATTCATAATTGTAAATTAAAGGGCATAATACAAAGAAGGTGATTGAATAAAGAGGATAAGGAGAGGATCCCTTACCTTGAGAGGAAACTTCTAAAATATTAGGAGGAGTTTTTTAAGAGATTGGAGGAACATTTGGAGGACTATAAAGATGGAAATTCAGAATAATGTCATCCTACAAGAGTTTTTAGTGAAGCTGAATGGGAGGTTGTGTGGTTTTATATAGAAAAAGAGAGGAGAACGATTTATTAATTTCCAAACCTAGGTTTTGGAATCTATACGATAAAGTAATAAACACTATAAACATTCCAATGGTTTCTTCCAAATAAGAGTGGATTTCATTATTTTATAAGGCTAATAACTAAACACATTAAAATAATTCCTTGGTGATGTGTAACTGAGTCATGTTTATAAAGAATTGTTTTTAAAACCTTAAAATACAATATAGATTTTGTAGGATTCATTAAGGATTTATAAAATTAATTATATAAATTCAAAAATACATTAAATTTAAGGGTAAATATATATTTATTCATGGATACCTTTTATGGAATATATTATATCACTTTTGGGTCATTTTGATGTCATAGTACATACCATATATTTATACCATATTTAATTTTTACCTGAAAATTCAATTATCTCAGAAAATTTTGAAAAATTAACATTTTATAATTTAGATGTTATGATTTCAAAAATAATATTTATTATATCGAAAATAATTCTTTAATTATGAGAATTTTCACTTTTAAATAAAAAATTCCCACTTATTAAAAAATACTGGTTTTTAACAATAATAATTTTATGACCCTTATAAAAACTAAATTTGACTTCATAAAATTATATTATCATTTATATTTAATAAATATTATTTAATGATAATATTTTATTAAAATACCATTAATTTTAAAAAATATTTAATTCATCAAAATATGTTTTTGGATTAAAAATATATATTTCCTAAGAATATAATTTGTGTTTCATCGCATCAAATTCTATTTTTTATCAAACTCATTATTTAATAATTTAAAAATTAATATTAAAGTGGGATAAATATAATAATTATTTTATTGAAAATAAAATATAAAAATTTATATTATTAGGTTCTAGATACATATCCATTTATTATACCAATGAATTCCCTAAGATTAATAAGTAAGATGGTGAGATTTTGATAATGTGGCTCAACAAACATGGTTTGAGCCATGATCTCGATGATCTTGAACTTATCCTGTAAATATTTTTTCTCATGCTTTAGTTATTGAATCTCAGGTTCAAATTGCTTAAGGGAAAATCCTAGTGATGATATCTCCCTTAAAAACTCTGATAAATGGGATTTATAGGGTATGATCCTACTAGTCGAGGCTATCGCTCCTTCATTCTATGTCAATTAGAATTTATCATAACCCATAATATACTAATCTTAATGGTCACTATACAATGGATATGTTATCAATGGTTAGGATGGTTAATGGTATTTTAAATCAGATAGGATACAACTTATAACATTCTAAAATAACCAAAGTTTTGTATTTATTTTCTATATCTAAATTACTAAATAATGTATTTGTTCACTCAAAAATGGATTTTAAATTATAAAAGTTTGGATCGTTACATTATTATCCCCTTCAAAAATTTCACCCTTGAAATTTTAATTTAATATACTGAAATAGATGAAGATACTTCTATTTTATTTCCTCTTCTCTTTCCCATACTAATTCCTCAAACTTTTGGATCCACCATAACACTTTGATCAAGTGAGTTGTCTTGTTTCGTAGAAATTTTTATCTATGATCTAAGATCTTTACCAGATGCTCCTCACATGAAGGATCATTATCTAATGGTACCACCCACAGATTCAGTATATGTGAGGGGTCTAATATGTACTTCCTCAAGAGGGATACACAGAACACCTAATGTACTTGATATATATTAGGTGAGAGTGCTAGTTGATAGAACATCACTCTGATGTGATAAAGGATCTCAAAGGGGCTGATGTATGTAAGAAAAATATTTCCATTCTCTCCAAAAACCGTGACTTTCTTTCATGATGATATTTGAAGTAACAATTTATCTTTGAACTAAAACTCTAGTTCTCATCAAAAATTATCTACAAATCATTTCTCATGTCTTTGTGAATATTTCATATGACACTGAATGGTTCAAACCTTCTCTATAATTTATTAGATAAGATCAGTTCCCATTAACTTCTAATCTCCAACTTCATCATTACATGTCAGAGTCTGGAATCTATTCCCATAAAAATCCTTATAATGTGCCATTTTAATTCTATAATGGAAACTATTATTATATGAGAACTCCACTAGGGGAAGGCGATGGTCATGACATCCTTGAAAATCTATTAAACATGATCTCAGTATATCCTATATATTTTGAATGGTCCTTTTATATTGACCGACCATATGAGGGTGATAAATAGTGATGAAGCATAGTTTTGTATCCAATTATTACTGATGGATTCTATAAAACCTTGTGGTAAACCTCAAATCTAGATTAGATACAATAGAGAGTGGAAATCCTCATAGTCTTACCACTTCCCTTATGTACATCTTAGTGATCTGGTCAAGGGAGAAATCTTCCATGATAGCAATGAAATGTGTTGACTTGGTAAGGCAATTTAATACCACCTAGATGGTGTTATTTCATTTATAAGTCTTAGGTAGTCCTATGATTAAGTCCATTGTTATTTTTTCACATTTCTATACTTGTTTGGTAAATGGTTGCATCATACCCTTATTCTTCTAGCATACCTTTTTGACTTTTTGGCATACCAAGCATCGAGATACAAACTTCACAATCTCCCCTTCATGTTTTCTCATCCTAAGTTTTTCTTAAAATATATATACATATTAGTAGTTCTTTTATGAATAGAGAATGATGAACTATGTGCATCATAAAAAATTTCCCTCTTTAGTTCTAGTTTTTGTGGGACACATATCTGAGTTCCAAACCTTATAACTCCATATTTAGGAAATTTAAATTCTAGAATATTTTCTACCTTATTCTGTAGTAACTCATTATCTTTATAGGCCTTTATGATCCTATCAAGAATATATTTTTGAGTTTTTAAATTAGTAAGGTAGGATAGAGATATTTCTATTATTCCCATATCCATTATTTTCATGTCAAAGAATATTAGATCCCTTACAATCCTCATCATAGATAGGGTTGTAGGATCATATCTATTGAGAGCATCTTACACTTTATTTGACTTTCCATGATGGTAATGGATTGGAAAATCAAAATCCTTGATTAGATTTAACCACATTTATTGTATCATATCATGATCCTTTAGTGTGTATATATACTTGGGTATTTTATGATTTTTTATACATGTCACACTTTCTTTGTAGAGATAATGTTTCCAAATATTCAACATGAAGATCACTACTTCCAATTCAAGATCATGCATTGGGTATTTTTTCTCATGGATCTTTAATTGTAGATAGGTATAGGCTATCAATTTTTTATCTTTCATGAGCACACAACCCAAGACATTTTTGGAATCATCACTATAGATCACAAATCCTTCCCCATTGGTGGATAATGTGAGAACATGTGTTGTGATTAGACTCTTCTTTAGATATTTAAACCTTTCTTCATATTCATCAGTCCTAAAAAAATTGACTCCCTTTTGAGTAATATTGGTTAGTGGGCTTGAAAACCATGAGATGTTTCTCACAAATCGATGATAGTAACCAAATTATCAAAGGAAACTATTTATTTCCATTGTAGATTTTGGTCTTGGCCATCCTTAAATTGCCTCTTTTTTTCATGAATCTATAGATATCCCTTTATTGGTGATAACATTCCTTAATAAAGTTACTTTATCCAACTAAAAATCACATTTTTTGTAATTTGAAAATAAATTTTCCTTTCACATGGTTTTTAGTATAGTAGTTAAATTATCCTCATGTTCCTCCTTTATTTTATAGTATATAAGAATACCATTTATAAAGACTAACACAATTTTTTCAAGGTATCCCCTAAAGATTCTATTCATTAAGTCCATGAAGATTCCTGGAGAATTAATGAGTCCAAATGGAATCACTATGAACTATTAGTACCCGTACCTTGTATGAATACAAATCTTGGAGATATCCACCTTCTTTACCTTCACTTGATAATATCCCAATTGAAGATCTAGCTTAAATAAGTACTGGGATCCATGTAGATAATTGAACAAGTCATCAATATATGGTATGATACATGTTATTTATCGTGATGTTATTGAGTTCATGATAATCAATGTAGAGGCGCATTGACTCATCCTTCTTCTTGATGAATAGGACTGGAACACCCCATAGTAAAGTACTTGGGCGTATAACCCCTTTATCCAGATTCTCATGTAGTTTCTTCTTCAGTTCCTTGAGTTCAAAATAAAAACCATTATATATGGAGTATTGGATATTGGAAAATCTTTGGTTATGATATTAATTGATAACTCAACCTCACAGTTAGGAGGAAAACCAATAAATTATTTAGGAAACACATCAAAAAATTCCCTTATAATGTCCATGTCATCAAGGATTATCTTTTCTTTAGTATTAATTATTTGAGATAGATAAAATTTCACAGAAGGAAATAGTATCCACACTTAATATGTTGGTACAAAAGAATATTAATTATCCTCCTTTCACATGTATACAACCAGAGGACAATTCATGAAACAGAGGGTGATTTCCATCTCTTGGAAATTTATGTTGGATCTATATAAAGAAAGCCAATCTATACCCATAATTGCATCAAATTACAATAAAGGGAGTATCATAATATTTTATAGGAAATTAAGCCCAAAAAATTGTATAGGGGATGAGTAATATGATTGTGATGAAAAAATTGTCCCATTCATCATATTCACCGATAACTTTACTTCCATGTTTTGATGTGGTGTTTGAATAGTTCTACTAAAATTCCATGACATGAAAGAATGCATAAAAAAATGGAATATAAGCCTGAATTTCATGTTTTGATTTTAGTTCTAATAATTTAATTCACCCAAAAAGACTCAGGGTTAAAAATTACTAAACTATTAAACACGTAAAAGGGAAACTATGAACATTGAATGGATAAATCATAAATAACATATATCACTTAACCTATGAATTTCTATGTTTTAATCTAAGTTCTCCATGGTCTATTTTGTTTCATGAAATATTTTGTTCATTTTTTACCTTTCATAATAGTTCATAAAGAAAATGTGAATTTATGAAAACATATCCCTTGGTAGTTTAAAACTAGGTGTGCAAAAATGTCTATTGTTGTGCACGTGGTGAAAATCGAGCCCAGATTAATGCACTCTATTTTTGGTTATTATCCCAAGGTACAATTGTGCGAGAGTCACATCCACTTGTAGTATCCATAAAAGAATATATTTTCTTAGAAAACACTTACTCTATAAATTAACAAAATTAAGGAATGTTTTCCAATGTTTAGTCTTATCCCTAAGGAATTCACTGGATTATTCTAATCATATTCCCAAATTTAACTAGATCTAATTCTGATACCTATCATGACAAACCATATTTTAATACACATTATTTAATGATTTATTACATAATGTTACACATTAAACAATACAAAAAGAACATTAATCATAGTGTATTTAGGAAATTAGGTACATATAATAAAAACTTCCAATAGAAATATAACGACATTATTGAAAACTTCTGTAACATGCTCCTAAAATTCCATTGTTCTTAAAAAACTGAATGGGATAACCTGGGGATGTACATAAGAAAGAGGTGAGATATAAATCTCAGTAACTAAATAAATAAATAATAGAATAAGGTAAATATGTATGTGTGATCCAAGTTTCATATCACGTTAACATAATAGGGGTGAGAATCATAATATTGAATAATGAGTCATGATATAACATGATAACATAAAGGAAACACAGGAATTTGGAAACAACATAAAACATGAAATCATAAACATAATTCAAGGATAAATACTAAGAAAACATAACATAGTGTACCTAGGATAACCTCAAATTCACCATACATGTCATTTCATGAGATAAAAATATTACCCAATGCATTGGAGGGATATATAATTCAGGGACCACCTATCACACTCATATCATGTACATGTATAAGTGTTCCACATAGATCATAAAAAATAAGGATGAATTTCATCAATTTTAATACCATGATTAAGTAGTGTGAGATAAATACATGTAACTACCAAATAAATTAAGGATAGTTATATCAAGGTGAATATAATTTATTGGAAATGGGGATGAGTATTAACTAGATAATTGTTTGACATGAAAAATCATAGGATAATTTTCGCAGCACAATAATGGTATAAAAATATTCATAGAAGGGATTAATGAGATTGAAATGGTATTTCATCTCTTGGAAATAATAATTAAAGTAAGAGTGTTATTTTTTAACGTAACCCAATATTAATAATTGGAAATTAAATGGAATAATACAAAGAATTTTCTTTAATGAATAGGAGAAGGAGGAGATCCCTTACCTTGAGAGGATGCTTATAAAAGATTTGGAAGAGTTTATTAAGAGATTAGGGGAACCTTAAGAGGAATCTAGAGAGGTAAATTAAGAGTAATGTTATGATACAAGAGTTTTTGGTGAAGAGTAATGGGAGGTTTTATGGGTTTATATAGAAAAATAAATGAGAATTCTTTATTAGTTTATCAATTTAGATTTTACACTCTATATGATAAATTAATCAAAACCAAAAACCTTACCATGGTTTTTCCCATGATTTTTTCCAAATAGTATTGGTTTTAGTTATTTTATAAGGATGTGAACCAAAATGTAATAAACCGGCTCTTATTTTAGAGGTATGGGCTTCTTCTTTCCTTTTCCTTAAGTGTTTTTGAGAAAATATGGGAAATGGAAAAAACTCTTGAATTTTGGAACTACACGCCGTGTACTTTATCCACACGCCGTGTACTTTTGGCCGTGTAGGGATGAGTACACGGGGCGTGTAGCCATGCCGACGACAAAGGGTGTAGGAACTGACTACACATCGTGTAGTGGTACCTTACACGCCGTGTAGTCAGTCGGCAGGCTTAAACAGTAAGGCGGTGGCGTCGCTGCCAGCTGGGTGGCAGTACACGCCGTGTACTTGGGAGTACATGCCGTGTATTATTGTCGGCAGATGAACAGTGTGGCGGTGCCGCTAAATGAACAGTTAAATGAAAGGAGTACACACCATGTACTTTGTAGTACATGCTGCGTACTTTGTTTTTTCAGCTTAAAACAGGAAGTAGCCTCCTCATTTGGAAGAGGAGGCGTTTGAGCCATTTTGGAGCCAAAGGAGGAGGCCAGACCTTTGAAGATCCGCCGGGAGTTCATTTGGAATCCAATTCGGCTTCGGACGATCTCGTTGGAACCGCTCCTCCTGGTACCGTTCTTGCTAATTCTTCTCCCAACGTAAGTTATTTATGTTTGAATGAGTTTTGTTCTTCATCAGATCTACACCGTTCTTGGGCGTTTATGGAGTCGGCGTTCGGGTATAGCGTTCGTTGACGAATAAGGTAGGTGGATTGGTGTTTATTTTCCAACTGTTGTGCGTTTTTGTGCGTTTTCGTGCCACGAACCCATGTTGGGGTGTCATGTGGATGAGGACATTGCTATATTTAATGCCTAGAATTGCATAGGTGATTAAATGGTGATAATAAAATGATGTTTGGGATCGTTTCTTGGATCCATGACCATCCCGAGGGGTGTGTTCCTCTGTTTAGCCGTTTGGCCAGGATACCCGAGGGTATGCCTTAAATGTAGTAACTATAGAATTGACTTGAGAGGAATTTCTTGTTTACTACATTTTGATATGTTGGGAATGGCCCGGTTACCTGTTTAGCCTGAGGGCGTTGTTATGATTAGCCTGAGGGCGTGAATGTTTTAGCCTGAGGGCTGTCGTTATTCCTCCTGAGGGAAACCTTTCATGCCTGAGGGCTTGACTTCTGTGCCTGAGGGTGACACTTCGTATGCTTGAGGGAAATAATTTCTGTTATTCCTGAGGGCAATACCTGCGGGTTGGATTTTGTATGGCCTGAGGGCAAGCCTGAGGGCGTGGTTACTATTTTAGCCTGAGGGCACGGTTCTAGTTGGCCTTAGGGCTTGGTGCTGTTGAGCACAAAAATGTTACTAAATTAAAGGAATTAAAGGAATAATAAAATGAAAATTTAACTGTTCAGTTAGTTACTTTTGAGTAATGCTTAGTTATTTCATTTTACTACTGCACACTTGTTGCATGTTTTACACACAATTGAGCACGGGCCTTTGGTGGGTGCCTACTGAGATATATTTCTCACACCCTGTTTGGGTCACACTTTTCGGCCCAAACAGATTACGTTGCTGCAGGTGTAGATAGGGGCAAGAGTCCCTATACAGGTACTTGACTGTTGCTGAGGAGTATGAGGGCATGGGACCGAGCCTAGGCTCGCGATGCCGCTACTAGCTGTTTTTCTTGCTTTACTGTTCTCTGTTTTCTGCTGTACTGTATTGATGTATAACATGTTCTGGATGTTTTCCTATAACTTGAAACATGTAGCATCATAACTTATATACTATTGGTTATATCCACTACTGTAGTTATTTCAGTTGTGTATGTTTACTGCTTCCGTTGTTGTTGAATGTTCATTTTGGTATTCTGCTGCGCTACACTTTGATAAATGAGGGCATAGTTTCCCCACTATCAGACCTGGGCCCTCGCTGCTAGTCGGCAGCCTCTGGCATTTGGGGAAATGCGCTTGAGGTCACGTGGTGAACCGGGCTCAGGGAACCCGTTGGGTGGCACCCGGGTCCGAGACGTTACAAAGTGGTATCAAAGGAGGTTCTTTTCTTTGACTTACTATTTGGAGCCGTAGTCAGGGTTAGGATGAACGATGGTTGGTAATAAGCTGTGCCCAGGCATAGCTAACCTGTGTATAGGGAAAAGCCAGTCTACCTTGTACTTTGCATTCTTTTGATCTTGCAATTTTACGGTTGATATGTTTTCATCGTTGGGTGACGCGCTTGGATTGTGCTGTTTATATTTTATCTGTGGGTTCTATTTAGTTGCAACCCGATGAGATGAGGGTATGCCGTCTCATGCATCATATAGGCACATGATAGATATCACATGCCATGCATAGTTTCCATGCCATGTAGGTGCATTAGAAATTCGCATGTTGTTGTGATAGTTGTTGTGTTAGAAAAGCATGCTGTTGTGATAGCTGCTTGATAAATACCTGCCTTGTGATATGGTATTTTTTTTGAGCTTGTTTATAGAATGGACGCCAAAATTTGGTCTTTGGGGAGTATGGGCCCCCATTGACTGGAATTTTGTGGATCATTGACTGGTTATTGGTTATAACACATATAATATGTCAAACTTTGATTCGTGGGGTGTATGGGCCCCCATGGGTCGGAATTTGACACTTAGGTGTTGTTTTTCGGTATTTTATGGGTTCCTGGGAAGTTTCTGAGGCATACTGTTCGGAAAACCCAGAATATACGCCATGTAGGACCTCATACACACTGTGTGTGTTCTTCTGTTCGGGAAGAAAAATGAACTTTTTGAGTACACGACGTGTACCCCGAGTACACGCCGTGTAGTCTCTTCCCGTGTCACAAACTGTGTGGACGACGACACAGGGTAGGGAAAGACTTGGGTAAAACACGCCGTGTAGTTTTAGGAAAACCGTGTAGTGCTGACCCGGAGTCCGGCCGTGTCACTAACAACACGGGTCGGTGAACTTCCGTACAGAACACACCATGTCAATGATGGACACGCCGTGTAGTGAGACCTGGGGACTCGGCCGTGTAACTAACAAACACGGGCCAGTTTCACCGTTTCATGAACATGCCATGTACCTTTGGAGGACACGCCGTGTAGTCTTGTCCGAGGACAGACCGTGTGGAGTTAAGTCGAGTAGTCGGTCGTGTCACAGATGACACAGGAAGTTGGAAAATAACACCATACACGCCGTGTAAGTATTATACACGCCGTGTAGTTTTGTTGAACGGAAACCGTGTGGCTTAGCCGTGTTGAAGGACCCGGGCAGGGGAAGGGAAGTCAAGTACATGCCATGTAGTTCGTGTACACGCCGTGTAGTCTTGTTTTTCCAATTTCGAATACCTTCTTCCTCTTGTTCCATTTGTGGTTCCTTTACTTTCAGTCTTAATAATCTTGAATCTGAGGCGTGCTTTTGACCTTGTAAAGTCATGCCGCCCAGACGACTGCGAGTTGTTCGCCAAGAGATAAGTGACGATTATACTCCGGTGATGGTGGGCCATGGGCTACCAGTTGATCTACCAGTAGAGCCAGATGCGGCACCAGTTGTTATATCGGACACAGGCGCGGAGGCGCAGTTCTGTGAAGGCTTATTGCGGTTCATGCAGACCTTTCAGGGAGCACCGCAGGCTGCCACAACTATGGCCGAGCTGACACGTATCTTTCAGCAGCAGCATCCGCCTACGTTTTCAGGGGATGGCGGACCACAGGCTACAGAGTCTTGGCTAGGATCGATGCAGGCTATTTTCGATCATCTTGAGATGCCTCCAGGGCGGAGGGTCAAGCTCGCGACTTACATGCTGCGTGATTCTGCCAAGAGGTGGTGGGATGTTACCACCCAGTCAGAGCATCACAAGGACATGGCGTGGGAGGATTTTCAGACAGTCTTCTATGAATTCTTCTTTCCCGAGACGCTGAGGGAAGATAGAGCTCGAGAGTTCATGAATCTGCAGCAGGGAGCTATGTCAGTGATGGACTATTCTGCTCGTTTTACGGAGATTCAGCGCTTTGCACCCATGCTGGTGGGTGATGAGACGCTGAGAGCCAGACGTTTTGAGGATGATCTTCGGTATGACATCCGAGCATTGGTGAATGTTTTCAGGTTGCCTATTTTACACGCGATTTTGAATCAGGAGTTGATTACAGAGAGGAACCTGCGAGAATCTAGTAGTGTGGTCCAGGGTGGTTCGACACCAGTTACTGGTACTATTTCTACTGGCAAGAGGAAGAGACAGATGGACTTCTCTCAGGGCGGCAGTACCAGCCAAGCAGCTTCTTCAGGTGGCCCGATCAGGTGCTACCAGTGTGGTAGAGAGGGGCACAAGAAGCCGCAATGTCCACGAGACCCAGTGGAGTGCTGAGCTTGTGGGAAGATGGGCCATCTGCAGCGCTTTTGCAGGGCGTTTCTACCAGTGGCTAGTGAGAGGGGTTCTGTGCAGACTCCGCGTGCGGGAGCAGGACCAGTGGCTTCTTACCAGTCAGGGAACTGGAATACGCCAGGGTGTGTAGGCAGAGATGGTGGACATGGTCGTGGTGGCCAGACACCAAGATCTCAGAGGCAACAGGGTGGGACAACTCAGGGTAGCCAGGCTGTGTCGCAGGGCCGCGGCACTGGACAGGCATATGCAGTGCAACAGACCCAGCCGGAGCAGGATCCCGGGCCTTCGACAGTCAGAGGTACTATTCTAGTAGCTTCTGTCTTGTCTTCAAGTACTTTTTGATACGGGTGCTACACATAGTTTTATATCAGTACCCATTGTGGAGAGCCTTGGGCTCGGTGTTTCTACTTCTTCTGATATCTTGACGCTAGACACTCCTTTGGGGACTAGGACGGTTGGTGTGCGTCAGTGCAAGGAGTTCCCCCTTGAGGTTGGTGGGTGTCACTTCATTTGGGACCTCTATTTCCTAGAGATGACGAGCTATGCCGTCATTCTCAAGATGGACTGGTTGGTTCCCTTCCAAGTTTTTGTAGACTGCTATCGTCATAGGGTGCGTTTCACGTCACCAAAGGGCGGGGAGTTTCTATACAAAGGCGAGTGGGATGTTTAGGGGAGTCGAGCTGGACCAGAGCATCATGGGAGAGGTGGATTCACAACCCAGATTGCGAGCTTATATCCGGATGACCAGGGGACTTGTCATACGGTTTTCCCTCCAATTATCGATCTTTTCAGGGATGTCTTCCCGGACGACTTTTTGGGTCTACCTCCGGTGCGTGAGGTGGATTTCTCTATCGAGCTTGTGCCAGGAGCAGCACCGGTGTCCATTCCTCCTTATAGGATGGCCACGCCTGAGTTGCAGGAGCTCAAGAGGCAGTTGGAGGAGCTACAAGCAAAGGGTTTTATCCAACCCAGTACTTCTCCTTGGGGTTCTCCAGTCCTCTTTGCGAAGAAGGTGGATGGTACCCTTAGGCTGTGTGTGGATTATCAAAAGCTGAACCAGTTGACGGTTGAGAACCGATATCCCTTGCCGAGGATTGATGATCTGTTTGATCAGCTTCGTGGAGCACGAGTGTTCTCAAAGATTGACTTGAGATCCAGATATCATCAGCTGCGCGTTAGACCATCTGATATACTTCTCACTGCTTTCAGGAGTAGGTATGGTCTATATGAGTATACAGTTATTCCCTTTGGACTCACGAACGCGCCAACAGTTTTCATGGCTCTGATGAATCGTGTGTTCCATCCGTATCTTGATTCATTTGTGGTAGTATTCGTGGACGACATATTGGTGTACTCTCACACTCGACACGACCATGCCACCCATATTGAGATCGTATTGAGTAAACTGAGAGAGCATCGCCTTTATGATAAGCTCTCGAAGTGCCACTTTTGGATGGACCAGATTCACTTCCTGGGTCATATCATCTCAGAGGCTGGAATTTTAGTAGACCCGGAGAAGGTGAGAGAAGTAGTTTCCTGGGATCAGCCTAAGAACGTGTTTGAGATACGAGGTTTCTTAGGGCTGGCTGGTTACTACAGACGTTTCATACATGACTTCTCTCGCTTAGCAGCACCGTTGAAAGGTCTGACTAAGAAGGGTGTGAAGTTCGTTTAGTTAGAATCTTGTGAGACAGCTTTTCAGGACCTGAAGGGAAGGTTGACATCAGCACCGATCCTGATACTCCCAGAGCAGGGGAGGAGCTCTATAGTTTATTGTGATGCGTCAGGGATTAGGCTGGGAGCTGTTTTGATGCAGGGCGAACGAGTTGTGGCGTACGGGTCTCGACAGTTGAGGCCACATAAGAGGAATTACCCGACGCGCGATCTCGAGTTGGCTACAGTTGTGCATGTGTTGCGCTGTTGGAGACATTACCTATTGGGAGAGAATTTTGTGGTTTTCACCGACCATAAAAGCCTCAAGTATATCTTTACTCAGTGTGACCTGAATCTGAGGCAGAGAAGGTGGGTCGAGTACCTACAGTCCTTAGATTTTGAGCTTGCCTATACACCTGGTAAAGGTAATGCAGTAGCCGATGCACTGAGCAGGAAGACTCAGATACAGGCAGTGCAGAAGGACAGTGGTGAGTGGTAGCTTATGGCCTTGTTCTCTGAGATGCATCTAGAGGTGCATGATAGTCTGGGGCAGACTTATCTTTCCTCGTTAGCTGTGACTTCTACCCTCCTAGACAGAGTGAGGATGAGGTAGCTATCGGTTTCCGAAGGCCTAGTTCAATGGGAGTCGGTGGCAAGTGAGGACCCTCCTCCTGGTTGGACGATAGGCGATGACGAGGTTTTGCGTTTCCATGGACGTGTATGGGTTCCAGGGGATATAAACGAGGAGCTGATAAAAGAGTTTCATGCTTCAGCTTGGGCAGTTCATCCCGGGGTTACCAAGATGTAACGAGACTTGAGACATCAGTACTGGTGGCCGGGTATGAAGAGAGAGATAGCTGGTTTTGTTACGAGGTGTTCCACCTGTCAGTAGGTGAAGGCAGAGCATCAGAGACCAGCTGGGCTGTTACAGCAGTTGTCCATTCTGGAGTGGAAATGGGATGATGTCGCAATAGATTTCGTGACGGGTTTGCCAAGGTCACCTCGAGGCAATGACGCTGTATGGGTTGTTGTGGAAAGACTTATGAAGGTAGCTCACTTCTTGACAATCAAGGAGACCTTTGGTGTGGATGAGCTCGGAAGGCTGTATATCCGAGAGATCGTACGTCTGCATGGGGTCCCTCGTTCTATCATTTCAGATAGGGACACCCACTTTACGTCTCGTTTCTGGCAGAGTTTTCAGAGGGCACTGGGTACACAGGTGCTTCTGAGCACAACATACAACCCTCAGACTGATGGCCAGTCAGAGCGGACGATACAGGTGCTAGAGGACATGCTGCATGCATGCGTCCTAGACTTTGGGGGCTCTTGGGAGAAGCATATACCCTTAGTCGAGTTTGCCTAAAACAATAGTTTTTAGGAAACTATTGAGATGGTACCATACAAGGCTTTATATAGTAGGACATTCCGATCACCTTTGTGCTGGTTAGAGGCAGGTGAGGCAGCTTTACTGGGACCACAGCTCGTGTAGGAGACATCTGAGCAGGTCCAATTAATTCAGAAGCGGATGGCTACCGTGCAGTCTCGTCAGAAGTCTTATGCTGATCGCCGTAGATGACCTTTGGAGTTCGTGGTTGGGGATCAGGTTTTCTTGCGTGTTTCACCGAGGCTGGGACACAAACGGATCAGGAGACCGGGTAAGTTTTCGCCGAGGTATGTGGGGCCATTTGAGATTCTGGAGAGAGTCGGACTAGTTGCCTATCAGTTGCAGTTACCGCAGCGGTACCAAGCCATGCACGACGTCTTCCACGTGTCTCAGTTGCGTCACTACCATACAAACCCATCTCACACCTTTCAGCCAGAAAAGGTTGAGCTTCAGCATGATGCATCCTTTGAGGAGCATCCGATATGTATCATTGACAGGAGCATGAAGGTTCTCCGAGGCCAGTCAGTTCCTCTCGTACGGGTGCTATGACAGCATGGCCGAGTGCGGGATGAGACCTGGGAGCGGGAGGCCGACGTACGTGCTCAGTGGCTAGAGCTGTTCCGAGCTTTATCTTTTCCACCCTGGAAAGGGCAATTCAGGGATGAATTGCTATAAGGGGGGAAGTTTGTAAGAACCCGGCTCTTGTTTTAGAGGTATGAGCTTCTTCTTTTCCTTTTCCTTAAATGTTTTTGAGAAAATATGGGGAATGGGAAAAAATCCTGAATTTTGGAACTACACGCCGTGTACTTTATCCACACGCCGTGTAATTTTGGCTGTGTAGGGATGAGTACACGGGGCATGTAGCCATGCCGGTGACAAAGGGTGTAGGAACCGACTACACTCCGTGTAGTGGTACCTTACATGCCGTGTAGTCAGTCGGCAGGCTTGAACAGTAAGGCAGTGGCGTCGCCGCCAGCTGGGCGGCACTACACGCCATGTACTTGGGAGTACATGCCGTGTATTATTTTCGGCAGATGAACAGTGTGGCGGTGCCGCCAAATGAATAGTTAAATGAAAGGAGTACACGCTGTGTACTTTGAAGTACACACCGTGTACTTTGTTTTTTCGGCTTAAAACAAGCAGTAGCCTCCTCATTTGGAAGAGGAGGCGTTTGAGCCATTTTGGAGCCAAAGGAGGAGGCCCGACCTTTGAAGATCCTCCGGGAGTTCGTTTGGAATCCAATTCGGCTTCGGACGATCTTGTTGGAACCGCACGGGTAAGCCCTTCCTCCTCCTAGTACCGTTCTTTCCAATTCTTCTCCCAACGTAAGTTATTTACGTTTGAATGAGTTTTTTTCTTCGTCAGATCTATACCGTTCTTGGGCATTTCTAGAGTCGGCGTTCGGGTATAGCGTTCTTTGACGAATAAGGTAGGTGGCTTGGTGTTTATTTTCCAACTGTTGTGCATTTTTGTGAGTTTTCATGCCACGAACCCATGTTGGGGTGTCGTGTGGCTGAGGTAGTTGCTATATTTAATGCCTATAATTGCATAGGTGATTAAATGGTGATAATAAAATGATGTTTGGGATCGTTTCTTGGATCTAGGACCATCTCGAGGGGTGTGTTCCTCTGTTTAGCCGTTTGGCCAGGATACCCGAGGGTATGCCTTAAATGTAGTAACTGTAGAATTTCCTTGAGAGGAATTGCTTGTTTACTGCATTTTGATATTTTGGGCATGTCCCAGTTACCTGTTTAGCCTGAGGGCGTTGTTGTGATTAGCCTGAGGGCATGACTGTTTTAGCCCGAGGGCTGTTGTTATTCCGCCTGAGGGAAACCTTTCGTGCCTGAGGGCTTGACTTCTATGCCTGAGGGCGACACTTCGTATGCCTGAGGGTGAGAATTTCTGTTACTCTTGAGGGAAATACCTGCGGGTTGGATTCTGTATGGCCTTAGGGCAAGCCTGAGGGCATGGTTACTATTTTATCCTGAGGGCACGGTTCTAGTTGGCCTGAGGGCTTGGTGCTGTTGAGCACAAAAATGTTACTAAATTAAAGGAATTAACGGAATAATAAAATGACAATTTAACTGTTATGTTAGTTACTTTTGAGTACTGCTTAGTTATTTCATTTTACTACTGCACACTTGTTGCATGTTTTACACACAGTTGAGCACAAGCCTTTGGTGGGTGCCTACTGAGATATATTTCTCACACCCTGTTTGGGTCACGCTTTTCGGCCCAAACAGATTACGTTGCTGTAGGTGTAGATAGGGGAAAGAGTCCCTATATAGGTAATTGACTGTTGCTGAGGAGTATGAGGGCATGGGACCGAGCCTAGGCTCGCGATTCCGCTGCTAGCTGTTTTTCTTGCTTTGCTATACTCTGTTTTCTGCTGTACTGTATTGATGTATAACATGTTCTGGCTGTTTTCCTAGAACTTGGAACATGTAGCATCATCACTTATATACTATTGGTTATATCCACTGTTGTAGTTATTTCAGTTGTGTATGTTTACTGCTTCCGCTGTTGTTGAATGTTCATTTTGGTATTCCGCTGCGCTACACTTTGATAAATGAGGGCATAGTTTCCCCACTATCAGACCTGAGCCCTCGCTGCTAGTCGGCAGCCTCTGGCATTTGGGGAAATTCACTTGAGGTCACGTGGCGAAATGGGCTCAGGGCACCCGTTGCGTGGCACCCGGGTCCGGGACGTTACACAAAAAAATTAAATAACACCCTTGGTGATGTGTAAGTGAGTCGTTTTTATAAAGAATTGATTTTAAAACTATAAAATATAATATAGATTTTGGAGGTTTCATTAAGGCTCTATAAAATTAATAACATAACTTAAAAAATGAATTATTTTAAAGTTAAAATATATATTTGGTAGTGGATAATTTTTATGGAATATATTACATCACTTTTGGATCATTATGATGTCATAATATTTAATATATATTTATACTGTATTCAATTTTTGCTTGAAAATTCGATTGTCTCAAAAAATTATGAAAAAACAAATTTTGGATAATTTCGAGATGAAAATTTAGAAAATAATATTTATTCTGTTAAAATAATTCTATAAATATGAGAATTTATATTTTTAAATAAAAAATCCATATTTATTAAAAAATACCTGGGTTTTTTATCAATTACAGTTTTCCAACCCTTAAAAAATTATATTTGAATTCATAAAATTATATTATAATTTATATTTTATATATATGATTTAATAATAATATTTTAATAAAATATCATTTATTTAAAATATTTCTTAATTAATTTAAAAGAATGTCTTGAGTAAAACTCTATATTTCTCAAAAATAATATTTGTGTTTCATCATATCAAAATATAAATTTTATCAAACTCATTATTTAATAATTTAAAAATTAATGTTAAAAAGGGATAAATATAATAATTGTTTTATTTAAAATAAAATATAAAAATTCATACTATTATGGTCTAGATACATAGACCTTTATTAACCCAGTGAATTATTTAAGGGTAAGGTGTGCATTATTGAGATTTTCATTGGGTGGTTCGACGAACATGGTTTGGGACATGATCTCAATGATCTTGAAATTCTCCCATAAATAGTTTAACTTGTTATTTAGTTTTTAAATATCATGTTTCTATTGATCAAGGGACAATCCCAGTGATTCTATCTCATTTATATGCTCTAATAAATGGGCTTCATAGGGTATGATCCTACCGGTTGAGGCCATCACTCATTCCTTCTGTGTCAATTGGACTTTATCATAACCCTTAATATATTAATCTTAATGGTCATCATACAACAACTATATTATCAATGGTTATGATGGTTAATGGAATTTTAAATCTGAAAAACTATAACTTATAAAAATACAAAATGACCAACATAGTGCTTGTGTTTTCTATAGCTACATTAATTAATAATGAATTTATCTATTCGAAAATTTAATTTAATTTATAAAAGTTTGTGTCATTACATAACACTCGCAAAGTAACAAATTAGAGAGTTTCAATTAATTATAATATTTATGGAAATTAATTCACCTTTATATGTTTTTAATTATATATTAACTATCATTTTACAATAGACATGATTTTTTCCTTGAATCTTTAGTGGTTTGGATGTTGATTCTCATATTGTTTTTTGTTTAGGGAAATGATAAACATAGTTCCCTACTTCATTAAAATATATATACTGAAACATTAGTTTAAGTTTATAATTTTTTTCCATCCACTTGAATCATAATATGACCAATAGTTTTCCTCTAATTCATTCCTTTCCAACACTCTTGGGCTACCATTAAACCTTAAATAAATATATTTCAACTTTTACAACACATTGAAAAATCTCTTCAGGGATATCAAACTCACATATTGAAAGAGGCTTATGAATTCTTGTTTTTAGTATATTATCTAACCTATAAAGTTATCCCTATTGATTATTGAAAAATAAAAAAGGTATACCAATCTAATTAAGTAATGTTAGCCTAATATAAAACTATATATCCATCATACTTATAATTTAACTAAAACAAATTTTTCCACATCTTAATTCACATATTGTAAGGAAAATACTTCATTATAACTAATTTCATAAAATCTCCAAAAAAAGTATATTCCACCTTCTTCTTAGTCTTTATTATTTTTTATCAGTTTCTATAATTTATCTTTTTCTCCTTCTTGGTGAAAACCATTAACAAAACCTATTATTACTATGAATATTCCATAAAATATACTATATATAATGATGAAATTACCATTTCAATAAAAATTAAATCCATTTAACCATTAAATGATAAAGTTAAATGACACTTAAATTTCTCAATAACAAAAAGGATAAAGTTTAATGAATAAATATACTACATATAGTTATATTTGTTGGATATAAACTACAAAAATTAAGATAATATTTCCATGTTGTTTTCTACCCTAAAACCCATGATATTTGGTTGGACATTGGGATAATCATTACATTAACGTTTTGAGTTCACACTTTTTTTATTATTATTTTCACATATTTTTTATTCTATTAGTATTCTAAATAAAAAATATTATTAATATAAATTCATTAATTTTTATAATTCTACATCCATATAGCTCAATTTCAAAATCTGACCCTATATTTTCATAAAAGTTATAATATAAAAATATCTCTATAACTCATGATTTTCTTCTAAATTTTTCCCACTTAATTCTTAAAATTAACTAAAGCCTTCAATGATACTATTTTTTATTCCCAAAATTAATACTTCTAAATATAGTGTTATAATAATACTTATCTCACCACCTAAAAAAATTTCAGCAATTACAAGAATCAAGAATCAATATATTTATGAACTAAGAGCATGATACATGATAAAATAATGTAAAAGCATTTATTTAAAACATATTCTAGATATTCCACTTTAAATTAATAGTCTAATGATTATTAAACCGTTATTGGATTCTTGGTTTCCTAGGTATTTATTTTATAAAACAAATATCGATATCATAAATCCCATTATGAGTATAGTAAAATAATGGGATTATCATGTTAAAGAAGATTCCTTAGTATGACACACAATAATTTGATAGATAATGAAAAGTCAGATGGTTAATAATAAATCATAATGAGTAATAATTATGCATGATTATGTATATAATAAACATTTTTTATAGGTTAAAATCTAACAATTTTATAATCATGTGGTTATAAATAACTACCATGAAATTATATGAAAAGGTTACCAACCAAGTAACCAAAACATAATGTGAAAGAGTGTCGATCAGTAACCCACATAGAGTATATTTAGATATACATAATTACCCAATAAATTAGGAAGATATTTAATTATGGGCTCACCCATCTCATAAAATGTCCATAATTCAATGAAATACTTGAGTATATGCACGAGTGAATAACATATTGCCTTTATAACATGTGATAAATCATTACGTTTTACCCAAAAGTAATAGAAGTGGATTTTTAGTTATAAATTCATAAATTAAATAATTATATAATTTATAGAGTAGTACTATTTTATAATAATTACACTAATAATGAAAATATTTATAAGGGAGTATAGTCCCATGGAAGTTTATCAATTAAAAGGATTTATATGAATATTTTATGAGAAAAGTCATAGATAATCCCATAAGTTGAAAGAATATACATCCATATTTTTATTAGTATTATGATGTATAATAGTTTTTCAAGTTATTTTTCCATTTCTACTACTCACGTACTAAATGTTAGTTCCTTTCCAATACCATTAGTACTACCAAAGGTCTTATTAATGGTCAAACCATATATGCTGGGCATCACATTATGAACTTTTATTCCATTTATAAATTAAAAATAAAATAAAATATATTTATAATAATATTTATATAGGTATTATAAAATAAGGAATAGGGAGTTTATATTTAAAATAATGAAAAAATATGAAAATATAAGTACATTCAGAAAAACATGAAGAGATAAGGGAGAAAAACCCTTTTATTTTGCTTTATAGATTTAGAATGAAAACCATAAAATCTTATAATTTTTTTAATTGGAGATATAAATATGGTATAGAGGTTTATTTATAACCCTAAAATTCTAAATTATATTTATTTTGAAGATAAATAAGAGTAATAGTGAGTATTCATAGGTGTTGCAAGGAGTATTTTTGGAAAAAAGAATTCAATAAATTGTTATTTAATTTTCATAAATGATCCACTTCACTTGATAGTGATTCACACCAATATTTAGTAATCTATTATAATATGTAATTATTAAAATGGGAAAATTTAACTAATTATAATGAATAATTATTAGGATTAAATGCTAGACGATGTTACACACACACATACAGTATTTTACGATATTTCATCATCTTTCACTATATTTATATTTTTTACTAGAATTTAAATATTTAATATTTTACTAAATTCAGATACCCTAATTCTAAATTTTGAATCCATTTTATTAAATTCTCCCTCTAGTTTAATAAAATCAACTTTTAACTAATAATAATATATTTTATAAAAAATTGATTATTTAGGTGAAATAAATCTTATTGACAAAAAACTTACACATAAATACCACCTTAAATATTAGATACATAACCACTTATTAATATATGGTATTTATTAAGGGTAAATAGGGAAATGGAAGCACATTGATGTGGTGTTTCATCAATTATGTATCTTGTAGTGGTTTACACTAGTTTAAATTTCTCCTGAATTTATGTTCATCTTGGTCATTGTATAGGGAAAACCCTATTGATGATATATATATATATATATATATATATATATATATATATTAAAATATAAAATTAGGATAATTTTTATGGGATGTTATTACTACTCAAGGCTATGATTTATCCCTTATGAACAAAGTTCAGAATTCAATTACTCTCAGATAAACACATTTCTTATAATTACCTCCCATAACCATAAAATTATTAATAGACACCAAAATAACACCCTATACCACTCCATTGGAAATGAAATAATTTATTTAACTTGATGATATCTTATAAATACTCCAAAAAATATAATATAAAAACATACTAACTTTTATTTTTTTATATTCTATGAAATGTCTATTCCATGGATTTTTTTTTAATTTTTTATACATTGATTTGTATAACCATTTTACTCATGGGATAATAAAACCAATGAAAGTTAGAACACCTATATTATCTATTTATTTTTATTTTTTCCCCAATTTTTTTAATTATTATAATAAATTAATATCTTATATATTGAATTGTTATCCATGTTAGGATCATGATGACACACCTCGGGGGGGGGGGGGGGGGGGGTGAATCTGGTTTTATAAACTTATTTTATCAAAATCCAAATTATTCTTTAATTATTAAACCCCATTTGGTCTTATAACCTCTATATTTAATTAAGAATCACTTGTATATTTTTTTTTCACTCAACCCACATTCAATATATGCATGAAAATAATGCATAAAAGTACACAACATGGTATTATTATAAGGTTCAACCCCTAGATGGGATACATACTCTTTGTGGTATTTATATTTTGTTAATATATATATTCTCCACTATAATTATTGTTATAAATTTAAAAGTTATTGTATAATGTTTTTATCATAACCACACCATGTTATATAGGTGAGTGGTTCACAATATAACACATATGAGCTAAACCTCCACTAAATTACACAAGTGAAGGGGTCTTTATATTACATCCCACAGTCTTAAAACTAGCACCACACCCAAGGGATTATTATATTACTTATCTTATTTGAATTATATCAAAATCTATCAAGGGATATCAATTAAATAGAAGAATTATATGATTCCTCAAATCAGAGTATATTTGAATTCCTTAAAGTCTTCATTCACTACTCATGAAACTCAGACTTTGAATATATTTACAAATTCCTATATCTTTCAAATATTGTTTGTAGATTTTCATAAATCAATATTTAATATCATAACCTAGAAAACCTTTACCAGAAGACTATAAAATAAGCTCTATTCTTCTATAATTTTTACTAGAAAATAGACATACTAAAACTTGGGTATTCTTTGTACATATTGTTTCTTTCTTCTTCCTCTACTCTATTTGATCATATTAAAAAAAATATTAGGTAATATTTTTTTATAATAGCATTGGTAGCTAAATTTATTCATCACTACAACATAAAATAAATTACTATTCTACTTCTTATTCTACTTTTATAGGTTTACTTCCCTTATCTAACTCAGACACAACATCACGACCTCAGTTTCTAATTTTTATTCATTTCATTCTACATTGATTTTATAAAACACATGAAATTAAATACAATTTTCATTTTCAATATCTATAAATGGAATAAATTGTAAATTTTTAATTTACAAATGAAAAACACCATGATAAAATACCCAATTTTGGGTTCTTATGATCTTTAGTGTACATCTCAAGATCTCATGGAAATATTATTTGTACGACCTCAAATTAAATGATATTAAATAAACACCCTCATTTATTGTACCTTGAATGACTAAACAATTTTTTTTAAATATAAAAAGTTCAACCTCTTCTTTCTCAAAATCAAATCAAAATATATCCACATTTAAATATTAATCAAATAAGTATTAAATATAATTACATCATCAAAGTAGGTGGAGCTTCCTTATTTTTATCTTTAGTGATTATTTAAAGTTATTTAAATTTTCAACATGTTAATCAGTACCAAAATTATATTCTTAGTTTTTAATCACAATGATTTTTATAATACTAATTCATTGTTGAACAACTAAAATTTTGATGTAACTTATTCTGCACTAATCTTAAAAACACATGAAGTATATTTTTTATCTTGAAGTTCATCTTCTTTAACTTACTTAATCTCAACTATGGATCATGGATCAAATAAGGTTCATTAAGTTCATAACTTTGAGTTGAAACTTTAGTGTCTTAAAATTTTAATTATTTAGAATATACACTATTATGGAAACTCAACTTTTCAAAATTTTAAAAGTACCTAAAATTTATCTTTCTTTGATCTTATATTATTATCTTGAAGATCATCTCACCAAATTTTATTAATTGAATCACATACCATTTTAGGGGTTTTTGATGTTTTAATCCATGAAGAAAAACTCTTGCATAATCCCATTTTTATTTCATATCCTTAAATATGGAAACTCACTTTTCATTTAGCAGAATCTCTAAAATTTTCTAATATTAGAATGTAATATATGTAGTTATAGATGAAAAATAAATATATAGTAGAAAAATAATATGTAGGAAACATATACAAAAACATATCTCGAAATCACAAATATTCATAGACAAATGATAGATACACTGCTTTGTATGACACATAAGTTGAGTCTAATGACTAATAAACAGTCTTGGTTTTTTTTGAGATGACTAATACATAGAGTAGAAATGAATCATCCACAATATAGGGAAATTAATCATATAATATTAGGTTTTTTCAATTTTTATCATTTTTTATGAACGAATCGTAAAAAGAATGAAATACATACCCAATTTTTTAGATTTCAGTACTAATATTCTAGAATTATTCAGGTTAAATCAGAATCATTCCAAATACTTCTCAAGTATTTATAATAATCTTTAAATCATTATAAAAAATGTCTTCTTAATAGATGCATCATTAGAAATATAACCATTCCAAGTATGGATTCTCTAATTGCATGATAGATTCTTACAAAACATTGATCCTATTTTAAAACTTTTATTCACAACTGTTCAAACAATCTATTAGGGTCCAACTTGTTCTACCTACTTCTACATTATGTAGATAGAACTGAAATATGTCTATAAAATCTTGTCAACTTCTTCTTTAAATATCATCTCTATCAATAATTTTATTTTCATGATACCCTATAAATCATTCCTTCTAAGATCTTCAATGGTAACAACACTTTCATTCTCCATTACCCAAATACATGGGTAGCCTTCTCACTTCCTTTTCCAACATGATATGGATTATCCTTTTCATATTAAATGGAATGAAATCTATTATTATCTAGAGCACATTGAATTTATTTTTAATGAAAACAAATGAAAATCAAGAATTTCCAAATCACAGGGCACTTCAATATCCTTCTTTAGATTTGTTTTCAACTCTAAATTTTTCTTCTAGAGTGAATTTTCCCTCCTAATTGACAATAAATAAAAAATAGGGAATGATATTACCCCACTTATTAACATTATAAGGAAACCTTGAAAGCTTGATTCTTCCCCTTTATTGATCTAAGGGAATGATTTCCCATCTCAACCAATTATTCTAAATTCATGAATAAATTATTTCCCAATGTGTTCATTCACTTTCCATGTTTTTCATGATTTCCCTGAGATAATGGAGAAACTAAATCTCTTTATCAATGTACCATCAACTCAGTAACTCTAAGTTTACATTGGTTAACCCTTTACAGAAAACTAGAGTGATTATTTTAAACAAAAAAATATATTAATTAACCAACCTAAATGTGGAAAAACTTCTAAATGAAAAATATTGGGGGCTGTAAAAATTTATTTACAATGATTTATGATAATCTAAAATCACTTGAACTCACAACTAAAAAAATTTTATGTGAAAGGATTCTCTTCCCCATTTATTTAGATAATCACCCACTTTATAATTATCTTGAATATAATCTAGAAATTAAATGATAGTGAAAATAATACCACAAACTTCAACTTGTTTAGGGGCTATCTATATTTTTATATTAGTCATAAAATGATAAATCTTTGGAAGTTTTTCTTGTTTTGATAGATCCCCCTTAAGTGATGATCTCTATACTTCATCAACTTCAATTATAATCATGGGAACACATTCATATAATTCATAGGAATAAGGTGGATCTACCAACTACTCTTCAATTTGAGAAAAAATGTTGATATAGATTTATCAACCTATAATATCCTTTCTAGGAAGGTTTATAATTTCTAAAAATCTTAATACTCACTTCACCTTTGGATTTCTAGGTTTGAACATTACATGGAATCATGGAATTACCTTTATTCTTAACTAGATTGGCTTTTTTTTCATTAGAAATTATAAAACTTCATTTTATTTTAGTTTGAACCATCTATTTGAAATTTTCTAACTGACATATCCCTATTATAAGACACACTTTTGGATCATTATTATAATTCTTATTGAGTGTGGTATCTTTATTTATAATATATTTCTAGATAGTTGGAGTTATAGATTCATTCCCATTATTATTCATTTTTTATTATTATTTAAGAAGATATGTCATGAACTTGTCCAAAATGTGACCTAAACTGTTTCATATTCCACAATCTTCTTTATCATCATTTTAGATACCCTTTTTGGGAATCCACTTAATCTATTCACACGGAGCATTAACCACTAATCCAATTCTATTATCCCTTTCATAAATTGAATCTATTATTATTTTCAGGTATCCCCACTTAGATTTTATATTTATATATATATTGAAATAATCCACTTCCCTATTTTACCAAAATAGAATAATCTTCTCTTTATATTGACATCATCTTCAAATTTCTTTTCTAAATTATTGGGAGTGGTATGAGAAAGTAATTTCTTCTTGGATTTACACTTTAAAGTATAATTTATCATTTACTTTTCTATTTTCTTCACACGTTGTTGTGATATTATTTTCTCATAAGTATAAGAGATGTTTTGAGATGATACATATCAAAAATATTCATAATAATGACCATATTTGTTTCAAAAATCATAGAATCTATCCAAGAATTCAATTATATTCTTAAAAGATAAATTATTACTTTAATGGTGAAACATGACTCCTTCCAACATGTTGTATATAATGTTCATATTTGATCCTATTTATTTAGGGATTATAACACTTTTATACACTAAAATGTTAAGAAAAAAATCAATATCCATATTCCCAAGCCTCTAATTGAACTAGTATATTATAATAAGACTTAATATTTTTCTCTTTGGTTTAGTATCTCTAGAATAACAACCTTGTTATTATTGGTATAAAACCCATTCATTATGGGATCTATTTAGGGAAAAAAATTTACTATACATGATCACCTCCACCCTTGACATATTAGTAGGTTTTACAAAATATTTACTCTTCCAAATTTGTAAATATTTTACCTTTTATCCTATATTTCTTGAAAAATGGATTTAGTATTAACTTATTTAACTAGACCTTGGGTTACCTTCTTCACAAAGCCCAAGGTAGATGTTTCTCCAAATTATCTCAAGCAATTTGAGACACCATTTTCAGTCTTCTTAGAAGAAATAATCATTTTTGATGTTTTTATAGTTTCTTTATTTTTTATTAACTATTTGGGATGACTCAAATTGTATAAAATTCAGATTTATCAACTTTAATTCCAACTCAAGTCACTTTAAATCAAGATTATTCTTTTCAAACATAACTGATCTTAGTCTATCATTCCTTTATTTCTTCATATTTTCAATTTTTTCCCTATACATTTGGATTTTCTCTAATAAAGAGTTTCCTAACTATTTTATCCTTTTTGTCTGTAGTTGTAGCTGTATTTTATCTACATCCATGGAGACTTCATAAAAATTTTATAATTTATGGAACACATCCTTGAAAACATGTTTTAAAACCCCTTTCTCACATAAATATATTTGAAATTATTCATCATCTGGATAAAATAATTCATTGAAAAGTATATTAGTTTCTTCCTTGGCTTTCACTAGCTTTGTAAGAGTATTGTAGCAACTCATTTTCTTTGACAATGCTTCTTATATCACATCAACCACTTTTTCTAACTATTATTTTACATCCATTATCCCCTTGATATAATAAAATATGTATGTTACTACCTCTAAGGTAACATTATTTATGTATTCCTTTACTTTGGAATATAAGTCACTAAGTGACTCATTGAACACATATTCTTCACATTTTGTGCTTGATTCACCATAAGACCAGAGAACTATATATTTAACTGAGTATTTTCCATCATGACTACCTTTATTTGATGATGATACCACTTTACTCTTTGATACTTTTCTTTGATTTTTTCACCTCATTTTTCTTCTTATTTTTTGGTATCTTGGAAGGCACTAACAAATCTATTTTCACATGTTTGGAGATTAATTTCTTCATTCGAGGCTCTTCCACTTCAAATAATTCCAATATATACTTCATGAATATCAGGTAAAAATACAACAATAAAAATTATTTAGAACTAATCAGATGAAACCAAATGCTCTGATTATAATTTTGATAGAACTCTAGATGTAATTTAGAGAGAACTTAACTCAGATACCACTTTTTTGTCTAGGTAGGATCTTGTATACACACTTGAGTTGTGTGTGTGTGGGCGGGGGGGGGGGGGGGGGGGTTAATCAGGTGTTATTAACATATTTTATATAAAAAAATTTATTTAATTATTAAACTCCCTTTGATCTCTATGTAAGATCCTAGCTTTTTTGGAGAAATCTTGGGCATGTTTTCAGATAATTTTTGTTGTTATTAAGTACTGTTGGGTTGGTATTTGACCTAGTGTGTGTTTGGGTGAAGTTTTTAGGGAACTTGGGAAGATGGGGGCTGTGCACAGTTTATGCACGTTTTGGACAAACCGTATGCAAGATAACTGTGCAAACAGTGGAGTTCATCATGGTTGGTGCACAATTTTCCTAACCGTGCGCCATTGAGCTGTGCGGGCCATGGAAGACTACATGGTTGGTGCACAGTTTGGCATAACCGTACGACCTCCTAGGTGAAACTGTTCATGCAGAGAAGTTTATTAGAAAATTGGTTTTAAAATTATCCAAACCACCGAGACTCCCATAATTCGACCTAGGCTTGGGATTAACAATTTTTGGGTGATGTCAGAGCCTTCTGGAGGGATTCCAAGACAATACAAACTCCATTCATCAAGATCAAAATCCTAGATCGAAGATCAATTATTGTTTTTGTATGTAGATTTCATCCTGTTGCTTATCCCATTCTTTCCTCTATCTTTCCTTAATATTTTCATGGAATATCTCCATCATTTTTATAGATCTAAACCTATGAGTTGAGATCTAGATCTAGTATTTTGGATCTAGATCTAGTTTTACAAGATCTTTATGCCTTTGATCTTAATTTTGGATTTAGGGATTTAGATCCGAAGCTTGATCGATGACGTTGTGCACCTTGGATTTTGGGAATTTCTGTTGGGCTAACTTTTCTTAATAAACTGAGGTTGGTGGTCTAAATAAAACTCCTATAGTCATGATTTATGACATGTGAAAGTGAGTTTATGATTTTCTAGATTATCTTGATGATTGATTTCCTAAATTGGAGTATCCTGAAATGTGGAATGGAATTGAGTTTGTCTTGGTGATTAATTGATAGTTGAATCATGGGAAAAATGAAGGGGGGTTACCCAAATAGATATTTTGGAGATTTGATTATGGGTTGATACATTGAATTGAATGTGTTAAGATAATTAATTGGGGGGAATAAATTATGAAATAATGTTTAGAAATGTATGATAATTAATTGTAATAATTAATTATGTGCCATGATGTTGACCAAAGATAATTAATTATGAGAATTAATTATTTGTCATGATTTTGATCAAATATAATTAATTATGAGAATTAATTATGATATGTTGAGATTTGATATGGATAATTAATTTTGAAGAATTAATTATGGAATGATAATTCTGTTGATTGATTAATTAATTGATGAATTAATTAATGAATATTGTGATTAGTTAATTATTGAATTAACTAATGGCCTTTGAAATGGTTAACTAATTGATGGATTAGTAATGGAATGATGTGGTAAATTCATGTGAATTAAATAATGATTAAATGGGTAAGATTTTTGTGGTGCTAGACCTGGCATTCTAGACCAATTAGAAGTTGGGACTTGGACATAGAGTTCCTCCCCAATAATTATCCAAGCATTAGATTATGAGGTGCTAGGCATGAAGACCTACACCGAATGAGAAAAGGAGTTCTAGTCATGACGACCTACACTCAACAAGATTCTAGGTTTATAAGAATGGATACCTACACCAAATGAATGATAATAATGAATGATGATTCAAATAAGATTGTGGTGGTTGACATGATATTCAACACCAAATGACTGCTAATAATGAATGATGATTCAAATGGGAAACCTGAAATGAAATTGGGTCTAATGTGATGATTAAAGATTAAATTAAAATGTGATAATTATTTAAATTAGGAATTGTATTTATTACTTCATAAAATTGTATACACTATCTTTTAACTGGACTCATTTTAGACACCGTTGGTGGTGGCCTACTGAGTTATACTCACACCCTATTTGGATTGCCTGATTGGCACCCGTGTAGACTTTGTTGTTGCAGGACATGATAAAGGAAGATCCCTGGGATAGGTTGTAGTTTGGGATTTGAGCATGGGAAAGGGAACCCGACATGATTTAGGACCCTCTTGGGAGTCGTTGTGTCTTTACTTTTAGTTTCATTTTAGACACTTGACATTTTCATTGTCATAACATGTTTTACCTTTTAGATGAGTATGGTATTTTCATGTTTGGTTATCATATGACTTGGATTTAGTTTGTTTATTTATACGCTTATGCACTTGGTTATTGTTATTTTCTTCTGTTGGTGTTTTATTTTGATAAAATAGGGTATAGTATCCTCAAGACTGACTTACCAAACCCTCTCTACTAGTTGGCACCCTCTGGCATACGGGGGGGGGGGGGGGGGGGCACTTGAGGGCATGTGGCCAACCAGATCGCAGCACCGTTTCGTGGCACTTGGTTCGGGGCATCACAAAGTGGCATCAGAGGAGTTTTATTTTCTTCCTTCTTAATTTTTATTACTATTTTGGGAAAGGTAGATAGAAGATTATGAATATTCGAGCCATGGTAATGAGCTCGTGCATGGGAGTTGCAAACCCATGTATGAGGGAAAATTTGAGTACTCAAGGTGGGATTGTTGTGATTGTTGTTTGTTGTTACAGTTGGATATTATTTCACCTTGGGTGATGCACTTGTGGTGTGATGTGATATTTGTTTCGAAAATTGTTGAATTTTGATTCATTTATTAAAGAGTCATGATAGTTGAGTCTACATGCATCATTCTAGGCACTTAGGGTTGTTGTGACATGCATCATTCTAGGAATTCATAGGAAAATGGGTTATGGGTAAGTTGTTGAACTTGAACTATTTTTCCTTGTAGTGAGATTGAAATAATGATGAAAAATTAGAATAAATGGGTGTCTAATGAGAAACTTGATCGAAGAAATGAGTATGATTACTTAATTAATTGTTGAATTAATTAATTTTAGACAATGTGATTAATTAATGTTTGGGTTAATTAATGAAAATGAATGTAACTATGTTAACCAAGACCTAGGAGTAGGATGGTTAAGGGTAGTGATAAGGCCTCAGTGTTGACCGTGTAGTGAGAAAAATGGTAAAGGACATGTTGAAACTTGTTCTATTAATTTCTCCTCTTAATTAAATGTTTTAAGTTTGTGTTATTAAACCTAATATGTGTGTTTGTATTTGTAGAGATATGCCTCCATGACGCTTGTTGATGGAGATATTGATGGGTATGTCCTGAAACGAACTTACAGATAGGGAACTTGAGGAACCATTGGTGCAAGCTGAGGAGGAAGGATAAAAGTTCCGAGAAAACTTTGTTCGTTCCAAGGAATTCATGGAGAGAGACGCAGGGTGGGTTCAGTTTAGCTTGTCAGAGTCGACAAGGGAGTTTCAGCTACAACACCCCCTATTTTTACTAGAGAGGGTGTACCTAAGGGATTTGAATTCTATATTGAATTCATATAGATGATACTTGACCATTTGGAAACTCCAGCAGAGAGGAGGGACACGTTGGCTAATTATATGCTACAGGGTTCAGTGAAGCGCTAGTGGGGAATTCAGGTACGATATGGACAGACTGATGAGATGTTATGGAAGGACTTTCTAGAGAAGTTCTGGGAGAACTTATATCCAGACATGCTAACGCAAGAGACAGATTTATAATTTATGCATCTGACCCAAGGAAGCAAGTCCATAATGGAATACGCTGGACGTTTCACATATTTACAGTGTTTTGCTCCATCTTTGATGGAATATGAGGCTTCTTCAGCAAAACGATTTCAAGACAGACTTAAGTGTGAAATTAAGTCCTAGGTGAACATCTTTAGGCTGAATAAATTCTCAGAAGTTGTTAATTAGGCTCTAATTTTAAAAGGGGAACCTAAAGGAGGATTCTAGTACTGGATAGGTAGCTGGATGATCAGGGAGTGTGCCTTCCGAGAGCAGGAAGCGCCATTACGAGAATATTAGTCAGGAAAGTGGAAAGAAAGGTGGAAAGTTAGAAGGAACAATTGCACCAGATCTTACTCATGTGCTTTGACACCAGTGTGGTAGGCAGGGACACTATTTTACACATTTTTGTTATCCACCAGTAGAGTTCTAGTTTTGTGGTAAGATGGGACACCTATAGAATTTCTGTAAGAAGCAGCAACAAGCTGGTGCTGGGGGAGAATCTGCTCAGATTCAGAGTGTGGGAATGGGATCTTCTACACCATATAGGTTTGGAAGTTGGAGTTCTACTAGAAGAGGAGGTAGAGGTAGTGGACGTGGTGCTTTAGGATATGAGCGCCCGTATCAGTAGAGTGGTGCTACTCAGGAGAGTTAGAAGAAACCACATGGAGAGGGTCAGGACAGTTACATACAGTGCAACCTAAACTTTTGGAGAGATAGGCTAGTCCATCGATAGTGAGAGGTACTATTCTAGTTACTTATACTTTAGATACTTCCTTGTTTGATACCGGTTCCTCTCATTCCTTTATATCTGCAAATTTTGTTAATGGATTGAGCCTGGAGGTAGAGTCCATAAGCAGGATGATGAATATTGATACACTATTGGGAACATGGACTAGGGATATCTGTTTATGGAAGGGATGTTCTCTAGAGATCAGAGAGTATCATTTTCTTTGGGACATCTATGTACTTGATATAATGGGGTTCTACTTGATTATGGATATGTAATGGCTAGTCACATACCAAGCCCACATAGATTGTTACCGTAGGAGAGTGACCTTTGTATCTTCTAAGGGTGACCATTATGTTCTCTATAGAGAATGGGATATCCATGTAGGCCAAGCAGGGCTAATTACCCAACAACTGGGAGAGCTCACAACACAAGTTGCTAGTCTTTTGTTGGATAATGGGATTGGTAGTAAAGACGTCCTTACTCCAGTAGTAGAATGGTTTTAGGATGTTTTTCTTGAATACTTTTCAGGGTTTCCACCTTAGAGGGATGTGAAATTCACTATTGAGCTCATGCTGGGGAATGATATAGTATCTATTCCACCTTACAGAATGGAACCATATGAGCTTCAAGAGCTCAAAACATAGTTAGAGGAGTTAGAGGATAAAGGGTTTATCCATGCAAGTATGTTGCCTTTGGGATCACCTGTTTTGTTTGCAAAGAAGGCCAATGGGAGTTTACATGCATGTGTCAATTACCAGAAGTTGAATAAAATGACCGTGAAGAACCGATATCATCTTCTATGTATCAATGATCTATTTGACCAGCTGAAGGGGTCTTGTGCTTTCCTAAAGATCGATATGAAATATGGACATCATCAGGTGAGAGTTTATACCTTTGATATACTAAGAACTAATTTCAGGAGTAAGTATGTCCTTTATGAGTTTTTCGTAATTTCATTTGGGTTGAAAAATTCTCCAGTAGTGTTTATGGCCTTGATTAAAAATATCATTCATCCACACTTAGATTAGTTTGTGGCGATGTTTGTGGACGGAATCTTGGGGTAATCTAAGACTCATGGCGATCATGACCAACATCTTGACATCATCCTGGGTGCATTGAGAGAGAATCAACTATATTCCAAGATACCTAAATGTTAGTTTTTGATTAACAAGGTACACTTTTTGGGGCATATCATCTTGGAAGAAGGTATGGAAGTGGACCCAGAAAAGGTACAGGTAGTGGTTTATTGGGAGAAAATTAAGATTTTTTTGATATCTGAACCTTTTTGGGATTAGCTAGTTATTAAAGGAGGTTTATATAGTAATTTCCCTGATTTATAGCACCACTTACTGGTTTGAAAAATAAAGGGATGAAGTTTGATTGTAAAGAAACACATGATAATTATTTCTAGGGGTTGAATAAGCACTGGACATTGGCACCATTTTTTATTTTACCTGAGTCGGGCGAGGAGTACATGATGTATTGTGATGCTTCTGGGATTTGACTCAAAGCTGTGTTGATGCAAGGGGATCGAGTCATTGCTTATGGGTCTCGGTAGTTTATGACACATGAACAAAATTACCCTACACATGACCTCGATTTGGAAGTAGTGGTTTATGCTCTTAAGTGTTGGCGACACTATATTTTGGGTGAAAAGTTTACAGTTTTTACGAATCAAAAAAGCTTGAAGTATATCTTTTTACAGTGCAAATTGAATCTTCAGCAGTGAAGATGGGTAAAATATATGTAGTCCTTTGATTTTAAACTAGAATATACACCTAGGATGGGGAATAGTGTGGCAGATTCCTTGAGCAGAAAAACTCAGACTCATCTGGTATAGGAGTTGAGTGTAGAGTGGAAGATGATGACTTTGCCGACAGAAATGAATGTGGTAGTTCAGGAGATTCAGGGGAGTATGACTATAGTTTCTATAGCAGTGGAGTCTACACTATTGATATGGATCAAGGACATGAAGTATGAGTATCCAGAGTGTTTATCCTTAAGGGAAAGCCTTGAAGGTGGAGAGACACCTTCATAATGGATAATAGATAAAGATGAGATCATCTATGTAAAAAATTGGGTTGTTTTACCTATTAATATTTGTGAGGAACTCATGATATAATTTCATGCTTCAAGGTGGGTGGTACATTCTGGGGTGACAAAAATTTACCGTGACCTACGACCATAGTTTTGGTGGACAGACATGAAAAAAGATATGGAAGGGTTCGTAACAAGATGTTTCTCCAATCAGTAGGTGAAGGTAGAGAATCAACGACCTAGAGGCCTACTGCAACCGTTACCTATTCTAAAATGGAAGTGGGATGACGTGACTATGGATTTTGTGGTAGGAATTCTAGAGAACCTTATAAAAAATGATGCTATCTGGGTCTTTTTGGATCAACTAATGAAGGTAGCATATTTATTTTCTATTATGGAAACCTTTACAGTAGAATAGTTCGGAGAACTGTACATGCGATAGATAGTTCGCTTACAGAAGGTGCTTCATATTTAGATTCTATTAAGTACGTCCTTCCACCCACATACAGATGTGAAGTCAGAGTGTACCATATAGGTGTTAGAGGATATACTGCGAGCATGTGGGCTTGACTTTAGTGGTTCTTGGGAGAAGAACTTGTCTTTAGTGGAGTTATCCTATAACAATAGTTATTAGGAAACTATAAAGATGGAACCATATGAGGAACTTTATGGTAGACCTTGTAGATCACTGCTATGCAGGTTAGAGGTCGGTGATTCAGAGATGTTGGGACTGAGTCTCATTTAGAAGACATTGGAGCAGGTGCAGTTGATTCAAAAACATATAGCTATGGATCAGAGTAGGAAGAAGTTGTATGCTGATAGAAGAAGATGACCCATAGAGTTCACAGAGGGTGATCTTGTATTCCTTTGGGTGTTGTGTAGATTGGTTCAACACAAGATACATAGGTAGGGAAAGTTGGCGCCTAGGTTTGTAGGATCGTTTGAGGTGTTGGAAAGAATCAGGCCAGTGGCATAATGATTAGAAATTCCTCATAAATTCGGTGCTACGCATGATTATTTTCATGTGTCATATATACGATGGTATCAGCCAGACCCTTATCATGTTATTTATGTAGAAGTGGTTGATCTCAATATAAATTCGTCCTTTGAGGAGAATCCAATACATGTGATGGGTCACAGTGAGAAGGTGTTACAGAGAAAGATCGTGCCATTATTTCATGTGTTATAGCAACATGGAAGTGTTCAATAGGAAACTTGGGAATGGGAAGTTGACATTAGGGCTCAATGGACCAATATTTTTGGCCTGGAATATTAGAGGAGTTTGAGAGTGCATCTCAAGGACGAGTTGTTATAAGGTGGGGAGATTGTAAGTTCCCAGCCTTTTCTGGATCAATATCATGCATGTTTTTAGGTACTTTTTATTGTTATTAAGTACCTTTGGGTTGAGGTATGACCTGGTGTTTGCTTGTGTGAATTTATAAGTTACTTAGGAAGATAGGGGTTGTGCACGGTTTGCGCATGGTTTGGCCAAACCGCACGCAAGTTTACCGTGTAGACAGTGGAGGTCAGCATGGTTAGCACACAGGTTTCCTAATCATGCTCCATATATCCATTTGGGTAGTGGAAGACTGCATGTTTGGTGCATGGTTTGGCCTAACTGTGCCACCTCCTAGGTGAAACCGTGCGCGCAGAGCAATTTATTATGAAAACTGGTTTTAAAATTCCCCAAACCCCCGAGACTCCCATAATTTGACCTTGGATTGGGATTGATAATTTATGTGTGATATTAGAGCCTTACAAAGGGATTCCAAGACAATTATAATTCCATTAATCAAGATCAAAATCCCAGATTGAAGATCTGTTCTTATTCTGGTATGTAGATTTCATCCCATTGCTTCTCCCGTTATTTCCTATATATTTCCTTAATCTTTTCAGGGAAGATCTCCACCGTTTTCATGGATCTAAACCTATGAGTTTATATATAGATCTAGGATTGTAGATATAGATCTATATTTTCAAGTTGTTGATTCCTTTTATCTTAATTTTGGATTAAGGGATTTAGATCTGAAGCTTGATTGACGATGTTGTGCCACTCAGATTTTGGGGATTTCTGTTAGGCTAACTTCTATCAATAAAATAAGTAATGTGGTCTAAATATAAATCCCATAGTCATGATTTATGATATTTTAATTTGAGTTTATTATTTTCTAGATTCTCTTGATGATTTATTTCCTAAATTGGAGTAATTTGGATGTGGAATTGAATTGAGTTTGTCTTGGTGATTAATTGATAGTTGATTCACAGGATAAATGAAGGAGGGTTGACCAAATAGATATTTTGTATATTTGATTATGGGTTGATATATTGAATTTATTATGTTAAGATAATTAATTGGGGGAAATTAATTATGAAATAATTTTTGGAAATGTAAGATAATTAATTGTAAGAATTAATTATGTTCCATGATGTTGACTAAAGAAAATTAATTGTGAGAATTAATTATGTGTCAAGATTTTGATTAAATATAATTAATTTTGAGAATTAATTATGACATGATGAGATTTTATATGGATAATTAATTGTAAATAATTAATTATGGAATGAGAATTGTGTTGATTGATTAATTAATTGATTAATTAATTAATAGATATCGTGCTTAGTTAATTGTTGTATTAACTAATGTAATTTGAGATGTTTAACTAATCAATAGATTAGAAATAGAATAATGTGGAAAATTAATGTGAATTAAAGAAATATTAAATGAATGAGATTTTTTTAGTGATAGACATGGCATTTTATACCAATTAGAAGTTGGAACTTGGACATGGCGTTCCTCCCAAATAGTCATGCAAGCTTGATATTATGGGGTTCTAGGTATGAAGACCTACACCGAATAAGAAAAGGAGTGCTAGGAATGATGACCTACACTCAACAAGATTTTAGGGTGATATGAATGGAGACCTAAACCAAATGAATAATAATAATGAATGATGATTCAAATGATATTATGGTGATTTACATGATGTTCAACACTAAATGAATGATAATAATGAATGATGATTCAAATGGGAAACGTGAAACAAAACTGGGCCAAATGTGATGATTAAAGATTAAATGACAATGTGATAACTGTTTAAATTATTCATTGTATTTATTGCTTCATAAAACTTCATGCACTATATTTTGACTAGAATTATTTTAGAAAATGTTGGTGGTGGCCTACTGTGATGTACTCACACCCTATTCGGGCCGCTTGATCGGCACCTGAGTATACATTTTTTTTGCAGGCCATGATAAGGGCAAGGCCCTGGGATAGGTTGTAGTTTGATATTGGAGCATGGGAGAGGGAACTGAACATTATTTGGGACCCACTTGGGAGTCGTTATGTCTTTACTTTCAATTGCATTGTAGACACTTGACATTTTTATTTTCATTTCATGTTTTACCTTTTAGTCGAGTATGGTATTTTCATGTTTGGTTATTATATGACTTGGATTTATTTTGGTTATTTATATGCTTCCACACTTGGTTATTGTTATTTTCTTCCGTTGGAGTTCTCTTTTGATAAAAGAGGGTATAGTCTCCCCAATAATGACTGACCAGACCCTCACTACTAGTCGGCACTCTAGTGTATGGGTAGGCGCGCTTGAGGGCATGTGGAAAACCAGACCATGGAACTGTTTAGTGGCACCTGGGTTAGGGAGTCACACTCCAGAACCTCTGTGGCTAGTTAAGACTCACTTAGATCATTTTTATTCACTCAATCCACATTCACCGTGTGCAAGTAAATAAAGAAGTGATGTAAAGAAGGTGGTATTTTTGCATGGTTCAAACCTAAAATTGGAAACTTACTCATTGACTTGTTTAACTCCAATTGAGATATATATTCACTACTACAAATATTTTTTATCAAGTTAAAAGTGATTTCATGATGTTTTTATCCCAACTGAATCTTAACATATTACAAATATGATTGGTTCACAATATAAAACATGTTAACTGAGCATACACTATATTAAAAAAGTGAATAGGTCTTTATAATTCATACCAAAATATTCAAATTGGCATCACACCAGCTTTCTTCACAACTTAATTACCCTATTTGAAGTAGATTGCAATATTTATAGGGACATAGTTGCACCAAAAACTGATCTAGTTCCTCAACTCAAAACATATATAACTTTATTAACGTATTAAATCAATTTTCATGAAACTAATCCTCAAAATCTCTAAACAACTTCCCAAATCCTTCAAATATGATGTATAGCTTCTTAAAACGTAATTTTCAAGATCACATCTCAACAAACCTTTACCTACCGATTATACAATAAGATATATTATTATAGAATTTTTCTTGGAAAGTAAAGACACTGAAACTTGATCCTTCTTGTTGCTCACTACATCCTTCTTATTTTTCAACTATATCTTATTAGTATCACATGTCTACTCAATCAACTACCTCTTCTTATTGTTTGAAACATAGTAGATAATATCTCTTCATCAAAGTTTTTAAAAATCAATTTTTCTCTACTATAGTATAAAAAACTTACTTTTCCAATTCTTCTTTTACTTAGATAGGGTTACTTATCTTGGATAACTCACACACAACCTCACAAAAACACATTTGTACCTTTATTCTTTTCTCTCTTCATCAATTTTCTCACATGGCCACAATTAACTTTTTTCCTTTCATTTTCAATGTCTACAAATGGAATAAATTATAACTTTTTAGTTTACAATGGAAAAAACCATAATAAAATACCCCTTTTTGTGTCCCCATGATCTTTAGTGCATATATCAAGAAGATCTCACATGAAACTGATTTTCATTACCTCATTTTCAACTTAACAGATATTATAAAAATACCCTTATTTATTTCACCTATCATGAAATAAGAAACATCATAGTGGTGAGGATTTCTCATTTTTAATTTGAGTTCTTCAGTAATTTTTTTTATATTTTTATCAATCTACTTAGCATAAAACTTTTCTTCTTATGCTCAAATCATAGTGATTTTTATAATACTAAAGTATTGGTTAAAACCTTTAGGTTCAATGTAACTTTATATGCATTATTATTGAAAACCCATCAAGTCACTTTTATTTTATAAAGAAGTTTATCTCTATGATATTAAACAATATCAATAATGGATCATGGATTAAATAGAATTTATCTCTATTTTTCAAAATTTAAAAATTCCCTCAAATTTCACTTATTTTGATCTTCTTTCTCTACCTTGAAGATCATATTTATACAATTATATTTCTTGAATCACATACCATTTGTGGTGTTTTTTATGTTTTAACCCATGAAGAAAAACTCTTGCATCATCCCATTTTTATTTCCTTTTTAGATTTTTAAATCTAGAAAATCATTTTTATTCACCAAAATCTCTAAAATATTCAAATTCTGGAATGAAATATACACATGTCTAGATGAAACATACTCAAATAGTTGATTACACATACTCAGGTAAAAATTACCAAAAACACAGCTTTAAATTACACATACTCAAAGAACGATGACATGTACACTTATCTAATGAAACATATATTGAGTCCAATGAATCATATGCAATCTTGGTTTCATCTAAGGTGACTCATATGTAGAGTAGAAATGAATAATACATGGTGTTGGAAAATTACTCCTATACTGTGGTGACTTATTCATTTTTATCATTTCTACTATGACTAAATTATATATAGAATGCAATACTTAGTGAAATTTTTAGCTTCTAGCACTAAACATCCATAATTATTCAAGTTAAATCAGATTAATTCCAAACACATATCAATCCTTCACATACATATTTAAATAAAAATTGAAGAATATATTCTCACTAAACACAACAAAAAAAATTAGAAGCATCTAAAGGATGGATTTTGCAACTAAAATCTAGCATATTCCAAAAAGATGAACATGTTTTATAATGTTTATTCTCAGTTTTATAAGCTATCCAATAGGATTTAGTTCATCTAGCTTCTTCTACCTCATTTTAAATTTTTTACACAACACTTGAACATCTTTATCAACACTTGTCATGTTTTTTTTAATATCATCTCTATCAATAAGATAATTTATAGGCTATCCTTTGATTCTTTCTAGCCAAGTTCTTCATGGGAAATATCACTTTAATTATATATTACCCAAACACATTGGTAGACTACTCACATAATTTATGAGCATGATATATATTATCTTTTTTATATATAATGGAAACTACTTCATTATTATCTATCACACATTGAATTTATTTATAATGAAAACAAATGAAACTCAAGTATCTCCAAGTCAAAGGGAACTCAATTTACCAATTTAGTTTTGTTTTTAATTATAATTATTTCTTCCAGATTCAATGTACCTTTTCTCCCCCTAATTGAAAATAATTGAAAATTAGGGAAAGATATCCCCCTCCTTATTGAAATTATATAGAATCCCTGAATGTTTTATTCTTCCCCCTTATTGATTCAAGGAATGATATTCTCATCTCAACCAACTCTTTTAAATTTAAGAAACAAATCTTCTCCCTAGGTGTTTATATAATTTCTTTATTTTCCATGATTTCCATGAGAGAAGGGTGGTATCACATCTTGATAGAATTATTCCGACAACTCATTATCTTTAAGAGTAATGACTCGAACTGTTATAAATAAAATTACCCTTTTTAAATTTAAAGTCTTATTATGTATTATGGTTATAGAAAACACATGTACTTATTTTGTTTTTTTATATACAATTGGATTCAAATGACCATTAAGTATCATTAATTTTGATAATATATCCATTGAACAATGCCCACATGGTTAGTTTAAATATAGGGTTTTAACAAATCCAATTAACATCGACAAAAGAAGTTATGGCCTCAACCAGTAGGATTGTACCCTATGAAGCCCATTTGCCAGAGCTTTTGAGGGAGATAGAATCACTGAGTTTTTCCCTTGACCAAGCCCAAGTAGAGATCTAATAACTTAAGCATGAGTTAAACCATTTATTGGATAAGTTCAAGCTCATCAAGATCATGACCCAACCATGTTTATCAAACCACCCCATGAAAGTCTCACCATCACACACCTTTTCATTTGGGTTTTTTCTAGTGTATTAAAGGGATATGTATCAAGACACCAGAAATATGAATATTTATATTATTTTTTATAGAATAATCAATTTATTTTTATCCTATTATTATTACTTTGTAAATATTTTTAATTTCATACAATAAAGTACAAATTGTATTTTTGGTTAATTTCATTTTCAATTAATGAATTTATGAATTAATAGATTTTGAAAATAAATAATATTTTAATAAAATATTATTATTAAATAATTTTTATCAAATTTAAATGATCATATAATTTTTATGAAGTCAAATGTAATTTTTTATAATTTTTAAAAAACGGTTATTATAAAAACCCATTATTTATTAATAAATTTAGATTTATTTTAAAATTGAAAATTAACATATTTAGAATATTATTTACATAAAATTTATATTATTTTTGGAATCAAAACATAAAAATTATCCAATGGTTAATTTTTCATAATTTTCTGAGACAACCTGTTTTTTGGGTAAAAATTAAATATCATATAAATATACTTTGTGTATTATGAAATCATAATGACCCAAAAGTGATGTAATAAATTCTATAAATGGTATACATGACCAAATATATATTTAAAATTTAAAATTATGCAATCTTTTGTTTATTAGGTTAATTTTATAAAGCCATTATGAATCCTCCAAAACCATTAAAACATTTTAAGTTTTTAAAATAATTTCTTTAAGAGTATGACTCACCTCCATATAAGAAATAGAATTATTTTATTAATTTAGTACATTTTACTTATAAAATAATTATAACCACACCCATTTTGAAAAAACCATGGGATGGTCTATGGTTTTGGTTATTTTATTATGTAGAGTCCAAAACCTAAATAATAATATATAAACCCACCAAGCTCTCATTTATCTTCACTCAAACACATTTTAGCACATCCATACTCTGACCTACACTCTCTAGATTCCTCCAAAGATATCCCATGCTCTTAATAATCCTCCACCATGATTTTGGAGTCACACACTCAAGTAAGAGATCTTCCACTCTCTTCTTTTTATCAAGAACTTATCTTTGTAATGACTCTAAATTTCATTCTTTATTACATTGGGACATGTTATTAAATATCCCCCTTAATTTCAATTTGATTTATAAATAATTAGATCTTAATTTCACTTTTATTAATCCTCCCATGATCCATTATGTACACTCGTTACCATGAAAAATTATAGTTAGGATTCTGTTCTTCATTCATGTTTTTTCATTACCTTATGCCTTATATTTCCAATTTATATGATGGCATATGTTTTTCCATGTCCATATTAATAAAAATTTTATGTCTATGTTATGAGATACCCTCTTCTCTCCCATCAACCCATTTCTATTATTCTTTAAGTAAAGCCATTATGTTGGAAAAATTTCACTATGATTTTCCATTCCAAAACAATTGTGTAGTGAATACCATACCCATTTCCTCTCAAGGATGTTCACATTTATGCACATATAATTTTTTATTTGGGAATTAAATATATTTATTTCACATTCCTTGATATTGGAATAAATTATGACGATGAATTAATCCATATTGTATGATCTATGTTGGACACTTAAGCATGAGAATAAAATGAACGTGACGGGTGCATCTAGAATTATATAGCGCTCCAATGCATTGGGTAATATTTAGTATCATGATACATCATGCTGGGATAGGGATTGAACCTGATTCCTTTATAGTACTTTTTCTACCATTATTTCTTAGGGTTTTATCCTTTCCATATGCTTAAGATGCAATGTTTTAAGTTGCTGCCACATTTACCATGTTATGATTGTCATGATAGATCATGTCTCATTGTTCATGTTTATGATTCCTACTCATTTTATTCCCCATTTATATGCCTATTTTATAACATTTATTATTATATTAATGTTATTCAATGTTTATTCCCTTATTGGGGTTTATATCTTTCTCCTTTCTTATGTTTGTCCTTAGGTTATCCCTTATAGTTTTAAGTGAAAGAATGTTAAGGAAGATTTCAAAAAAGAAGTTGTTTTTCTTGTTTAATGTTTTGTAATATAACTAATTCCTAAAGACACTATAATTATCAATATCCCAGGTTGTATGAAGTCTAATCTTATGTAATAAAATAATTATTAATGTGTAATAAAGAGTAAGGTTGTTATAGTTTATATCAAAGGAAAAGTTTATTTATTTTTTGGATTTGGATTAGAAAATTATAGAGAAAGGCTTAGGGATAAGACTATGTACCAAAAAACATCCATAAATTTAGGTAAGTATAGAGTAATTTTTTATCAATAAAATAAATCCATGTCTGGATACTGCAAGTGGATGTGGTTCTGACATAGATGTACCTAGGGGTAACAACTCTCACAAGGTGTGCCAGGCCTGAATCAGTGTAACCTAGTACATGAAAAAAGGCCTTACTACACACCTAGTTTGAAACTCCTTGGGGATATTATTTGGTAAATTCATAAGATCATTAAGAACCATTATTAAGTGAAAAAATTCCTATATGAATAAATGTTAGGTAATAGATCACAGATAACATAGATTGAAGCCTAGAAATTCATAAGTTAAGAAATAAATGTAATTTATAAGGTATAACTTTAATGTTATTGTATTACCATTAATGTGTTTAATAGTTTAAAAAATCATCCCTAATTTTCCTTTTATTCTATCCAATGTTTGATAATAGGAGTAAAAAGGTAAATAATCAATGCGATGGACAATGTGATAACTTTCCCAATGAGATGCCCAACCTGATGGAAATAGAACTCACAAAATATATGAAAATAATCTATCAACTGAATCATGTTATGAATCAAAACATGGATCAGGATAAGCACCCAAATTCCCCCTAACTGTGAAAAAGTTTCTATTAATACCTTTATGAGACAAAGGCCTCCAACTTACAGTGGATCATTCGACCCCTTAATCATGATACAATGGATCAACTCAACTGATAAGATCTTCTCCATCCTTCAATGTTCTAAGAAATGTAAGGTCATACTATCTATTTATCATATAGAGGGAGAATCTGATTAGTGTTTTACATTGATCAAGAGTAAGAATCCTGAGGAAGATATCAAAGTGATGGGGTGGAAGGAATTATGGAAATTTTTTTCAATAAATATTTTCCCCATACTCTCCAAATTAAAATGGAATGGGATTTTATTCCCTCAACCAAAAAGACAAAAAATATATAAGAGAGTATGAGGAAAACGTCACAATACTTGCATGATATTCCTCTGGATTTGTCGTTACCACCAAATACAAAGTTGAACTCTTCTTTGATGGGCTATAACCTAGTCTACAAAAATCCCTAACCATCAAAGACTTTGATAGCTATGATGAAATTATTCGATGTTCCCTCAAAGTCGAAATAGAGATCAGAGAATCTTACGGATATCACAAGGATAAGAATTGAAAAGTTGAGTTTAATTCTGGTGATCCGATTGATAAATCTAACGGTGCCAAGAAATTTTAGCATCCCACTTGTCAAAGGTGCAGAAATAAGCACCTTGAAAATTTCCCAAGGGGTAGGAGGGAATTATTTAGTTGTGGGAAGGAAGGAAACATAGCTAATGATTTTTGATAGGAGAAACCTGCTAATGTGATAGAGGAAATTAATACTCCAGTCAACCCTAAAAAAATTGTTCATTTCTACAACTACAAGGAACCACGACACTTTGAAAACCAATGAACTAAAGTAAGGGTTTTCAGAGACAACCAACAACCTCCAAGACAGCAAGGGTGAGCTTTATGCATAAAAATGATAAGGTGGATCCCAAAAATGATCTAGTGACATGTAATCTAGTTATTCAATAAAGGATAGAAAATATAATTTTTGATTCTGGTTTTACACATTCCTTCATATCACTAAAGTTTAGTAGAACTATTCAAACACCACCTCAAATCATGGAAGAAGAGAAATCAGTGAAAACTGAAAATACAAAAATTATTGAATCCAAAGTATATAACTCATCCTCTATCAAAATTTGTGGGATGAACTTCCTAGTGAACCTTTTCATACTACCTTTGGTGGAATTTAATGCAATTATGGGAATGGATTGACTTTCCCTATATAGATCCAACAAAAATTTCCATGAGAAGGAAATCACTCTTCGTATTTCGTATCATCCTTCGATTACATACAAATGAAAGTAGGATAAAGAATCTTCTTTAGAAACAAAATCTCAAGAATGGATATAATTACCCTATGATAAAGAATATCTATCTCAAATGTTTTATTCTAAGAAAAGAATCATCATCAAATACCTTCCTATTGTGAGGGAATACACTGATGCGTTTTTTGAGGAATTTCCTGGTATTCCTTCTAGATGAGAGGTTGAATTTTAAATCAAGATTATACCAGGGGAATTTACATTATCCAAGAATCAGTATAAAATGGATGTTGTGAAACTTTAGGATCTGAAGAAAAAACTATAGGATAATCTAGATAAAGGGTTCATATGCCCAAGTGTTTCACCATGGGGTGCACTAGTGATCTTTGTCAAGAAGAAAGACGAGCCAATGCACCTTTGTATTGATTATTACGAGCTCAAAAAGATAATGATAAAGAAAAAGTATCCTTTTCCACAGATCAATTACTTGTTTTATTAGATACATGGATCATAATACTACTCCAAGTTGGATCTGCAGTCAGGATATTACCAGGTTAGGGTGAAGAAGGAGGATATCCCCAAGACTGCTTTTCATACAAGGTACGAGCGCTATGAGTTCACAGTAATTCCATTCAGGCTCACTAATGATGAAAAAATCTTTATTGATTTTTTGAAAAGAGTCTTTAGAGATTACATTAAAAAATTTGTGGTAGTATTTATAAATGATACTCTAATACACTCCAAAACTAAGGAGGAGCATGAGGAGAATTTGAGCACTGTGCTAAAGACCTTGTGAAAGAAGAAGATTTATGAAAAGTAAAAAAAACGTGATTCTTGGTTGAAGGAAGTATCATTATTATGGAATATCATCACAATAAATGAGATATCTATGAACCTTTCAAAGATTTAAGCAATTTAAGGAGAGATGAGGCCAACATCTATGATATATATCCATAGTTTCCTTGGGTTAGCTAGGTATTATTACCAATTTGTGAGAAATTTATTACAATTGTCAAATGATCTTACTAAGATAACTCAGAAGGGATTCAATTTTGATTGGAATGATGAATTTGAAGAGAGATTCAAGGAGCTAAAAAGGAGGCTCATCACTACCCCTGTTCTCACACTACCCACAGGTGGAGAACTTTTCATTGTATTCATTGATGCTTCAAAGAAGGGTTTGGGATTTGTGTTAATAAAGAATGATGAATTCATAGTCTATTATTCAAGGAAATTATAAATTCATGAATAGAACTACCCAAAACATGATCTTGAGTTGGATGTAGTGATATTTTCTTTGAAAATATGGTGACATTATCTCTTTGGGGAGAATTGTGAAATATATATGGATCACAAATGTCTTAAATATATATTCTTATAGAAAGAGCTGGATACACACAAATGAAGATGATTAGGGATGATCAAGGGCTATGATTTCTCAATCCACTACCATCCTGGTAAAGCAATTAAAGTGAAAGATACTATAATTAGAAAAGAACCATCAATTCTGTCATTAATGAGAATTGAGAGGGATATAATCTTATTAGATTTAGAAAGGATGGACATGGGAATCAAAAAGGAAGGAACATCATCAATCCTTTTACAAATTATTCCTCAACCATACCTTCTAGAGTATTTAAAAGTTCCTAAAAAAAATTATGTGAGAATTAAAAATAAAGTGGAAACTATAAGGAAAGGAAAATCCTTGGAGTTCAATGTTAATGAAGAAGGAGTTGTGAGATTAGGGCCATGACTATGTATACCGTCAAATCCTAAGTTGAAGAAGGAACTATTAGATGATACACATAGTTTAACTTTATCCATTCACCCAGGAATCAAAAAGATGTATCGAGATCTCCGAGAGCACTATTGGTGAGAAAATATGAAGAAGAAGATTGCTGAATATACATCAAAGAGATAGTAATGCTGAAATGAAGAAGTATAAGAGGATGATGTAACCATTAACCTTACCTACATGGAAAAGGGAAAACATCACCATGGAAATTTTCACAAGTCTTATAAAGACATCAAGAGGGAATAATGGTATATGGGTTATGGTGTATCATCTTACAAAGACTGCACACTTCATTGAAATTAGAGGAGATTTCTCCTTGGATCAACTAGAATGCATATACATCAAAGAGGTGGTAAGACTGCATGCAGTACTGCTATTGATTGTATCTAATCAAGATCTGAGATTTAACTCCAAGTTTTGGAAAAGTCTCCAAAATTATATAAACACTGAGCTAAAATTCAGTACAATCTATCATCCTCAAACTAATTCCTAATCTGAGTAGACTATTCATACACTGGAAGACATTATTTGAACATGTTCTATGGACTTAAAAGGAGGATGGTACCGACATATTACTCTGTTCGAGTTCTCTTAAAAAAACTTTTCCACTTAAGAATTAAAATTTATCCCAATGAATCCATTTATGGGAAGAGGTGTATAACACCTACATTTTGGGATGAAGTTGGGGAACAAAAACTTCTATGTCCTGAACAGGTCGTGGAAATGGTGGAGAAAGTTAAGACCATTAACCAACACATCAAGGCTATACAGAGTTGACAGAAGAGCTATGCTTATAATCATCGATGATACCCAGAGTTTGTTGTTGGATAAATGGTATTCCTCCATATATCTCCATGGAACAAGGTGATGAGATTAGTGAAGAAGGGAAATCTTAGTCCAAGATACATCAACCCCTTTGAGATCCTTGATCACATCGGAGCATTGGCCTATCGAATAGTACTACCAAAGAACCTATATCAGGTACATGATGTATTGCACATATCCCTCATGAGAAATTACATAATATACCCCTCACATGTACTCAATCTAGAGTTAGTACGATTGGATAATGACATTTCATATGAGGATTAGTCGGTGAAGATCTTAGATTGTAGAGAAAAAGTTATACAAAATAAGACAATGCACCTTGTCAAAGTATTGTGGAGAAACCACAAGTTTGAAGAAGAAATATGGAAACTGGAGGAGGTGATGAAGCATAGTTACCCTCATCTATTTTATTTTGTGAAATTAAAATTTCAAGGGTAAAATTTCTTAAGGGGTAAGATTGTAATAACCCAAACTGTTATAAATAAAATTACCCTTATAAGTTAATTAAATGTCTTATTATGTATTATGGTTTTAGACAAGACATGTAATTATTTTGTTTTATTACATCCAATTGTATTTAAATGACCCTTAAGTATCATTACTGTTGATAATATAGTCATTGGACAATGATCACATGGTTAGTTTAAAGATAGGGTTTTATAAATCTAATTAACACAGACAAAAGAATTGATGACCTCAACCAGTTGGATCGTACCCTATGAAACCCATTTACCAGAGATTTTTAGGGATATAGAATCACTAGTATTTTAACTTGACCAAACCCATGCTAATATCCATGAACTTAATCATGGGAAAAACCGTTTATGGGAGAAGTTCAAACTCATCGAGATCACGACCCAAACCATGTTTTCCAAACCACCGCATGAAAGTCCCACCATCATGCACCTTAAAATTAGTGAATTTTCTGGTGTATTAAAGGGATATGTATAAATTACCCATCAATATGAATATTTATATTATTATGTATATAATAATGAATATATTTTCATCCTATTATTGTTACTTTTAAAATGATTTTTATTTTGATACAATAATGCACAAATTTTATTTTTGGTTAATATTCAAATTCAATTAATGAATTTATGAATTAACGTATTTTTGAAATAAATAATATTTTAATAAAATATTATTAATAAATAATCATTATCAAATATAAATGATCATATATTTTTTATAAAGTCAAATGTATATTTTTATAAGGGTTCAAAAACTGTTGTTATCGAAAACACAACATTTCTTTAAGAGTATGACTCACCCCCACATAATAAAGGGAATTATTTTATTAATTTAGGCCCTTGGACTTATAAAATAATGATAACCACTCCCATTTAGATTAAAACATAGTAAAAAACCATGGGATGTTTGGTTTTTTGGGTTATTTTATTATGTAGAGTAAAAAACTTACCTTATAAAGAAATCCCCCTCTTTTCCAATATAAACCCACCCAATATCCCATTTATCTTCACTCAAACCCCTTATAGAACATCCATAATCTACCCTATAATTTCTAGAGTTCTCCCATGGTTCCACAACTCTCTCAATAAACCCCTCTTAAGCTTTTGGAGTCACACACTCAAGTAAGGGATCTTCCACTCTCCTATTTTTATCAAGCAATTCTCTTTGCAATGTCTCTAAATTTCTTTCTGGATTATGTTGTTATATGTTCTTACATATACCCATTACTATCCATTTTATTTAAAAATAATTATATATTCTATTTACTCTCATTAAGACTCCCATAATCATTTATGTACACCCATTATCATGCTGAAATATAGCTAGGATTCTCTTCATCATTCATGTTTCTTCATTAACTTATGTATTTTATTTCCAATTTCTTATGTTGGGATATATTTTTACATTTCCCTAATTATTACCATTTTATGTCTATGTGATTATATAACCTCTTCTCTCTCATTAACCATTTTTTATGAATCTTTAAGTGACACCTTTATGCTGCCAAAATTTCACCGTTATTTTCCATGCCAAAACAATTGTGTAGTGAATACCATACCTATTTCCTATCAAGGGTGTTCACATTTATGAATATATAATTTTTTATTGGGGACTTAAATATATTTATTCTACAATCCTTGATCATGGAATAAATTATGATGATTAATAAATCCATGTTGTATGATCTATGTAATATACTTAAGCATATGAATGAAATGAATGTGATGGGTGCCCCTAGAATTATATAGCGCTCCCATTCATTGAGAAATGTTTAATATAATGATATTTTATATTTGGATAGAGAGTGAAACTGATTCCTTTATGAGGAATTTTACACCATGATGTATGTGAGGTTTAGGCTTGAACTATGTTTATAATGCAGTGTTTAATGCTGTTTCCACATTTCCCATGTTATGATTATAATGCTATATCATGTATCACTGTTCATGTTTATTATTTATACTCTTTTTATTCCAAATTAATATGACTATTGTCTACAATATATTATTTTATTCATGTTAGTCCATGCTTATTATCTTATTGAGATCAATAGCTCACCCCTTTCTTATGTTTGTCCCCAGGTTATACTATGCAGTTTAAATGCGAGCATGTTAAGAAAGTTTTCAATAAAGATATAGTTTTTTTGTTTAAATTGTAATATAATGTACCTAATTCCCAAAGAAACTATAATTCTTGATATTATTCATTGTATTTAGTGTAATATTATGTAATAAAAAAATAATTAATATGTAATAAAGAGAAGGGTTATTATATTAATTCTATATGGGATAATCCTTTGTAGGAAAAAATGAGTGATTAGTTTAAACAAAAAATCTATCCATTAATCAACATCAATGTGACACCAATTATGAATGAAAATTATTGTGGATTTTCCACATATATTTAAAAAGAGTTTAATGAACCCATACTCACTTCAACATACACACACATCAAAAAATTTCTAGTGTAAGGTATTTATTTCCAATTTTATTTAGATAATCACTCCACCATTATAATTAATTCAATATAATCCAGAATAGATTTAAGAGAGTAAAATTCATAAAAAAAACTAAATTTTTATAGGATATTCATTGATTTACAGATTATTCATAAAATTATAAATATTTATAAATGTTAACTCTTTTAATATCTCCAAAACAATGAATTCTCTACATACATAATAACCTTTAATTCTTATCGTTAGAGTACATTCAAAAAAGTTTTTGGAATAAGTTGGATTATCCAAAAAACTCTTCAATTTAAAAAATATGGTCGAGAAAGTTTTTTTGAACTTAGAATCTCCCTTATTGTATGACCCATAATGTCTAGACCACTTCATTATTTCTTCACCTTTGGATTTCTAGGTATAAAAATTACTTAACATTATGGATTTCCATTTATTCCCAACATTATTCATATATTGATTGACCTTATTCACCATTTCAATTAGAGAAATTTATTTTCCTTTTCTATATATTTTTTCCCTTTTTAACTAATTTAGTCATATGATAAGGCACTCTTTTGTTTCATGCCTAGACTTATTATTTAGCGTGGTCTCCTTATTTATAGAATATATATTGATAGTGTGATTCTAGGTTCTTTACCTTTATTATCAATTCTTTATTATTGTTCGAGAAACTATGTAATTCACTTTTTAGAAATTTTACCTTCCACATTTCAACTTCCATAAATCTCTTTGTCGACATTTGAGCTACCCTTTTTGGGAAGTGTTTTAACCACTTCATAAGGAGTGTCAACCAAATCCAATTCTACCATCTCTTTCTTGAATTGAATCTCTTATTTCTTCCATCTTTACAAAATAAAAAATTGATATTTATGCTCATCTTTCAATGATCTATATTGTGCACTCTTTTCCATTAATAGAATAATATTCTATTTGTGGTGAAATCCTATTAAAATTTTATTTCCAACATCTTATGAGTTGTATGAACTATAAATTTATTCTTGTATTTATTTCTTAAGGTATCCTTGATCATTTAATTTTTAGTTACTTGACCTAATATTGTGGTTTTATTTATTATCAATATAAGAGTTGCAGTGGGATGATGCATACTAACACTATTCATGTTAGTGAAAATATATTTTTCTAAAGTCACAAAATCACTCAGATATTTCAATTCTATTCTTCAAAGATATATTTTCCTTCTCTGTAAAATCTAATTCCTTTAAGTAGGTTATATATTTTATTCCACTCTACTACTTACTTCAAGGATTCTAATACTTATACATACTGACGTGTTGTTCCAACAATAAATATCCCTATTCCCAAACTTTTAGTAGCACCAACATCTTTCAATATGACTTGATATTTTTCTAGTAGGTGTAGTATATATAGAATGATACCCATGGTATTTTTTTTCTAGAACCCCATGATTTTGGGATAAAATTAGAGGAAAAAATTTCTTTTACATGATCAACTAACCCCTTGATTTATTGGTGTATTTATTAATATTTTTACTCTTCCACATTTTTATAAATTTTACCTTTTGTCCTACATTTTCAGAAAAAACAAATTCGGTATTAACTGTTTTAAGTGGACATTGGGTTAGAATCTCTAATAATCTTGGGGTAGATTCTTATTTATATGATATCAATCTATTTTATCCACCATTTATAGTATTCTTATAATAAATTCTCACTTATAAAGTATTTTTTGGATATATACATTTTATTTATTATTTGGGAAGACTCAACTTGTATAGAATCCACATTACTTAAATTTACTTCTAACTCAAGTCACTTCAAACAGAGAGTATTATTTTATTTTATAACTGAGATTATTCAATCTTCCCATTATTTCTTAAATTTTTCAATTAATTCCTCATGAATTTATATTTTTTCTAACAAATAGTTATCCAAATACTTTATCCTCTTTATCTTTAGTTATAGTATGGTAGTCTTGACATCCTTGGAGACTTAATGAAACTTCTATAATAAATGGAACACCTCCTTAAAAACCTTTTCAAAAACCGCTTTATAATTTTTTTAAATTTATCTTCATATTGGGAGAATTATTTCATTAAAAATTATGTCAATTTTCAATTACTTTCACTATGTTTTTGAGAGTTTTTAGTAACCCATTTTCTTTGATAATGATTATTCTATTACATAAAACTCTTTACATATATGTGTATTTTCATCCATTATTTCATTGATATGAGATAATAGGTATGTGACTACCTCATATTTTGATTGTTTCACCAGAGAAATAAAAATCCACAAATTTAATTGGGCATTTTTTATCTCAACTACCTTCAGTAAATGTTGATTCTTATTCCTCTTTGAGAATTTTATGTTACTTTTGGACTCCTTTTTATTTTTATTTTATTATGACTTAATATAAACTTCAAAATAAATTTTCATTAGATAAGAGATGTAATTATCTATATAAGGGTCTTATATATGTAATACTTCCAATATGAACTTCATGTATATCAAGTAAAAATACACTTAGAAAAAAATTCATAATTTATTAGAGGGAACCAAGTTATTTGATTACAATTGTAATAGAAATAAATATCCAATTAAAAGGGAGAATGACTATGATACCACTTGTTATACCCAGTAGGATCATGTAGAAACACTTGAGGGGGAGGGGGGGGGGTGAGTCAGATGTTATCAATACCTTTTATTAATTTTTTATTTAATTCTTAGACCCTCTTTGAACTTTAGAACCTTTGTGGTTGGTTAAAATATAGCTGGATCCTTTTTGTTCACACCCACATTCCCCACATATTAGAAAATAAATCATTAATGTAAAGAATGTGGTATTTTTTACAAGGTTCTACCCCCACCCCCAAGACGGGAAGACTAATCCTTACCTCATTTGACTCCTATCAAGACATGGATTATCCATTAGAAATATTTCTATCAATTTTCAAGTAGTTACAAGTTGTTTTTTTCCTAACATAATCTCACTATATTACATAGGTGAGTGGTTCATAACATAACACATGTGAACTTAGCCTACACTATAGTACAAAAGCAATTGGATCTTTATACAACATCCCATAGTCTTGAAAATGGAATCACACCATCTATATTCTCAATTAACTTATATTATTTTAAGTAGATCAAAATATTTCTAGGAATGTCTATGCACCAACAAACATATCTATTTCCTAAAATAAAAGTATATTCTACTACCTTAAAATGTTCAAAACATACTCATGAAATTTTACATGAGCATGTTAGGGGTGTGGAAAAATATTTATTTCCTAAGTTAAAATGTAGTAATGTTTTCAACCTAGGTTTTCTCTAGAGAGGAGTGCACAAAAATCAAGCTGTCACCTTTACATGAGAGGAAAAAGTGGTTGTTTTTGAAATTGTTTGATTTTGAAAACAAACTAATGAAATGAAACAAAATAAAACAATTAAGAAAAATATTGAAAAATTTTGATAAAGAAAGTGATTGAAAACTATGACATGAGAAGTTTGATTAGGTTGAGGTCTATTTTTAAAATTCATTGATCTCTTAGTTCCAATGTATCCAATCCTCTTCTACTAAGATGATTAAAGTGAGTTCCATAATCACTTACTCTCACTACCTTATTCACAAAGTGATGGTGAGAGTAAAATTTTCCAAGATCCCAGTTAGGTATACTCTCCTTCCAATGCGAAAGAGAGTTGAAACAAATATCCTAAATAATCAGGAATATCCATTACCCCTCCCACACATATTGATGATCATATAGTACTTAACCATAATCCATGGTATATTCTATAATATATAAACTAGAACCTAATAGAGGAAGATAATGATCATTTTAAAAAGAAAAATATACAACATAATAAAAAACTAAATACAATCATACTTGATAATAAAAACCACTATTAGAAATTGAAATAAACTTCACAAAAGAGAGAAAAATATTTTATTCTATAACGCCTAAGAACTCAATAATTAAAAAAGTGAAAAACTCACCTTACCTAATCAATCATATGTTTAACCCTCCATTTTTTTTAACTGATAAGAAGGGGGAAGAAGAAAAAATTTCAAAACATAATAATAATAAAATAGGGAAAAGGAAGAATAAAAAAAATTCTCCTCCAGAATCTATCCTCTAGAATTTGGCTCCTGTTTTACCCACTATATGGATAAATGTTCCAAGGGTCCTTCTCATAAGTTGTTTAAAATTGAGTTTTTTCTAAACCCTCCAAATTTAAATATCTTTGGAAACTTATATGAGAAGTTATACCCTAATTAATGAGTGAATATATGCATAAAATATATTTTTCACACATGGATTTGAGTCCTCTTTGAAATACAGCTGGAATCACCTCAATTTTAGGAATAATCCTGAGTTTTGTATCATTTAATAATGTGAGATACATTCTATTGGATATAAATATTTTTAAAATTATTTGATTTTTTTGTCCAATGGAAGTTAGAATTAACTTTGGGTCTAGAAGAATAAGAAGTTGAATCCAATAAATAAAGAAATCCTAAAAGAAGGAATCACTCCAATTTGATTAATATTATAAAAGTTACATTCAAAATAGAAAAGTGATAAAAAATATTTGAAAAATATAGAATTAGGAAATTTTCACATTTTATCCTAAAACACACCAAAAATATAAAAATGATGCAAGTCAGATCAAATTGTTAAATTGGAAGGGATTAAATCATTGAAATACTAATAAAAAATGATGAAAAATACTATCACTATCACAATTAATCCTTTTAATCTATTCAATGCTTCATAGATACTTTAAATATTATTATTTTCCTCTCATAACTAAATCTTGAATATCACAACCTAAAAAACCTTTTCTTGAATATTATATAATAATCTATATTCTTCTATAATTTTTCCTACCAAATAAAAGTACTAAAACACATATCTAATTTTTGATCACTGTCTCGTCCTTATTCTTCTATTGTATCTGATCAATATTATAGATAAAAACATTCAAATCCTTCTCCTTTTTAGAAGAAAAAAATGTAGAACCACTTCAGAACAGTCTCAATAACTCAAATTCATCTTTGATACAATATAGAACAACTTCCCCATATATATATTTTTTCTACCTCAAGAAGTTACTTTCTATCATCAAACTCACACACAACTTCATAATAATATCTTCTATATTTTATTCTTGTATCTCTACATAGACATTGTAATGTAGTTATAATTAAATATATTGTTTATTTTTAAGGTCTATAAATGGAATAAATTGTAACTTTTTAGTTTCCAACTAAAAATATTCATGATAAAATATCCATTTTCGGGTTCACATGATCTTTAGTGCACATCATAAGAATATATCACATGAAACTTCTATTCAAAACCTCCTTTTTCACCATAAAGGATATTACAAAAATACCCTCATTTATTTCACCTCAAATGAATTAATAATTATTTATTTTTATTTGAAATAGTCTTGATTTCTTCTTTCTCAAACTTAAATAAAAATATATCCACTTTTAAATATTCAACCAAGTTTTTAAAAATATATAAATAACATAAAAAGGTGGAGTTTACTTATTTTTATATTGAGTGTTTCTTTAAGGTTATATAAATTTTTTCAAGATACTAATCATCAAACTCATCTTCTTAGGATCAAATAATAACTATTTTTTTCCTACTAAACAACTAGTGAACAACTTGAGATTTTATGTAAATTCATATAAAATATTCTTAAATAATAATGAACTTTATTTATTTTATAAATAGGTATATCTTATTGATCTTTGTAAATCACAAGTAAGGATCATGGCTGAAATAAAATTTCCTATGACCATAAATCCAAAGAAAAACCTTAGCATCTTCGTATTTTAATTCTCGAGAATATTCATTATTTTGGAAACCCAAATATTCAAACTTTTAAAAGTCCATAAAATTTATATTGGTTTGATATTATATTCCTCTCTTGGAGATGAAATTATTAGAATTTTATTTTTTGAATAACACACCCTTTTAGGCATTGGTGATGTTTTAATACATGAAGAACAACTCTTTCATCATCCCATTTTTATTTACTCTCCAGATCCTTAAATATAGAAACTCATTTTCATTCAATAAAATCAATAAATTTTTCCATGTATATAATGAAACATACAAATTATTGGATAAAACATACACATATATTTTATAACACATACACAGGTTAGAATGACACATTCATAGTTTGAAATCAAACATACACAAAGAAAAATGACTTGTACACTGCTCTATATGACACATGTGTTGAGTATAATGACTCATATATAGTCCCAGTTTCATCAAAGTTAAATCATATGCATATTAAAAATTACTCATATATAGTATAGAAAAATTACTCATGTAATTTTGGGAATTATCCATTTTTCTCATTTTTTCTCTGAAGGGATCATACACAAAAAACAACGTTTTTTAATTTTTTATATTCCATCACTAAACATTTATATTTCTTTGAGTTAAAATAGAATCATTCCAAAAAAATATCAAGAATCCATGAAAATACTAAAATAAAAATCCAATAATATCTTCTCACTAAATAAAAATTAGAAAAACACCCAGCATTCCAAGTATGGATTCCTCAACTACAATCTAGCTTCTTCTAAAACACTTAAACTATTTTATAATTTTTATTCACACCCATACAAGTTCTCCATTATATTTTAGTTCATAAAAATTATTATACCTCTATGTACATGTTTTAGATTGCACTAAAACATATACATTATAAAATTTCATGTACTTCCAAGAATATTATATCTATAAATTGACTCATTTCTGTGCTACCCATTGAAGTTGTCCAACTATGTACTTTAAGGGAAAAACCCTTTAGTTCTCCATTACCCAAATACATGGGAAACCTCCCCACTTGCATTTAAAAAATGAGGTAGATTATCCTTTTCATATAAAATTTAAACCACTCTATTCTTCTAAAGAACACATTTAATTTATTCATTATAAAAAAATATAATTCAATCTTCTCCAAATTTATAGGTACTTCAATATCCCCTATTGGATATTTTTTCAATTCATTTTTTTCTTCCAGTGTCAATATTCATTTTAATTTATAATAAATTCATAGGTGGGAAATATATTCTCTATGACGCCACATGGATGTAATTGTATTATAATTATATGACTTAATGTAAACATTGCATCATAATACATTCCCATGATCTTTTAGGTTTAATTTTTTTTGATAATTAGGAAAAAACATTAACTAACAAAATCCGTGTTATTTCAACTAATGTATATTTTTACCATTATATAAGTGATTAATTAATCCATAAAAAGTATTTAATATCTCCTAAAAATTCTCCACATAATATAATCTACTAGACACATAATAAGTACTACTTTTCTTTATAACTTTAGAAAATGAAAACATAAGAAAGGGGTGAGATCAGATGCCCAGTAAGGGTAAACATAAGTGATAATAGTAAAATATCATAACTGATATTAATATGATATTATGAGTATATCTATTTTAATAAAAAATTTATACCCATAAAAGTATAGAAAATAAATAATTTCATGAGACATGGTATAAATAAGATCCTGTCATGGAATTTCCTCATATCAATGAGGAAAAATAATAATAACATTTCTTAAAAGCATAAAACAATAATACCAAATCATGGGAGCATAAAATAAAGTGTGTGATATAATATAAAAGTGGAATAAAAATGGAATGTAACATATTCTAAAAAGAAACAAAACTTATAATGGTGGCACAATTATACGCATAGGAAACCTTGTGAGAAAACTCATTATGTCAACACCTTTTTAAACTTATATCTATGCATTAAAATGTGAACAAAATAATTATGAACATGCCTTTGTAAAAAGACTTATTATTTATATTCCTTACTATATAATGAGATATAAAAATCAACTATTGAATTGGAGGGTAATATTGTTATACCTCTAAATTTTAAAAGAATAAAATTAGGTTTGATAACATACACAACATGCAACACCGAGCATAAATGAACCACATAGTATTATTATTATTTAAATATGACCGATATAACCTATTTTTTGAATTAGTGTGTTTGAATAATTTAACAAATTATTAAATTTATACAAAGTACCTACTCAATATAAATTAATTTATTAATTCTTTGGAAATAAGTACTCAATTTTTAGTAAAGTTATTTTATGCATCAGAAATACGTTTTCTTCAAAAGTGTTTTTTTATTAATTTTTGTGAGAAAATATTATAATTAATTTCTATAAATTTTTAAAATGTTATTATATAGAAATGATATCAATTTAAAAATCATAATATCAAAATTTTATTAGGGTAAAATTTTCAGTTTTTATGAAAAAATTGATTTTGTAGTGAATACTAAAAAATACTGTTTTTTATTGAAAACTAAATTTCTATTTCATGAATTTAAAAAGATCCATTTTTTAAAGATAATTTCAAACCTAAATTAGTTATATTATATTATTAATAACCAAATTAAGTTCATTGGAACAAATTTCATGATTGAATTTAGTATAAAATTATTTTTATACATAAAAGGCATTTAAAAAAACTATTTTTCGTAACGTATTTCACATTTATTTTAAAATTAATTCCTTAAAATTATATAAATTTAATATTAAAAATTTTATTCCATATTTTTAATTATAAATATTAATATTTTAAAATAGTTCTCTTTTATTTTTGGATAATATGAATAATAACTGTGGTAAACTTTTTCAGCTTGGTAAATGGTAAATCACATTCATCAATGTTAAAACTAAGTGATAAAGATATAATTTTATATATTAATTATTATTAGATGAATTAAATTCGACCATAATCAAATTAGGATCTAATTTTATATGTTTAATAGACACTTGTCCAAGAAAATGACAAATATAATATTTAAATCAATGAAAGTTACAAAATGTCACTCTCTTAGTTTTAAATATCTATTATGTTTCCACATAGGGACAAAAGCTAGTTATGAATGAATATAAATATAAATTTTATGAATAATGATATTATATCCCTGATTTTTTTTTATTTTTTATTTTTTAAATACTTGCACAACACTAATACAATATTTATTCCAATGATATTAAATATATTAAAAGTGATATAATTTGAGTGATTTATTGAATTAAATGAATTTTTTAGAATAATATGACATAATAATTATGTTTAAATTAATTATAATTCAAAATAAATCTTTCTATTGATACATTTGAAGTCAAATTAAATGAATAGTTCCATATTAACATTAATGATAATTTATCAAAATAATGTTTTATTTAATTATTTAAAAATAAAAAAAAATTAATGAGGACATGGGAAGATAATATATAGTCTAAAATATAATGACTTTTATATTTATGAGACATTATTTACCTTATATGAACAATTATAACCCTTTAAAAGTGAAAAATATGTTACCTCGATTAATGTTAAAATATGTTAATTAAGGGGTTAAACCAAAAGATAAGGTTTAAAACACCACATTAACATATACAAATTTTATTTTTTTGATGATATTTGAGCCATATCATACCAAATTTTCTAATTACTGACCATTTTATTAATAAAAACTTTATTATATTTTAATCTTTTATGAAATTCCAATAGTTCCCCTCACCTCAATTATAAAAGGGAACCTCCTCCCTCACTTGTTTACACCCCATTGATCCTTATATATTGACCAAAAACTATAAAAAACAATTTAAAACTTAATTATACACATTTTATAGGTTATTATAATCCAAAAAGACCAACCCTAGGACCCTTAAGAGGATATTTAAAGGAGTTTATTCAAAGGATAAGTTATCACATAAACTAGTCACCTTCTTTTTAATTCTTATTTACCTCATGAAAATCTAGCGTATTTATCATAAAATAATAAATTCAATATCCTAAATATACTTAAATTATATTATTATTAGTAAATCAAAATTATCCACCCTCTTTCCATCAAATGGGTAGTGAAGGTATCACTCATGCGTACGTACGACTTACCATCTCCACATAGAGATACAATTTATTTTCCACCACCATATTTCATGGGTGGTTATTGTAATTGGTTTAATGTTTATAGATTTTAATTAAGAAATAATTATACCCCTATAATTATAATTTCACATATACCCTCTTACCTTCCAATCCATTGTCATATAATAACACCGCTCGTGCGTATATGTGTACTACCACTTCCACGAAGTGATGTGATTTATTTTTCATTTACTTTTTTAATTGGATGTTAATAATTATAGATTTTATCCATATATATGATTTATATTATATAATAATGATTATTCAAATGAGGATTATTATTTACCTTTCTTTCGTTCCATCCATTAAAAAATGAAAATAGTGTTCATGCGTATGTACGACCTACTATCTCCATAAACAATATAATTTATTTTTCTATCTATAACATTTAAAGATGAAAATGGATATGTATATAATGAATTGAAATTATAATTATATAATTATTAACATTTTGTGGATTATTGAACCATGACCAAAATTCAGGGACCGAAACCACCAAACAAAAACCTACATGGAAAACGAAGTAGTTATCACCTAGAAAAATGATTTTAACAAAGAATTATTAATAAATGGGTGATAAATGGGTGATAAATGGTTATAATTAAATAATATATTGTATTATATATATAAATATGGTTATATAATAGATTTATAATAAATCTATATTTATTATATAGGCATTTTTAACACATATGAAGGAAGTCGGTCCTAAGTTAAGAGTTTATTTCACAATCTCATCACTATTTGCAATTATTTATGTTAAAGTCTCTACTAGGGGAGTTTTTTCTTCCATATACATATTTTCTCAAAATTTTTAAATAGTGATTTATCTATAATGGGTGTTCTTTAAGGATTTAAGAGCATATGTTTAATGGTACTGATAACTAAGAAAAGTGATTTAGTGGCGAGGGGGTATTTTAAAAGAATACATGAATAAGGGAAAGATAACCATTAATATGTTCACGATGTTGAGTTAATAATTATTTTTGGGATAATGAGAATATTGTCATTAAAGAAGAAAATGGGATAGTATTGGTGTCTTTAAAAATAGTTAGTAATTTTATAATAAAGTAATTCATGCTAGGGTTAATTGTATTTTTGGATTTATATTTGATAATATTATATGTTATTTAAGTAACAAGAAGATATTTAATTCTTGGAAAAATATATGTTTTCATTAAGGTTTTATGGTGATTCAAGTTATTACTATGTGATTAAGGTATTTACATGTGTGATGAAAACTAAATTTATGTGGCATTAATTATAAGTTTTTTTTGGAAATTTAGTGACTTTATTCCTAAATTTTTGAATTTTTGAATTTTTGAATTTTTGAATTTTGGAATTTTTGAACTTTTGAATTTGGTTAGACATATTTTAGACAATCCTTAAGGTTAACTACTCATAGAATTAATTAAGTTGAACTTTGAAAATCATTATTTGAGGTTAAAATATGATTTATCTTATTGGATAATCTGTCCTAACCATTTTGGTTTTGGTAAATTTTCAGAGGTTGAATGAATGAATTATGGATCTTATGATTCATTAAAATATTATTTTAGTGCTTCAATAATCTTGATTATCCATTTAATTTTGTAAGAGATGAAGTGGAAATTGATCTAAACACAACCAATGGATTAGATTGTGATTATATGATGGAATAAAATCATGTAAGTTTAGTTTCTTAAGTGATTTTCCTAGATAATAAAATAATCTCTCAACTTAAGGAAAATTAATTTGAAATAAAAATTTGTTTTATTAAAATTTATTACTGAGAAATAAATGATCTTTTAACCAATAACATATTTATAGTTTTATAATAGTTAACTTTCTCATGACCATGTTCTCTATTACTCTCTATTAATCCTTGGGCATTATTTTTATCTTCCATTTCCATATTTTTTTCCAAATAATCTTATCGTATTTTTATCCCAATATATGTGTTATTTATTATGACCTTTGTATTTCCCATTCCCCCTTTTTAAGAAGAATTTTTATTAATCCTTTTAATGATGTAGGTTTTCCATAAAAGAATTTTCATATATCAAACCCAAATTAATTAAGAAAGTTTAAATTGAAATGATTAAATTTATTGAGGGGGGGATAATGAATCACCCAAATATTTTATGTGAATAAAATTAGGTTTGATATAGTACACGACACACAACACTGTGCTTAAACAAACCACAAAATATTATTATTTAAATATGACCGTTATAACCCAGCTATTGAATTAGATGGTATGAATAATATTAATAAAATTATGAAATATATATAAATTAACTAAACAATAAAAAACATTTATTAATTATTAATAAATAAGTACTAAATTTTTAGTAATGTAATTTTATGCCTGAGAAATAAATTTTCTTCAAAAATGATTTTTATTTCTTTTTTTGAGAAAATATAATAAATAATTTATGGAATTTATATGAATTCTATTTTATAAAAATAAGATAATTTTTAAAATCATCATATAAATATTATCTTAGGGTGAAAATTTTAAATTTTCTCTGAAATGATTGATTTTACAGTGAATAATAAAAAATACATCTTTTTATTGAGACCTATTTTTTTGTTTCAAGAATTTACAAAGTTCAATATTATTTTAAAATTATTTAAAAAAAAGTTATAATATATTATTAATTTCATTTTAATCACTTTCATGATTTAATTTATTATAAAACCAATTTTATACATTAAAATAATTCTCTTAAAAATGGGCTTTCTTCACGTTTTGCACATTTATTTTAAGAATTAATTTCTAAAAATTATATTAATTTAATCTTGAAAAATTTATTCTATATTTTTAATTAAGAGGTTAAAATTTAGTAAATAGGTAGATACCATTTATTTTTAGATAATATTAATAGTAACTATGGTAAAATTATCACCTCGGTAAAGGCTAAATCAGGTAAATATTGGTTAAATCTAGGTGATAAGATCATAATATTTCATCTAAATTATTATTGTATGAATTTAATTATAAAATTATCACCTTAGGGTAGAAATTGATATTTTAATGGATGATTTTCCATGAAAATGACCACTATAATATTTAAATAAATGAAAGTTACAAAATGTCACTCTCTTAGTTTTAAATATCTAGAATGTGTCTAAATATGGAAAATATGAAGTTATGAATGAATATAAATTTCAATTTTGTACATGATTAAATTATCTTAATTATTATAATTTATTTATAAATTTTAGTGATTATATAATTACCTTAAATGCTTGCGCAATGTTAATACAATATTTATTAAATTAATAAAAAATAAAATAAATGATATTAAGAATATTAAAAGTGATATAATTTGAGTTATTTATAATGTTACAAGAATTTTTTAGATCGATATGAAATATTTGTGATTTTAAATTTAATAATATTCTAAATTTAGTTTTTTCTTAATTTACTTAAAGTCATATTAAATGAATAGTGTCAAAATTGACATTAATTATAATTTATCAAAATAATATTTCATTAATTTATTTAAAAATAAATAAAATATTGAAATAGAAAAAGGGGTAATATATGGTTTTAAATGACTTATCTTATCCATTTATGAGTCAATAGTAACCTTATATGTAAAATCTAACCCTTTAAAAGTGAAAATATGTTACCATGGTTAATGTTAAAATAGGTTTATTAAGCGATTAAACAATAAGACAAGGTTTAAAACACCAAATTAACCTATATAAATTTTATTAGTTGATGATATTTAAACCATATACAAACCTAGGTTCCAGTTACTATCCATTAGAATGCATTTTTCTTTATAATTAATTTATTATAATTTAATATTTTAAGAAATTCCAAAATTGATCCTCATATTAATTATAAATGGTCACCTCCTCCATCACATATTTACACAAATTTTAGCATTATATGTTGAACCAAACATACTAAAATACCTTTTAAAATTCATTATACACATTATAGAGGTGTGTTTTGTAACATCCCAGGTAAATAAAGAATAATAAATTTTCATATTTATTAATATTTTCGAATTAAATATTAATTTTAATTAAAAGGGGTTGCTATGTTCGATAGCATACTCAATACGCAACGATGAGTTTCTTTGAAAACTTACGTTGCACACTAGTAATATAATAATATTATTTTAAATGGTAGTTAACATGTAGCTGTTGTATTGGAGGGAATGGATATAAATAACTAAAATATGATTATATATGTTTTTTAAATGTTTTTACATTTATCCAATAAAAGATAAAGGCTTAAAATATGGAAAGAATTCAATTTTAGGCATTTATACCCTAATTTTCACTAAAGGTTCACTTATCACATTTTGATGGCGAACCTTCATTAAATATAGTTTTGATCACTATTATACATTCTATTGGACCAAATATAACTCTTTTTTAGAATCGGGACATCAAAATTTACTTTGTGTAAATTTTTGGTATTTTTCCGATAAAGTTCATTTTTTAATGAATAGTGTAAAATGTTGTATTTTAATTCAAAACCTCCTTTTAATATAATTTATTTATATGATTATATTATCTTTTTAATTGGTTTTAAAGTGAAATTAGAATATATTTTTACCATTAAATCCAATATTGGTCGTTGGAATTAATTTCACTTTGAAATTGGACTTAAACTAGTGTCAATCTTTTGATACTTAGTGTTTCACAAAAACACGCTATTTGCTCTGACATCGGGAATTAATTATTAAATTAATTAATGAAACTTATATGTTTTTAATTTTGTAAAATGGAATTCATTTTTGAATTCGGAATATCAAATATAGCTTAGGGTGAAGTTTTGGTATTTTTCTGAAAAACTTCAATTTTTGATGAATAGTGAAACCACTAAGTGGTACTTAAAAAACTAATTTTTCGTTTAAATGAAATTTTACCACCTCTGTGTTTTGAATTTCAAAAATCCTACATACATAGTTGTCATTAAGAAATAAAATCTGGTTCAATGGGATTAAAATAATTATTTGGTGAATAGTAACTTATTAAGTTTTTAATCACGATTAGAGGTAATTAGTGTATTTTAAGGTAAAAATAATGTTGTAATAATATGAAATGAACTTTACACATGTCCTAACCTCATTTTATGTGTCATGGACGACCAAGAAAATCCATGGGTCAACTTGGGGACCCCATGAAGCCACTTTGGTTGGAAAATGACATTAATATATTTTTATTTAAAGTTAAAATAAAAATGACACAAACATGAGTTGTTTTACTAAAACAATTTTTACATGAAGTTATACAAGTAAGATTTTTGACTATAAATATTCATTATAAATCTAAAAAGAGTTCCTACATCATTATATTTTTTTTATAATTTTTAGACATTAAATAAATTAAATTATTTATGACATCATGATGATGCAGCGATTACCTCATTAATAAAGGATTTAAATAAAATGGAAAGATAATGTAAAATATAAGACCTACACATGTCAAAAACCTATTGGATGGGTGGATTTAGAACCCTTATCACCTTATCCTCGAAACACATTAATGTGGGACCATTAAAATCCGAAACTCATTCTAAAATAAAGTAACATTTCCTTACTTTCCAAGAGTGCCCCTCCTCTTCTCTTATAAAAGTCCCCCACCTCTACCACCTTATCCACACTTCCAAAGCTTTTGGATCGGACAAACCCTGCCCATTTTGTCTCTCTACATCCCTATCTTACTCCTTGAAGCCTCACTTTGTGCAGAAGTCTTCCCAAGTAAGCCTTTGAGTTCAAACCAAATGGAGTAACCCGATTTTAAGGACGTTAAAGGACGATCGAGTCAAGTCAGACCCGAGGTATGGGACTTCGTCTCAATCTCCTTTAATTGAGGAATATTTCATTTTATACACAACTATCTTTTATAAGGTGTATAAAACCCTTTGAATTTTACTTTTATAAAAAAGGAATCTTTTTCTACGAAGCATTTTACTAAACGACAAAAAGGAATGTTTCTTTTAACGTACGCGGTGACAACGACCTTTTCCGCTGCCGCGAGTATTATTTGGTCTTTGGCTTCCTCAACAAGCCGTGATGTTTTTAAAATTAAATAAATACCATATACTCTTTTATGTATTTTGGAATTGAAAATGGTTTTTATAATGGATTTGTTATGTCAATATATTTAAGTGATATATTGTGATCAAAGTGTGGAAATGCTTTCTTTCCATTATGTTTGTTTTATGTATTATGATTTTATAATGGTACTTGGAAATTTGACGGGTGGTTACGTGATAAACCATATGACGGGTGGTACCATGAATACCGGGACGGGTGGTTACGTTATAACCTCCAATGCATTGGGTATGGAAGTCTGCCGTATGGCTATTCCATTAAGTATGTGTGGAAGTCAACCGTATGGTTATTCCATTTAAGTATGTTTATGTCCCAAGTTACCCTTATATGTTACGTGTTATTTATATGGGTTGTATGGTAATCCTTTGGTTACAAAAGGGTAGGTAATGATATTTTATTCAGTGAAGAGTTTTTACTACTTCATGAAGGTGAAGGCATTACTTTGATAAAGTATACATGGTTTACTTGATGTTTGAAAAACTAACAGTTTTCATTATTTGTGTATCCCTTACTGAGCTTTTTATTCTCACCCCAAGTTTTTTTGAAATGTTTTTTACAGGACTTAATGTGGAATAGGGTCAAGGATGGGATCAAGGGAAAGTCATGCTATATAAAACATGGAACTAAACATGTTTCTTTTTAAGAGTTTTTTTATTCTATGGAAACTTGGTAGAAGTGTCTACTTTGTAAATCTTTTGAGATGTAATAGTTATGTTCTAATTCTCTAAAACTCTAAACCTAAAAAGATCCTCAATGTGAATTATTCATTTAATTCAATATTAAGTAAGGTTTAAGGCCGGGGCCTTATAATTGGTATCAGAGGTCGGTTTAGACAACTTTAGGAGTTAGAAAATTGTTAAATTATAAGTTAATTTATGGTATTACTGAGATTATATAGCATTTAAAGATTACCATGTTGCTTCTCCTAAGATATTTCTAGGTTAAGAATGGTTTTTCATAGAGGAAACATAACAATATTTCTGGGAAGGCATACAGAGGGAAATGACCTTTTAAAACAGTATCCTGAGATGGTCAGAATCAGAACTAAACAGTTTGTTGCAGTGATGGATCAGTTGAATCAGGTGAAAAATGTTGGTTGTTTTTATTGATGACAATTTTGTGTTTTCTAAAAGTAAAGAGGAGCATGAAAGTCATTTAAGGGTTATCTTGCAAACCTTAAAAGAAAAGAAACTATATGGAAAATTCAGCAAGTGTGAGTTTTGGTTACCACAATTTTCTTTCCTTGGTCACATTGTTTCAAAAGATGGCATAACTGTTGATCCTGATAAAACAAAAGTTGTTGAAGAATGGACAAGACCCACAAATGTAACCGAGATCCGTATTTTTCTTGGTTTGGCAGGTTACTACCGAAGGTTTGTTGAAATTTTTTCACAGTTATCTAGTCCAATGACTAAGCTAACTCAGAAGGGTGTTAAGTTTATCTGGACAAAAGAATGTGATGATTGTTTTCAGAAGTTGAAAAGAACATTGGTGAATGCTCCAGTTTTGGCACTTCCTTCCAGGAATGGTGAGTTTGTTATATACAGTGATTCTTCGTTGAAGGGACTTGGACGTGTCCTTATGCAGAATGATCAGGTAATTGCTTATGCTTCATGTCAGTTGAAAACTCATGAGGTAAATTACCCTATACATGATTTGGAATTAGCTGCTGTTGTTTTTGATCTAAAAATTTGGAGGCATCATTTGTATGGAGTAAAGTGTGAAATATATACTGATCACAAAAGTTTAAAGTATATATTCACTCAGAAATAATTGAACATGAGATAGAGGAGATGACTGGAATTAATCAAGGATTATGATTGTACAATTCATTACCATCCAGGAAAAGCAAATAAAGTGGCTGATGATTTGAGTCGAAAAAGTAATGCTTAATTAACCATGCTACGTTTGGAACAAGATCATTTGGTTTTTGATTTGATGAACTTTGGCATAGAAGTTGTTGGTGTATGAGGTTCTTCTGTTTTGTTTCAGGTATCAGTGAGATCATCCCTATCAGATAGAATTAAGCAAGCATAGAGGGAAGACAGTGAGTTGCCGAAAAAAGGTAGAGCTGGTTCAGAAGGGTAAGTTGCCTGAATTCAACATTGATAATGATTGTGTTTTGAGATTTGGGAAAAGATTATGTGTCCCTGGTGATTCACAGTTGAAGAATGAGTTGTTTTGTGAAGCTCATAGTTCCCTGTTTTCAGTTCATACTGGCAGTACTAAGATGTACAGAGATCTACGGAAGTATTACTGGTGGGATAAAATGAAAAGGGATATTGCTGATTTTACTGTGAAGTGTTTGACTTGTCAGAAGGTTAAAGTAGAGCGGTAGTTACCGAAAGGGATGATTCAGCCTATACCAGTGCCAGAGTGGAAATGAGAAAACATATCCATGGAATTTGTTGTGGGATTACCGAGGACATCTTGAGGTAATAATGCAATCTGGGTTATTGTTGATCGCTTGACTAAATCTGCTCATTTCCTTGCTATACGAGATACTTTTTCACTAGATCAACTTTCCCGTTTGTATCTTAAAGAGATTGTCAGGTTACATGGAGTTCCTCTCTCCATTGTGTCTGATCGTGATCCCAGGTTCACTTCTAACTTTTGGAAAGGCCTTCAGAAGTCATTGGGTATTGAATTAAATTTTAGTACTTCTTTTCATCCGCAATCAGATGGGCAGTCAGAACCAACGATTCAGACCTTAGAGGATATGCTACGAGCTAGTTCGATGGATTATCAGGGAAGTTGGGACCAACATATTTCTTTGGTTGAGTTTTCTTATAATAACAGCTTTCATTCCAGTATACAGATGGCACCATTTGTGGCATTATATGGGAAGCGGTGTCGAACTCCAGCATTTTGGGATGAAGTGGGTGAAAGGAAGTTGATGGGACCAGAATTGGTAGAAGAGATGGCAGAAAAATTTCATTTGATTCAGAAACACATGAGAACAGATTAAAGCAGGCAGAAGAGTTATGCGGATAACCGGAGGAAGGATCTATCTTTTGAGGTAGGTGATCATGTTTTTCTCAAGGTTTCTCCATGGAAAAGTGTGATGAGATTTGGTAAGAAAGGAAAGCTAAGTGCAAGGTTCATTGGACCATATGAAATTCTAGATAAAGTTGGATCAGTAGCTTACCGAGTGGCTTTACCTCTGAGTTTATCTCAGGTACACAATGTTTTTCATGTTTCGATGTTGAGGAAGTATATGCAATATCCATCTCATGTTTTGAGTCCAGAGGTAGTTCAGCTGGAAGAGAACCTATCTTATGAAGAACAACCAGTCCAAATTCTTGACCGAAGAGAGCAAGTGTTGCGAAATAAGGTAATTCACTAGGTAAAGGTTTTGTGGAAAAACCATATGGTTGAAGAGGCAACATGGAAATCTGAAAATTCTATGAGGGATAAATACCCCCACTTATTTTGATAAGTGAATAAAATTGCGAGGATGCAATTCCCAAAAGGGGGGAAGGATGTAACATCCCAGGTAAATAAAGAATAATAAATTTTAATATTTATTAATATTTTCAAATTAAATATTAATTTTAATTAAAATGGGTTTCTATGTTCGATAGCATACTTGATACGCAACGATGAGTTTCTTTGAAAACTTACGTTGCACTCTAGTAATATAATAATATTATTTTAAATGGTAGTTAACATGTAGCCGTTGTATTGTTGGGAATGGATAGAAATAACTAAAATATGATTATATATGTTTTTTAAATGTTTTTACATTTATCCAATAAAAGATAAAGGCTTAAAATATGGAAATAATTCAATTTTAGGCATTTATACCCTAATTTTCACTAAAGGTTCACTTATCACCTTTTGATGGCGATCCATCATTAAATATAGTTTTGATCACTCTTATACATTCTATTGGACCAAATATAACTCTTTTTTAGAATCCGGACATCAAAATTTACTTTGTGTAAATTTTTGGTATTTTTCCGATAAAGTTCATTTTTTAATGAATAGTGTAAAATGTTGTATTTTAATTCAAAACCTCTTTTTAATCTAATTTATTTATATGATTATATTATCTTTTTAATTGGTTTTAAAGTTAAATTAGAATATATTTTTACCATTAAATCCAATAGTGGTCATTGGAATTAATTTCACTTTGAAATCAGACTTAAACTAGTGTCAATCTTTTGATACTTATTGTTTCACAAAAACACGCTATTTGCTCTGACAACGGGAATTAATTATTAAATTAATTAATGCAACTTATATGTTTTTACTTTTTTAAAATGGACTTCATTTTTGAATTCGGAATATCAAATATAGCTTAGGGTGAAGTTTTGGTATTTTTCTGAAAAACTTCAATTTTTGATGAATAGTGAAACCACTAAGTGGTACTTAAAAAACCAATTTTTCGTTTAAATGAAATTTTACCACCTCTGTGTTTTGAATTTTAAAGATCCAACATACATGGATGTCATTAATAAGTAAAATTTGGTTCAATGGGATTAAAATAATTTTTTGGTGAATAGTAACTTATTAAGTTTTTAATCGCGATTAGAGGTAATTAGTGTAATTTAAGGTAAAAATAATGTTGTAATAATATGAAATGAACTTGACACATGTCCTAACCTCATTGGATGTGTCATGGACGACCAAGAAAATACATGGGTCAACTTGGGGACCCAATGAAGCCACTTTGGTTGGAAAATGACATTAATATCTTTTTATTTAAAGTTAAAATAAAAATGACACAAACATGAGTTGTTTTACAAAAACAATTTTTACATGGGGTTATACAAGTCAGATTTTTGACTATAAATATTCATTAGAAATATAAAACGATTTCCTACATTATGATATCTTTTTATAATTTTTAGACATTAAATAAATTAAATTATTTATGACATCATGATGATGCAGCGATTACCTCATTAATAAAGGATTTAAATAAAATAGAAAGATAATGTAAAATCTAAGATCTAAACATGTCAAAAACCTATTGGATGGGTGTATTTCGAACCCTTATCACCTTATCCTCGAAACACATTAATTTGGGACCATTAAAATCCGAAAATCATTCTAAAATAAAGTATCATTTCATTACTTTCCAAGAGTGCCCCTCCTCTCCTCTTATAAAAGGCCCCCACCTCTACCACCTTACCCACACTTCCAAAGCCTTTGGCATGGAAAAACCCTGCCCATTTTGTCTCTCCACATCCCTATATTAATCCTTGAAGCCTCAATTTGGGCAGAAGTCTTCCCAAGGAAGCCTTTGAGCTCAAACCAAACGGAGTTACCCGATTTTAAGGACGTTAAAGGACGATCGAGTCAAGTCGGACTTGAGTTACGTGACTTCGTCTCAATCTCCTTTAATTGAGGAATATTTTGTTTTATACAAAACTATCTTTTATACGGTGTATAAAACCCTTTGAATTTTACTTTTATACAAAAGGAATATTTTTCTACGAAGCGTTTTACTAAACGACAAAATGGAATGTTTCTTTTAAAGTACGCGGTGACAACGACCTTTTCCGCCGCCGCGAGTATTATTTGGTGTTTGGATTCCTCAAAAATCCATGATGTTTTTTAAAATGAAATAAATACCATATACTCTTTTATGTATCTTGGTATTGAAAATGGTTTTTATAATTGATTTGTTATGTCAATATATTTGAATGATATGTTGTGATCAAAGTGTGGAAATGCTTTATTTCCATTATGTTTGTTTTATATCTTATGATTTTATAATGGTACTTGGACATTTGACGGGTGGTTACGTGATAAACCATATGACGGGTGGTGCCATGAATACCATGACGGGTGGTTACGTTATAACCTCCAATGTATTGGGTATGGAAGTCGGTCGTATGGCTATTCCATTAAGTATGTGTGGAAGTCGACCGTATAGTTATTCCATTTAAGTATGTTTATGTCTCAAGTTACCTTTATATGTTATGTGTTCTTTATATGGGTTGTATGGTAATCCTTTGGTTACAAAAGGGTAGGTAATGATATTTTATTCAGTGAAGAGTTTTTACTACTTCATGAAGGTGAAGGCATTACTTTGATAAAGTATACATGGTTTACTTGATGTTTGAAAAACTAACAGTTTTCATTATTTGAGTATCCCTTACTGAGCTTTTTATGATCACCCCAAGTTTTTTTGAAATGTTTTTCACAGGACTTAATGTTTAATAGGGTCAATTATGGGATCAAGGGAAAGTCATGCTATATAAAACATGGAACTAGACATGTTTCTTTTTAAGAGTTTTTTTTATTCTATGGAAACTTGGTAGAAGTGTCTACTTTGTAAATCTTTTGAGATGTAATAGTTATGTTCTAATTCTCTAAAACTCTAAACCTAAAAAGATCCTCAATGTGAATTATTAATTTAATTCAATATTAAGTAAGGTTTAAGGCCTAGGACTTATATGTTTAGTCCCAAAATACCACCCTAGGACCCTTAAGAGGATATTTAAATGAGTTCATTTAAAGGAGAGGTAATCGCCTTAACCAATCACATTATTTTAAATTCTTATTTACCTAATATAAATAGATTGTATTTTTCATAAAATATTAAATTACATATCATAAATATATTTTTATTTTATTATGATTAATAAATCACCATTATCCACCCTCTTTCCCATCAAATGGGAAGTGAAGGTATCACTTGTGCGTACATACATCGTACTGTATCCACATAGTGATACAATCCATTTTCCACGACAATATTTCATGGATGGTTATTATGAAAAGTTTAATTTTTATATATTATAATTATGAGATAATTAAATCACTTTAATTATGATATCATGTCAACCCTCTTACTTTCCAATCTGTTGGAATATAATAATGTCGATCGTGTGTATTTGTGAACTACCACCTTCACAAAGCAATGTGATTTTTTTTCATTTAAATTTTACTTGGATGGTAATAAAGATGGATTTTATGAATATCTATGATATATATAATATAATAATTATTCTATTAATGATAATTATTATTTAACTTTATTTTTTACCATCCATCAAAAAATGAAAATAGTGTTCATACATACATATAACCTACCGTCTCCAGAAATGATGTAATTCATTTTTCTACCTATTAATTTTATAGATAACACTAAATACATATATAATGAATATAAATGATAATTATATAATTATTTACATTTTTTATATTCTATAACCATGATCAAAATACAGGGACAAAAAAACTATCGAACCTAAACATACATGAAAAACGAAGCAGTTATCACATAGAATAGTGATTGTAATAAAGAATTATTAACAAATGGGTGATAGAAGGTTATAAGTAAATAATATATGGAATTATATTTATAATATGGTTTTGGAATAAATTTATAATAAATATATATTTATTATACATGAGGTTTAAACACATATTAAGGAATTCGAACCTGAGGTAAGAGTTTATTTCATAATCTCATCACTATTCAAGATTATTTATGTTAAAGTTTCTATTTGGGGAGTCTTTTATCCCATATCCATATTTTCTCTAAATATTTTAGATAATTATTTTAATATTATCTAATTATTTATTAAATATATAATATACCCATTTTTTACTTTTGAAAAATTTTTCAAAGTAATCTTCTTATCATTTTCTGAATGAGGAACTTTTTGAAATTTTTACAAAAGTGTGAAAGGAATGTTTGTTTAAATTAAAATACATGAATAAAATTTCCCAATGTCATTAATGATCATTTATTTGAATATTCCATTATAATTATATAAGTATATTTTAAAATAAAATGGTTTCATTAATATGTGAGAAGTTTCCAGATTAAAAAAAATGATTTTCAAAGTAAAAAGGATATTTTCCTCAAGAAATATTCTAGTAATATATTTAAAGTATTTTAATATATTCAAGTATCCTTTATTGAATATCATTTTTAATATTTAATCTAACTATACCATTCACCATATCTATTTGGATGGGTTATGATCAAGTTGACTAAGAATATTATTGATATTACATATGAATATTTCTTCCAATAGAGACAATTATTGTTTTTTAGGTATGTTGATTTTGTTATATTTTTTATACACATGAGGAAAACATTGGTAATAGTAAGTTATTGGTAGGGGATGATATATCCCCTCGACTCATTATTATATCTTTTAACGTCCTGGACCCGGATGCCACTAAAAGGTGCCTTGAGCCTGGTTGGCCACATGGCCTCAAGCGCATATTCCCAAATGTAAAAGGATGGTGACTAGAAGTGAGGGCCTAGGGTATGTATATGGGAAGACTATTACATTTTATCAGAGTGTAACATAATCATTGAAATCATAATATTAATAGTGAAATTAGTACAATAATCAGAAAATAGAAAAAAATAAAGAGTAGATAAATAAAACCAGAAGTAATCTCATATACAAGTGATAATGATACATGTCATGTATCTAAAAAGCAGCCAAAATAGGTATACATACCATGTGTACAATAAATTTTTAAAAAATGCAGAAAAAAAAAATCTAGCTAACATCACGAGCCTCAACTCAGCCCTGTGATCCCCTACTTTTAAGTAGTAATCGAAGACTTGTAGCAGAGCAGTTTCAATTATCCATACCAGAAATCATATAGTCTATACAGGTACACATAAGTGTACCAAACAGGGTGTGAGATATAATCCCAATAGGAAACAACCCAAAGGTATAATTCCATACAATCAGTGAATATATAATAATAACATCATGTATACAATAATAAATATGTAAAGGGAGTACTGAAAGTAAATAACACATAAAGGTTTGGGTTCCCATGGACACCCATCATCTTCTACTTACATGAGACTAGATAGAAATGTCTCTGAATAAACAGACAGTTTTGTATCAATTTATAATCAATTTCATTTAATTATTCAGTGTCATTTAATAAATAAGTCTTGATACCTGAAACTTATTCCAACACCCCCATAAAGATATATGATGAAGGATTCCTAACCATGCCATCAATTAGGTGTAAGAAAAAGACCTAATCGAAGCTTGTGATTTAGATTAAAAGACACATAATATAAAACATTTCATTAATTAATCAATTAATAACCTAAAACCATCCTTGGTATTCATAAATTGGAATCTAGGTATCACTCCAGGCATAACATGAACCAAACATCCTATAAGACTCTCCATGGTGATCCTCATTAGAACCTAGGTATTTCTCTTAGTGTGGTATAATATCACCACCAACTGAGTCCATCCTTGGTGGCCCACTAAGGGAGCCCAAGTGTCACCTATGGAATGTATAATCAAATGAACCTTTGAGTCTATCCTTGGAAATTCATAAGGTGTCCAAGTATTACTCGGGCATATAATAGTCAGCCTCTATGAGTCTGTCCTTAGAACTGCACTTGGGAGTCCAAGTGTCACTCAGTTATAAGCAAGGAAGTGTCCAAATGAGTCTATCCATGGAATTCATATATGAACCCATGTGTCACCCAAGGCATATAACAAACATTCATTAAATCAATATCATCTAATCATGTCAGGGTCATCACTATGATAAATTCATTGAAATATCACCTCATAAGATGGATCAAGTCATGGATAATCTTGGAAGGATTTTCGTCTTAATTTTATCATGTTGGAAATTCATTATAAAGGAAAATTCATGATTAAACAGGAAATTACATGGAAATAGACTTGGGTCATGGTCATTCTATTCTCTTTATTAAATCAATTAAATTACAATTGAAAATTAGTTAATAAACATCCCATGGAAAAGGGTAAGGGGAACATATAAAAGGTATCCAACTCAAAATCCACCCATGGTAGTCCAATTTATTAAACAACACACCCAATTGGTGGTTTGAATTTGATTTCCTTAACCTTTAATCATTATCAAAAGCTTCATTAATTACCTAGTCCATGCCTATCCACTTTAAACATGGATTAAATTCCATTTTAAGGGTGTCACCCCAGTAATTGGGTGCATGACAAAACAAAAAATATATAAACGCTACAAATTTATGTAAAAAGCATGAAACCACCTACCGTAGATTCATATTAGAGTGATCATTTGGTATCAGCTCTTGATTTGGCTTAGATTGAGAGAAAATCGAAGAACGAATGAAGAACCTAGAAATAGGGAAAATTAGATTGCACCTAAATAGTGTAGACAAAACAAAAAAGAAAGAGGAATGAGACAAAAGGAATTGAGTACTCACCAATGTGGATCCAATAAGACTGAAAGTGATCAATTACGAGATTTGATAGAGGAGAGGGATCAAAGGCTACAATTTATCTCAAAGAAGATCTCTCAACTTCCCATGGATGCCAATAGAGGAAGAGAATAAAATTATGTTTAATTAAAAAAAATTTTAAGGGAAAATTGTAATTTCAAAAAAAATAATGGGTTGAACTGTTGGTCCGCATGGTTGGAGAAACTATGTGTCAACCGTACAACCACTGCTATAAGGATGGGTACCTCACAGGGTTAATGCACAAGGTTTGGAAAACTGTGTGCAAACCGTATCTCATCCCACTATAAAAAACTCTAAAGGGTGATGCACAAGCATACACCTAAAATCTTGTAGTTTATCAAACCATGCAGGCCCCCTACTCTTCACAACATTTCATGGTTTGTATTAACCATGCGACCTGCCCTGTACCATCTATACTAATCATGCATCAGACCCATTTCACCCAAAAAATGGGTTTTAGGCTCCGAACATGCCCCAGACCCCCCAACACCTCCAAAAACTCAAAGGGAATTCATATAAGGCCTCATTTAATCATTTAAACTAAAAATGGATAGAAATAAAATATTTCTAACCTCAATAAAGAACCAGGTTCTTACAAACTTCCCCCTAAATAAATTCACTGCCGAATTTCCCTCTCAAGGGTTATCAAGAATCTCCAGAGAATTACTCCGACCACTATGCATGTACGTCCCCATCTCTATCCTATGTCTCATCCTATAAATGACCATACATACATAGCACCCACACTAGTGGAACTAGAAAAACATGGATAACCTTCATGAACTTGTCAACGATATGAATCTGATGATCCTTAAAGGGTGCATCTATCTGTAACTCAACCTCCTAGGGATGAAATACCTGAGACATGACTGAATGATAACAGTGAAACTGAGATACATGGAATACATCATGCATGGATTGGTACCTTTGAGGTAACTTCAACTGATAATATATCATCCCAACTATCTTCAGAATCTAAAATGACCTGACATATCATAGTGAAAGCTTACCCTGTCTCCTGATCTGTCTATGTCCCAATCTCAATGAGACATGCAAAAAGACTGGATCCCTATCTTATAAATATAGAGGTAATCTATGATGATTGAAATAATATTTTTGTCAAAATTCTATAGTATCCATCAACTTCTAAATCAATGGAACCTAATCGGTAGTCTCTTTCACAAGATGTGGTCTAAGAATAGTTGCCTCTCCTACCTCTTACCATCATAGAGGTTATCGACATGACCTACCATAAGAATCCTTAGAAGGAACCATATATATAGTATCCTAAAAGATATTATTGTAGGTAAATTTAACCCTGGGTATTTGACTCTCCCAAGATCCCCTAAAATATAAGATGTATATCACAATATGTTCTCAAGAACCTATATCATGTGCTCTGATTTGATATTAATTAGAGGGTGGTATGGTGTACTCAAAAGCACTAGTGTACGCAACACCATCTATAGTCGTTTCTAGAACCATGATGTAAACCGAGTGTCACTATCTAAAATGATAGTACGAGGAACCCTAGTGAAGTTGTACTATCTCAAAAAATATACAACCTCCCAAGATCATCTACTAAAAAGGTCTCCATGATAGGTAGTAAATGATAAAAATTTGTGAGCCCATTGACAAAAACCAAAATGACATCATTAGCTCAAAGTGACCTTAGTAAAATATTCACGAAAAAATCACAATGTCATCCCATTTCCACTCCTGAATTGGAAGCTACTATAAATGTCTGGCTGGTCACTGATGGTCTGCCTTCACCTGTTGATAGGTGGAACTCCTCATGAAAAAACCTGTTGTGGCTCTTTTTATACCCAAGAACTAGTATTGTCTATGTAAATCCTAATACATCTTGGTGATGCTGGGGTGAATTGTCCAAGATGAAGCATGAAAATCTTACATCATCTCCTCACACATGTCTGCTGAAACCCATACGTGACCATGTAAACATAGAATTTCATCATCACATACGGTCTAACTAGGAGGTGGGTCCTCACCTTACACACTCTTCTGTAGGACTAGGCATTTGGAATCTAATAGTTGCCTCATCATCACTCTATCTAAAAGGGTAAGGGTCACAAATAAGTATGAAATAAAGGTCTTCCTATGATTTTTATGTACCTCCAAGTGTATATAAGAGAACATATCCATAATCTTCCACTTGCTACTGGCCTCCTAAAATTTATGTATCTAAGTTCTCCTACTCAGTGAATCAACCAATGAATTTCCCTTTCAAGGAGTGTAAGAAAGATAAAAGTATAAATAATGTAGGTATTAAACATAATTTCATTGCCTTAGATTTAGATCACACTGTGTAAATATGTACTTAAGGATTTTGTGGTGTGTGTACACCATAAAATGATCTCTAAGTAGGTAATGTATCCAAAAATATAACGCATGAAAAACTTTAGATAACTCAAAATAATGCATCAGGTAGTTCCTATTATGTATAATCGACTGGAAAGACCCATATTCCATAACTCTATCCACTTTCATAATAAATACTCCTATCCTGATACCTATTGTAATGCAGTAAATATTTTAACTCCAACCCATCGTTGGAAAAATCAGTATCAATGTTGAAGTCAATCTCCATTACAGCTTTTGAATGGCTCCCTCATAGGTATCTGAACATATAAAATTCACACCCTTATTATTCAATCCCATGAAAAGTGATAATAAGTGTGAAAATATGAATCACCTGTAATATTCAGATATCCCTAAGAAAATCCATATCTCAAAGACGTTCTTGGGTTGTTCCTAGGAAACTACAACTCTCACCTTCTATGGGTCAATTGATACTCCTATAAACAAGATAATGTGATCTAGGAAGTGAATATGATCCATCCAAAAGTGACACTTTATGATATTATCATACAACTAATTCTCTCTCAGTGTATCCAATATGATCTCAAGATGTTTGGCATGATCATGTCGATTGTGATAATACACCAAGATGTCTTCCATGAAAACCATGAAAAATAAGTCCATATAAGGAGGAAAGACTCAATTTATTAGTTCCATGAAGACTATTAGCACATTATTGAGACTAAATGACATAACCAAATACTCATATAAACCATACATGATATGAATGGTTGTGCGAGGTATGTCTGATATTCTAACACACACATGATGATAACTTGATCTCTAATCAATCTTCGAGAATACCAGAGATATTTGGAGTTGGTCGAAGAGATAATCTATATGGGATAGAGGATATCAGTTCTTAAATATTATTTAGTTCAATTTTCGGTAATCCACACATAGCCTAAGGGTACCATCTACATTTGTTGAAAAAGGACCGGAGATCCCCATTGAGAAGTACTGGGTCAGATAAACACCTTTTCTTCTAAATCCTATAGATACCACCTGTGCTACTTCATCTCAATAGTATCCATCCTATAAGAAGGAATGGATACTAGTGTGGCTCTTGGAACTAACTTGATAGAGAACTCTACTTATATCATTAGATGTAATCCTGAAAAGTTTTCCAGGAAAACGTACATGAAATGATCAACCACTAGAGGGAAATATGACTAACGTTTTCCCTAATCATCCAGATATAATATCACAATCTGGGCTCTCATCATACCCATCCCATGATTCTTGGGTCCAAATCAGATCACTTAGACATACCATTCACCCTTGTGAATAAAATCTCCACGCTTTGGTGATTTGAAGGTCACCCTATAGTGATAGCAAGCAATGAAATCATAAATGGGAACAAACCGGTGCATCCCAATAATTATGTCAAAACAATTCATCTTAAGGAAAAAGAGGTCTCATACCAAGTGGAACCCGCTAATATCAAGGAAAACTCCCTACACTAACACACATCCTCCATCCTGATCCCCAATGTAGTGTCAAGCATCATAACACCCTCATAAAAACGAACTAAAAGCCAAAGAATATCCTCAACGGGTACATATATAAAGCTATGAGAAGTTCCTCTATCAAAAAGAGGAGATAATAAATTAAAGTATAATATAATTGTACCTCTCATAGTTGAAGGTTTAGTACTCTACTCATTAGGTAACAGTTTCAATGCATATATCTAGCATGATCCATGGCCTTGTTATATAGCTTTGCTACCCTAAACAGGTTCACTATGCTATCACTATAAATCTGGGGTCTAACTACCACAACCATGACCACCACCTTGGATTGATCATCCAACTATACTATTTATCCCAATATAAAGAGAAGATGTTGACCCCACTCCAACATATAGAGTTGGGGCATAACCTCTCTTACTGTATACTATAGGAAACATTCTACAAAATCACTATAGATAACTTATCTTTCCATAGGTTCAGCACTCAAGTGGGTCTCTCATGCACTGAGGTATCATATTTACCAATCTACCACAATGATGGAACCTCATTTTCCTACCTGAGTATGTGATCTAGATACTAATATCATCATGTGGGAGCTCCAGATGACGCTTCCTATTGCTGGTCAATGAAATACCGTATCTAGGTGTCAAATCACCCTAGATCGCACCCCCAACCTCTCTCAAGTTACGCTCTGTGATAAGATCCTAATTAAATATTCTTCAAAGAGTAGTTAGCTGAAATACATTCACCTAAAATTAGATGTTTTACCTAATACCATCCTTGAATCTACTGAATTTAGATAATTCTTCACCGATCAAAATAGGTGAAAAGCACTGGAGCTCTATAAAACGGGCTGAATAATCCTTGGCTGATAACGTTCCCTAATCAAAGTGCATGAAATATCATTCTCTATTGACCCTCAATGTCTCAGGATATAAGTAATAATATAAGTCTATATGAAAATCTCTATAGGCTATCTCCTAGTGATTATACTTCTAAGTAACGAAATCACACCATCTCTTGGAAGAATCACGCAACATATAAGTAATGAGATTTACCCTCCTCTCAAAAGGTGTCTTAAGATACTAAAAGATAGATGTCATGGCCTATAGCCGTGAATCCACAGTCTATGGAAAAACATCCCCCCAAAATGTGGATGGATGGTAATGCTATAACTCATGCTTCAACTCTTCCATAGTTAGGGTAGGTCATTGTAATCCTTGAATGGGCTGCATGAATTGCATAAAGACTTCACAAAATAATGAATCAGAACCTGTGTTTGGTATAAATACTAGTTCCATAGTTGGAACTAAAAGAGGTTCAACTAGTAGGATATATCCCACCACCTCTATAGTGTGCTCATCGCCACCATCCTAGTGTATGAATGGAGGTCATGGTTTTGGAATTCATCTACAATTCCAAACACATGACTAAGAAAATGACATTATTGAAGTTCACTTTTAAATGCATATATACAAAAATAGGATATTTATAAGACTTCGTATATATAAATACACCCTATGACTTCTCCTTGAGTTATGTCTGGGCATCGTATAGACCATATAGAAGAAAAAGATACTGACTAATTCCCACTACTAAGGCCAGGTTTGGGTCAAGTTCTCTTTTATAAACAATTCTCAGTTTCCATTTTATTTTCATTATTCATTTCCATTAAATCATAATTCATTTTAAATGTTTGAACCAAATGGTTCACCAAATTATGACCCATAAGGGCATATACTCCTCATTAACCAAAATATGGTGTCTACATAATCCACACCGTAACACATTATAGTCCATGTGAATCATGTTCTATGAATAAACATGCCATAATTGGCTACTCAGGGTGTTTGTTATAGCCTAACTAGGAAAAAACTGCTTAGTTCATGATAGAAACTCTGAGTACCAACCATGTTTTCCAAATCCCTCCAAAAAAAACCCATCACACAGAAGGTATATTAGTCAGGGTACATATCATTACATTATGAAATCAAGAAATTCATCCTATATGCAATGACATGATCCATGGAATGTGAATTCTAATAGGTGCCTAAAATGATGCATGAGATGGCATACCCTCATCTCATCAAGTTGTAAAAAAAATAGAACCCACAATTATATCAATGATGACATCACATTTCTAATGTATCACCCAATTATAGAATCAAATCAACTGTAATAGTCAAAATCCAGAAAGAATAAATTTCTATTTGAGGCAATTTGGATTTTTCATGTATGCGGGTTAGCTACGCCCAAGCATAATTCATTACCAAATTTTAACTCCTTCCCGTCCCTTTTTATTTTCTCAAAATAGTAAAGAAAACTAGAAAATAATACCATATTATACAACATTGTAATGTCCCGAACCTAGATTCAAGTGAAAGGTTCCCCTAGCCTGGTTGGCCACATGGCCTCAAGCGCATCTCCCCAAATGCTAGAGGCCTTTTAATAGTAGAAAGGTACTAGGGTGGTTTGTAGGAAGACTATTCACTATTATTATAATGTAACACAATGATAGAAATCATAATATCAATAGTGGAAGCAGTATATAAATCATACAATATAAAAACAAAAAGAGTATATAAATAAAACCAGAAGTAATCTCATATACAAGTGAAGATGATACATATTATGTCTCTAAAAAGTATCCAAAATAGGTGTAAACAGAAGGTGTATAATACATGTAACAAAAATACAAAAAGAACAGAAAATATACAGTTAGAATCATGAACCTTAGCTCGATATAGTGCTCCCCTACACCTAAGCATCCATCAAAGACCTATAGTAGAGGGATTTCCCTTATATATACCTGCAATCATATAGTCTGTCCGGGTACCCATCGACGAACCAAACTAGGTGTGAGATACAATCCCTATAGGCAACCACCCAAAGGTATGATTCCATACAGTCAATAAATGTATAATAATAAAAGTGGTCAGGTATTAATAGAATAAATAATGGGAGTAGTGAATGTAAATAACCCAAAAAAGTTTGGGTTTCTATGGACACCCATCCTCTTCTACCTACTTCACCCTAGCCAGAAATGTATATGAATAAATAGTCAGTCCTATATCAATTTATAATAAAGTTAATTTAATCATTCAATCTCATTTAAAAAATAAGTCTTGAGACCTATCAGATAGCCCAACACCCTTTAAAGATATATGATCAAGGATTTCTAACTAGGCCATCAATCAGGTGTAAGATGAAGACTGAATCAAAGATTGTGCTTTATATTAGGAGACACATCATATAAACCATTTTTTTTTTATTTTTTTAATAAAATTCATTTAATATGTTGAGGGTCTTTTTAGTTCAGTGTTTCAAGTGAAACAATATATCGAAATTAATATTAATTTAGAGAAAAAAATATTTCAAAATATCAATGTGTTACATTAACACCCATTAAATAAATCATGTTTTCTTCCCAATTAATGAATTTTTTTGGGGTGTCTATTTTTAGGTCTGATAGGAAGATGAAAGATGGTCTAGGGGGGGAGTGAATAGATCAAATTAAAATTTCTTAAATTAATTGATTAATTATTTGAATTAATTATAAAAGTTAATTAATAAAGTTAATTATAATTGGAATCAAATAAAGAAAAAAAAGATTTTCTACTGTATTTTGGTCCAAAATGGACCTAATATACTCTTATACCTTTTTACTTAGCAGGATATACATTGTAAACTAAATGATTTTTAAAGGTGAATCATAACCCAATTATAACCCACTTTTTCTAGTGGAAGAATAACCAAACACATGAATTTTTATGGCGAGCCACAACCCAATTACAACCTTGAATTTAGATACCGGGAGTCACTACTAGAATAGTACTGACTCTAGAATCTAAGAGTCACAACCCAAAGAAATAAAATTATTTCATATGTAAAACCATTAAAAAATTGACTGTGTATGTGAAATATGTGAAATTGTGTTACAAACATAAGAGACCAGAATGAAAGAGAAGATAAAAAAAGAATCATAGGTATTGGTTCTTAAATAAAGGATCATACCATCTCATCAAGGAAACATATGTTAAAGAAGATGTAATTTGACATTTGAGAGATCATTCGAATAACAAAACAATGTATCACACATGACATTATATATTGTACAACCCTTTGAAATTTTAGAGATTTATTCTCATAGAAAATAGATTCCAATAAATTCAAAAGAATTCAAATATGTCATTTGAATAATTAGAATAAGGAAAAACATTTAAATAAAACCTTGAAACTAATTCCAAAATAATCATTCAAATAATTTAAAAAATATCAAAAGAAATAATACTTTCTAAAGATCATGCATCCAATAGAAAAATAACTTTAATATTGGCTTTGACCATGTTATAAATAAATAATTTTAATTTTTGAATAATTAAAATAATTAATTTTCACAACAATAATTGTAATTTAATAATGAAAACATATGGTGATAAAAAATAAAATATAATTTTTTTAGAATAAAAATAATTTATACTTAAAAAATTCAAAACTGATGGCAGTAAATATTTGAACCAATGGAAGAATATAAATTTAACTGGAGGTAGATTAAAATTTGAGATGGTGGTATATTAAAAATTGAATTGGAGATATATTAAAAATTGAACAAGTGGTAGATTAAAAATTAAACTAGTGGTAGATTAAAAATTGAATTGATGGTTGATAAAAGATTAAAATAAAGATAGATTAAAATTTGAACTAGTGGTAGATTAAAAATTGAATTGGCGGTATATTAAAATTTTAACAGGAAGAAAATTAAAAAAATGAATCACTAGTAAAGTAAAATTTGAACTCACAGTAGAGTAAAAATTAAAATAAATTTTGATTAAATTTTAAACTAGAAATAGATTAAATATTTTACTATAAGTAGATTAAAATTTTAATAAAATAAAAAATGAATAATATATGTGATATAAAACACTATCATTGTAAAAATTTTAATATATGAGGATTTAGAAGACTTAAGAAAGTGAAAAATCATAAAAAATAGAATATTTAAATCACCCATACAAAAAAATCTGACCATGAAATAAAACATTATAGAAAATAAAAAAAACATTTAATCAATGTAATCTAACAATACAGAAAATAAAAAAATTTAATTAATGTAATCAAGAAAAATAAAACATAAACTAACATCTATAAAATATTAATTACTCCATATTTAATTTACAACGAGGCTTCATTATTATTATCCCAATTATGACTAGAAAATCCACATTTTCCCTCATAATAAGAATATAACTAATATTGAGCTTTCCTTTAACCATTTGTGATTAATACCTCAATATAATGGGAGTAATTTTCTATAGGAAGTTTATAGTTAGACTTTTATTAATAGGTTACCATGGGTTGAGTTTTAGATATGAGTTTCTATCTTGGAAATTATCATAGAATTTGTGTCAATAAATACAATCCATTCATAATATCACATCAAATTTGACTAAATTATAATAGGATTTTATAGGAAGCACATTCCTACAAACATCTTTTAGAGAGGAGTTATATACTTGGAATATAATGATCACAATACTAGAAGTTAATAATTCAATATATAGTCATTGGGGTGGTGATATAATGATATAAGAAAACATTCTAGGTATAGAATATTTGGTTGAACAAGATATAAATACAAAACACCCATATTTCTTGAGTGGGAAATCAATGTTCCTTATTCCACATCATTATCAGAACCTACTTACATAGTAGTTGTTGTATATTATTTCTATTGTCTTGGAAGTTGATAGTTCCTATCATCATTGTTATCCATTGAATTAGGTCATTGAATTACATAATTCCAATGTTTTACACATTTAAGACATTGAACTATTAGTGGTACCATAAGAATAAAACTATTTCCTTTCACCATGTCCACTGACCTATTCACTTTCCCTCAACAATTAGTTTGTTTTTGTCCTTATTTTTTACACATAAAGAATCTACGAGTTCCTTTAAGGAATCCACCTTGGTTATTTTTACCACATTTTTGACATGAAGGAAGTTAAATCTTCTTTCCTCCATTATCTTCATCAATTAAAATTCCATTATATTCCATCCTTATATTTTTGACATGTTTATAAATTCAAAAAATTTTATATTGTTAATAAAATTTCATGGTAGCTGATTATGAATAACCATAAGATTTATCACACCAACTCTTATCTCATTATTTTACTCCTTAAAACATTCTTCACATTGTCTATGATATCCATTGTTAATTTTTTTCATTTTTACTTCAACCATTAATAAAAGAAAAATTATTTAATATTAGTGATAAACACCATAAGATAGTTAAAAGAAAAATTCTACCCCAAAATACCTTACTCTTTGAAATTATTATATTTTAGTTCAACCTAAATCACTCTCAGTTCAATATAGGTTTCTTTATGTTGGGTTCTATCATATTACTTAGCCTAAAAATAAATCCTCTATAATGTATTGTAAAGAGAATTTGATTAAACAAATAATATCCCCTAAGAGTGTCTAGATAGGTGTACAGTCTTATGCCCGCTCATTATGCACAAGAGTAAATATTGAGTTGATACTCAACCAACATTTTTGGGGTGATTACCCCTAGGTTTATATGTACCACATATGAATTTAATTTCTAGTATCTATACATGGACTTAATTTCTAGGATAACCATATAATTATATTTTACCTAATGTTTAGGATATTATCCTATACTTTGAATTATACCTTAGACTTATCCATAAATATTTTACTAAAGTTACCTAATATTAATTCCTAAAATACTCAATATTACCTCAACTTACCTAAAATGTTATCCGTAACTTTGAAATTATGATTAACCTTAACTTATAACCCCTTAATTACATTTACATACTCAACTGATAACATCATATTCTACAAATTTATCTAAACCATAATTTGATACTAGATATGATGCCTAACATAAGTGATCATCTCATAATTACACAACTTAATGAAAATATTGAATTATAATATATTCCCATGATCTTTTATGGTTATAATTTTACATAATTAGGAGAAAACATTAACTAACAAAATCCATTTATTTTTTAACTAATGGAAAATTTTCCCACTATATATTAAATTTATTAATCTATATCAATTCTCCAACATCACCCAAAAATTATCCACACAATATAATCTTCAAAACACATTATATATTTTTCTTTCATTCATAATATTGGGAAATACAAGTACAATAAATGGATGATCATATATTATCATGAAGGGTAAACATAATTGATAACAATCAAAGACCATAAGTGAGAATAAGATTTAAATATGGATATAATCAGGATATGTAAGAAAGTTATACCCAAAAAATCATATATTAAAATCATGGAATGATGAAAGGAATAAATAATAACATTTAATAGAATTTATTCATATCAAAGAGGAATAATAATAATAACTTAACTTAGAAGCATAAAACAATAATCCCGAATCATGGGAGAATAATATAAAGTGATGAATATCTTATAAAATATTTATATACATGGAATTTATCATAACATGAAAAGGAAATAACTTTATGAAGGTTGAATAATCACAAGTATAGTAAACCTTGTGAGAAAACTCATTATGCCCATGTCTTTTTGAACAAACTCATTATTTCTATATGTTAAAATTTGAGCAAACTCATTATTATAAAACTTATGTAAACAAACTCATTATGTCTATGGATTAATATATCACGAGATATCAAACTTAACCAATTCATTATAGGGTGATATAGGACCCCACCCATTATCATCCATACACATGTGTGCTGCTTGAAATGAATGATTCATAATATCATAAAGAACCCCTAGAAATAAAATGGGTTTCATATACTTTTCAAATTGAATCACATAATGAAAACATTAATAATTATATGAATAATAATAACATGACATACCCATGGAAAAGAAATAGGGATCCCAAGATATTTTGTAATTTTATAGGTAAATACCCTTCAATCAAGATAATATATCATATGATATTTACACATTATAGATAAAGGGTATATATTTAAGTGAATAATTTCATTAATAAATATATGTATGACATCTAGGTAAACACCCTTTAATCAATGGAAGGAAATATAGAGTGTTCATAGAAGAAATAAATTGGTAGAAAAATCATAAACATTCAATGTATAGGCAAGACAAAAGAAATAATAGATTTCCATAAGTTTAATACACAAAAATATTATAAGAGAACCTAAATAGTAATTCATAAAAATAAATTTCCATGGAAATAAATCTATTTGAGATTAATATAAAAATTAAATTGAAACCATAAAAGAGTTTTTTAGAAAATATTTTATAAAAGAAGAAGTTACACCTCACTTTTAAAAGATATTTTTTTGAAAATGTGATGTGTAATGTTTTGAAAAAAATATACCATTAAAAAGAATCATCAATAATGGAACCTTGAAAATATATAAAGGATATTTCAAGGAAATGTGGAGTGGAAGATAAAAAAAATTATTATTGATAAAAAACCATTTTAATAATTTAATTTTCTTATTGAAACCCACATTATAAAAAGTGATAATAAAATATCCTTTTGAAAATATTGAAAGAGGAATGTGAAGGTAACATGAGATTAAAAATAATTGGTGTTCCAAATATAAAGGATTACATTGTTGGGAAAAGGGGAAAATAAACATATAGGATAAACCCTCACTAAATAGGATTAGAATTATTCTAAATAATGATATCTTTTTTTTTGTAAAGAAGTTCATCAATGTAAAATATTTTAATTAGAATGTAATTTTTCCCAAAGATGGAGATAATGTATCATGGAATAAAATTTTAAGGTGTATGAAACCAATATTATAGTGAACCAATACTTTAACAAACTTTAATTCATGATTTATAACTTAATTTCACAACAATAAAAGCTAAGGGTCTAGTGGTATAGTGTCTTTTGAAGATTATATATATAAATACATAATCATAAAAATAAAAAAACGATATTTATAAAAAATTCCACATAGTTCTCATAACTCCCATAAATCTTCTAAAACTATATAGGATTCCCTATAAAAAAATATATAATGAAAAACATGAGATAGAAATCCCACTAAGGTAATAAATATGAAAGTAAATCATAATATGAGAGTCAATAAAGATAACATGATATCATAAATAGAATGATTATAAGAATGGAAACATGGAATAACAAAATGAAATCATAATATCATGGAATAATAAATTTATGGAAACACAAAAAAGCATGTAATCATGATCATATGTTAAGGATAACCACCAAGACAACATAATATAGTATAACCACTATTTTAATCATCATATCCTCAGGATAATCTCCATCATAACATAGTTTTATTAGGATAACCACCCTTGCACGATAAAGGTATCTCATGAGAAATTAACATCACTCAATTAATTGGGGGGATATATAAGACCTACACATCACATCCTAATATATACATTCATATGTATTACATAAGAGAAAAATAATCCAAAATTCAATCATAATCACAATATAACCTAGAATAAGGAAGTGGGTTTCAAAATTTTGTGTTAAGACATAATCAATGGATATATTATATATATTCTCAAGAATATAAATAAATAAATCATTTTAGATGTTTGTTTTGGAGAAAAAGGTAGGATTGTAATATGGAATTCCATTTAATAAAAAATTATAAATAAAAAAATTGGTAAGAATAAAAACATACTACTTAGGTAAAGCTTTCAAAAATTTGTAAAGGATACTTAATGATATATTGTTTTAATTTAAAAAAAAAAATTTAACAAAAAGAGTTTTCATAAAATAATGAGGGGTTTTAGAAAATATACATGATCATAAAAATTTTATGTTGAGATACTTGACATGAGATTTGGAATAGGAAAGGTCCCTTAAATCAAGTTTAATTAAAAGAGATAATTTAAAAGGGAACTTACAAAATGTATTATACACAAAAAATAAGGCAAATTAAAATAGTTATATATGTAAAGAGAAATATATATATATATATATATATATATACATATATATAATGTTGATGATATACTCAAGAAGATAATAATGGAAAAGGGATAAAAAGAAAGAGAATGTGTAACCAAAAGGTAGTGAGGGTGGTTTTAAGGATCCCTTTTTATGTTATTAAAAACCTTTTCTGAAATATCACATTATAAAAATATTTATAAAACATTATTTTGAAAATAAAATAAGGTAAATATGAAGTTTACATGAGATAACACTTAATTTATTTTCTAATTATAATGGAGAACATTTTCAGGAAGGGAAATTATGGATAAGGTGGGGAAGCTGTCATTTAAGAGGATGAGAATTATTATTAACATAATTTCATTTTAAATAAGGATTATAACTCATTAATAAATAATATTTGAGTCAAAATTGATCTCCAAAGATAAAAATAGGGTACACAATTTGAAATTAAATAATAAACTTAAGTATAAACATTATAACTCAAGAAATAAAATTGAGTTAAAAAGACCCTTATATTTTAGGGAAGACATTAATTGTAGTACACAATAAGGAAGAGCATAATTGGAAGTGATGTTTCCAAGTTCCATATTAATATATGATATTATATGTCTTGGGGGTAGTAGTTACACAATAGAAATGAATATCGGTGCATAATATCAAATCATCCCTTAATGATGGGTGATTGAGATGAAAAACCATATGGCTTAAGAAAAATTATAATAAAAAACCCTTGAGAGAGAGAGAGAGAGCTTAAGGTTGATGTTAAAATACCATGAATATATAAAATCAATGATATTATTTATACATTTTTCAGTATAAACACTATTTAAAATAAATTTGGTGCATAAAAGAAAATGTGTCTCGAAGAATGAAATTTTTCGATGAAACCCTTACCTTGTGTCTGAATGTACTATACACTTGCAGATAACTTCTAGAAAAATCAAATTAATTTTATAATAAAAATCCTACAAAACATATCCATCTATATTTATTTTTATATGGTCTATTTATCATCATGTGTCACCAATTTATTATATCATTTATGCTTATATTGGTTAATTTATGTTCTTTAGTCAATTTTTCAGAAACTTTCATTATATATTGACCAATTTCAAAGTATTGTAAAACAGTTTGATAATATCAATGATTTTTTATTATTATTTCATTTATTATTCCATAAAAAAATAATTTGTACAAATAAATAGGTTTTCCTTGAATGGACTCCAATTAGAAAAGGTACTTTGATGTGTCCTTTCAGTGGTTAAATTTACTATAACCATTTATTGTTAATATCACTAATGAAATGTATAATATTTTCATTATTGAATGTTAATGTTTTAGTAAATAACCATTTTATACATCAAACATAATAAAAAGTTTATTAATAGTTTAAAATGAAACAGGGGATAAACCGGGAGAAAAATCAAGGGGTTCTGTAAAAGTGGAGACCAAGAGTATCCCCAATAACAATATCCATTTGGCTAGAAGGAAGGGAACCAATGCTACCAAAATCCACAAGAGGAATCTCCCTAGAGGACTTATAATCCATAAAATTTTCCATCCGGTTTCCTTTTCAGCATGTGTGAATAAGTTCAATCTCGTTAGTGATGAGGGCCTTGAATTTATGGACCAGGTACCTGATGTGCCATTGAGTTTCATGAGCCCTTTAAGGGATCCCCAAATAATCTTCGAGTCCATTTAAACTGTAGTCAATAAAATATTCTTGTAGAGACATAAATAAAGGACTTACATAATGGGATTAGATTCTGCTATGAGGGAGTCACCATTGCCATCAAAATCACTGAATGCAAGAATCACCGAACCAGTGGAGTCATTCCCCACACCTACTCCCCGCATCTCCCAATGACTACAAGATCCATTGAAATTAAGTTTGAGGCCACCTAAGGGGAGATTCTAGTGAACCCAGTGACCCAACAAAATGGTTTATATAGTAGGAGTGTAAGAAATCATAGCCACAAAGCATCTTTGGGAGGGAGCCTCCTGAAAATGTTTTATGAGGTGCACTAGATCCACAAAGAGACATTTTATACTTACCACAAATGCAGTATCAGATGGAAGGGATCCATTATGTTGAGCCTTATTTCTTACCTCCCATAAACACCAATAGCTATCTGCAAGAATAAGAAACTAAGACATATTCTCATGGTTGTTTCCATCCACCCCACTAAACCAGAATTGAAGGAACTCATCAAAGGTCTCATCCTATATAAATAATTCCATGAAGACACCAAAGGATCTCCACAAATTATTCACCCAATCACTTTTGAAAAATAAATTCATTATGGATTCCTCTTTATGGGTCGTGCATCACTCGAACTTGGAAGCTAGGGGAACACCTTTCTTCCCAACCTCTACATAGGTGGGTAACTCATGATTATGAATTATCCATATCATAAAGTTTAATTTCATTAGAATAAATTTTCATCAAAGTGAGCCTCCCCACAAATAATTAGCTATAACAGATAGAGTAGTATTTTTGTACACATTAGTAGAGAAGATACACCATGTTAATCCCATGAATACACACTCATCTGAGACCTCTTCAATAATGATATCACTAAATAGATTCTATTGAGATGGGTTCAGAACAACATGCATGAAAGTGGGGTAAAGGCTAGCCTTTTTAAGAACCTAGATCTTCTTTTTAGGCATATCTTTATTTTCTGGGTTTTTGAGAAAAAGAGGAGTTTCTGTAAACTTCAGGATTACACACTGTGTACTTATAAGTACACACCATTTACCTGATTGCTGTGGGTGACTATATACTGACCATGTAATGGCCGAGTACATGTCCCTGTGGGGGTGACCTAGAGACCGCCTAAAGTAGAGGCTGGTTAAAGCAAGTACACACCGTGTACCCTTGAAGAACATGTTGTGTAATTCCTTTTTTTTCATTAAATGGACCGGGGTCGCATCTCATTCACAAAAATATCTTCTTCTTCCCTTATCTTGTCCATGAGATTCCATAGTCGCCGATTCTTATCCAATCCTCCGACTCACTATCCGTTATCTGATTTGACCATCGTCGATTGTGTTGGAATCACCATGGTATGCTCTTCCTTCTTCTAGAGCCTCATTTCCTGATTCCTCCTCTTTCGTAAGATATACTTGGTTGAATATTTTTATATTTTTTGTAGATATAGAGCATTCTAGGGAAATTCAAGGCCATAGGTTCAAATATATCATCCGTACAATGCTGAGGTAGGTGGTTTGTGACATTCTATAGTTATTATTTGAGTTATCTCTGCAAAAGTTCCCAATACCCTTGTTTGGGGTATTGCGTGTTTGTGGTTATTAGCCCTGTTATTTCCTTCTATGGCTTGTGTGATTGAGTAGAGGATTTATGTTTGTATATAGGGTTATTTACCTTGATATGGATGTGTTTTCCCATGCTTGTTGTTATTGACCATTTGGCCTAGCATTTCTTTTTAGGCTGCTTTGTTTTCCATGCCTAGTATTGTTAGGATGGAGTGATGTTTATCTGGCATGCTATGAGATGCTGTAGACTATTTAGAAAAGTATTTCTTGAGTTTTAATTTGGCTACCATATATCATTTGTGACCAATTGACTTACATAGGGCTGTGGTAACCTGGTGTAGTAGACCATAGAGAGAATGGACGTTGAGGGATTCTCTAGAGTATCTTTTTACTTTTATATTGCGAGACCATAGGGGGGGTGGACTTTGTGCTCCCTCAGAGTGTCTGTAGTTTCCTCGTTATGAGAAAAAATGGGGAATTGGAATTTTAGTGCTTCCCTAGAGTGTGTATAGTTACTGATAGGAGACCACATAGAGAATTTACGGTGAGTGCTTCCTCATAGAGTCTTTGTTAAAGCTGAACCAGAGTGGTTAGACTGTGAGTACTTCCCAGTGGGTTTCTTGTGTTGGATTGATTGAACCAAAGGGATTAGGTTGTGAGTACTTCCCAAAGGGTTACTTTTGACTGATGGTTTCTTAACTAATAAATGAAAATGGTTGTAATTTAAATTGTAGGATTGTTTACTTTTGAGTACTTCATTTTTTATTGATTCATTTTTGCATATTTCCTGCCATATATATTCACTAACTGCTAGGCACAATTCATTGGGTGGTTGTCTATTGGGTTTCATCTCACACCCTGTTTGGGTCATGTTTTTGGGTCCAAATATATTATATTTCTACTAGTATAGATAAGGGAAAACACCCTTCTACTTCAGGTACTTGATTGTTGTGGAGCTGGATAGCTGGGACCAAGCTGAGGCTTGCGATGCTGTGAGAGTTTATTTATTTTCTTTGTTATTTGGATTAGTACTTTATTCCATAATTGTGATTTTTTGGATTATTTCCTAGACAAATGTATCATGAATCATCTATATATTTTTTCCAGTTGTTTCTTACATTCAGTCTTCCACTGTTTTAATTATTACATGTCTCACTGCTTCGGCTATTGTTATCTGTTTATTTCTGCTGTGTTACTCTACCAATGATGGAATAGTTTCCCCACTATCACACCCAAGTCCCTCAATTCTAGTCAGTAGCCTCTGTAATTTGGGGAAATGCACTTGAGGCCATGTGACTAACCAGGTACGGGACACCTCTGTGCAACCCCTAGAACCAGGAGGTTACAAAGTGGTATCAAAGGAGGGATTCTTTTCTTCTTGAATTACTATTTGGAACCTATAGCCAGGGATAATACGGAATAGGTAGTTGGTAATAAGCAATACCCAGGAGTAGCTAACTCATCTTTAGGGAAAATCCAATTTACCTTGTATTTTATTATTTTTCTCATTTTTCAATTATTACAGTTGATTTGATTTCACCGTTGGGTGATTCGCATGTTTTGTGATGTTACTGTTGATATTATCGAGGTTCTATTTTTGTTTCAACCTGATGATATGAGGGTATGCCATCTCATGCATCATATATGAACTTGTTAGAGATCACATGTCATGCATTATTTGTAGGCCATTTAGGGTGCATTACTTATTGCATGTTATTGTGATAGATGTTGTGCTAGATATCCATGATTTTGTGATAGAATCCTTGATAAAATACCTACTATTTGATAGGGTATTTCTAATATATGAGGTTTAGTTTGAATGAATGCCAAAATTTGGTTCTGGAGGTGTTATGGGCCCCCATGGACTGGAATTTGGTGGATCATTGCATTGTTATGCTTGTATATGACATATAAAAGATGCCAAGTATTAATTCGCGGGGAGTATGGGCTCTCACAGATCAAAATTTGGAACTTCAATGTTCGTCAAGTGTTTTTTCGGTTCCAGAGTAGTTTATGAGGATTACTATTTGAAAAAACCTAGAATACATGGTGTGTAATAATAAATACACGCCATGCATCCTTCTGTTTGGGAATAAAATGTTTTTCTTAAGTACACATTGTGTACTATATGTACATGCCATGTAGTCCCTAAATGTTTCATGGATGTGTGGGCAGAGACACAAGGTTGTGAAATATTTGGTGGAACACGCCGTGTACCAGACGTACATGCATTGTGTTTAGACCATGTGTCCAGCCGTGTGACCAACAACATGGGTGGATAATGAGTAGTCAGTACACGTCGTTTCTAGAACAAACAATCTGTGTAGGGTAAGCCGTGTAACCGACCATGTGACTAACAACACGGGTCGGTGATGTTAGTCTAGTACACGCCATGTCTGGAAAAAACACGCTGTGTATTATTGTTTTAGGGGAACCGTGTGGGTTAGTCGTGTAGAAGAACTTGGGCAGGGGAACATGATTCAAGTACATGCCATTTTTTGGAGGAACACGTCGTGTATATGGGGTGTTACACGACTAGGGTTGGCAGAAGTACGCACCCTTGTAAAGACTTGAAGGAACACACCATGTAGGAGTTATACATGCCGTGTATCCACATTTTTGAAATCTTGAAAGATTTATTTCTCCTTTTCCCTTGTGGAACTTCTAAGTTTCTGTCCTTGATAATTTTGAACTAAGGTGTGCACTTGACCTTGCAGATTCATGCCACCGAGACGTCTTCCATTTTTAATCCAGTTATAGGGTAGTGATCAAACATCAAACATGGATGAACAAGGACTTCCAGGAGATCCTCCTGTAGTGCCAGTCTTAGCGCCAACCGTTATTCTGGATACAGGTTTTGATGCACAATTTCGAGAGGGATTCATGAGGTTCATGAAGACCTTCAGGGGTTCACCGCATCCTTCCCCGTCTATGGTAGAATTGACGTCGGTTTTTCAACAATAGCATCCTACCACCATTATAGGGGAAATAGGACCTTAGGCTACAGATTCTTGGTTAGAAGCCTTGCTGTCTATCTTAGAGCATCTGGATATTCCTCTAGAGAGGAGGGCGAAGCTCTCTACGTATATGCTTTGGGATTCTGCCAAGAGATGGTGGGATGTGATCTCACAAGCGGGACACCAGCAGGTTATGTCTTGGGATGAGTTCCAGTGTGACATCTATGACTACTTCTACCCAGAGACCTTGAGGGATGATTGATCCCAGGAGTTCCTGAGTGTGGAGCAGGGTACTCTTTCAGTTATGGAGTACTCTTCTCACTTCACAGATCTACTGTGCTTCACACCCATCCCATGATGTGATGAGTTATTTTGGGTGAGGAAGTTTGAGGATGGTCTGAGGAATGACATACAATCTCAGGTGAACATATTTAGGTTTAATTCCATCACCTCTATATTCAACCTGGCGCTAATCATAGAATACAATCTGAGGGATTTTGGAGCTATGAGCCAGGGAAAATCGACATCTAGAGTTGGTACCCCTTCGACTGACAGTAGGAAGAAATTCAGGGAGTCTACATGCAAAGATCGTAGTAGGCATGATACTTCTTCTTGTAGCCAGGTGGTGTTCTACCAATGCGGAAATATCAGGAATACAAGGCCACATTGCCTGAGAGACCCAGTGGAGTGCCGATCTTGCGTCAATATGGGTCATCACCATCATTTATATTAGATATTTTCACCAGCATCGGGTGATATAGGTTCTGTTTCGACTCCTAGTTCAGGTGAAGTACCCCCAGTTTCTCATCTGTGTGGGAACTAGAGTTCTTCCTTCTGTTCAAGCCCAGGTGGAGATCACGTCCGTGGTAGCCAGTCAACAAGATTTCAATGACTACATGGTGAATCAGTTTAGGGTGGTCAGGAAGGGTCACATGGCCGTAGTACAGGCTATAATTTTGCAATAGAGCATACCCAACAAAAGCGGGATCAGAGAACCTCTACACTTCGAGGTACGGTTCTAGTTGCCTTAGTCTTAGCTTCTACACTTTTTGATATAGGGTCTTCCCATAATTTCATATATGTTTCTATTTTGGAGAGTCTTGGGATCTTTTATCTTTACTTCTATTGATGTCTTGACGCTGGACACTCCGTTGGGGAAAAAGACGGCTAGTGTATGTCAGTCCAAGGAGTTCTCTATAGAGGTTGGTGGGTGTCACTTCTTATGGTACCTATATGTCATAGAGATGATGGGATATGATGTCATTCTCGGAATGGACTGGTTAGTTCCATTCTAGGAAGTTTTTGACTGCTATCATTGTAGGGTGATTTTCACTTCACGAAAGGGAAGATCATTTTTTCATAAGGTCGAATGGGATGTCAAGGTGAGGAGAGTGGGTCCTGAACATCATGGGTTGAGAGGAGTTACATGCCGGATTTCAAGTCTATATCTGTATGACTAGGGAACTTCACAGGTGGACTTTCCTCCAGTGGAGGAATGTTTCAGAGACGTCTTTACAGAGGAATTTTCAGGTTTTCCCTTAGGAGTGAGAGGTAGACTATTCTATTGATCTCGTTCCAAAAGCGGCACCAGTGTCCTTTTCTCCTTATAATATGGCTACAACAGAGTTACAAGAGCTCAAGAAGCAGTTGGAGGAGTTTCATGAAAATGGTTTCATCTGACCCAGTACTTATCCTTGGGGTTTTTCTATCTTGTTTGCGAAGAAGGCGAATGGAACCCTCAGACTTTGTGTGGATTATCAGATGTTGAACCAGTTGACGGTCAAGAACCGATATCCCTTGACGAGTATTGATGATCTCTTTGATCAGCTTCGAGGAGCCTGTGTGTTCTTGAAGATAGACTTGAGATCTTGTTATTATCAGTTGCGCGTTAGACCATCAGATATACCTCTTATAACCTTTCAGAGTAGGTATGATCTATACGAATATGTGGTTATGCCATTTGGTTGTACGAACGCGCCTGCAGTTTTCATGGAACTAATGAACCGAGTGTTCCATCCATACCTGGATTCTTTCATGGTAGTCTTCATTGATGAAATCTTGGTGTACTCTCACACTCGACATGACCATTCCACACTTTTTGAGATTATTTTGAGTACACTGAGAGAACATCAATTATATGCTAAGCTCTCAAAATTCCACTTTTTTATGGATGAAATTCAATTCTTGGGTAATGTTATCTCAGTTATAGAAGTGGAAGTAGACCTAGGGAAAGTGAGAGCAGTAGTTTTCTAAAAGCATCTGAAGAACGTATTTTAAGTACAAAGTTTTCTGGGGCTGGCTGGATACTACAAACATTTCATACATGACTTCTTATGCTTAGCTATGACACTGACGAGCCTGACTAAGAAGGGTGCAAAGTAGTTGTGGTATGATTATTGTAAGTCAGCCTATCAAGAGTTGAAATGGAGGTTGAATTCAGCGCCAATACTAGTATTTCCGGAACCAAGCAAGAGTTATATAGTTTACTCTGATGCATCAGGTATCCGGCTGGGAGCTTTGCTTATGCAGGGGGAAGAAGTCTTTGCATATAGGTCTCGACAGCTGAGACCACATGAGAGGAATTAACTAACACATAATCTTGAGTTTTGTATAGTTGTTCAAGCTTTACGTTGTTAGAGACATTACCATCTGGGAGAGCATTTTTTGGTTTTCACCGACCACAAAAGTCTCAAGTATATCTTCATTCAGCGTGATCTGAATATGAGACAATGAAGGTGGGTTGAGTACCTTCAGTACTTTGATTTTGAGATTGCCTACATTCCTGGGAAAGGCAATGCTGTGGCTATTGCGTTGAGCATGAGGACTCAGATACAAGAAGTTTAGGAGGCCAGCTGTGAGTGGCAGCTTATGGCTATGTTCTCTGAGATGCATTTGGAGGTACACGACAAACAGGGAAAGATGTTTCTTTCTTATGTTACTATTACCTCTACTCTACTTGATAGAGTGCGAATGAGGCAGCTATTAGATTCTGAAGGCCTAGTTCTATGGAAGAGTGTGTCAGGAAGGAACCATTTTCTAGATGGACCATAGGTAAGGATGAGATCTTGTATTTTCATGGGTGCGTATAGGTGTCAGTATACATACATGAGGAGCTGATGTGAGATTTTCATTCCTCAGTTTGGGAAGTTCATCCTGGTGTCACCAAGATGTATCGTGATATACACCATCAGTATTGGTGTCCAGGTATGAGAAGAGATGTTGCCGGTTTTGTGATGAGGTGTTCCACCTGTCAGTAGGTGAAGGTGGAGCATCGGTGACCAGTAGGGATTTTGCAGCAGTTACCCATTCTTGAGTGGAAGTGGAATGATGTCGCGATGGAATTCATGACATGTTTAACGAGACATCCTTGAGGGAATGGTGCAGTTTGGGTTGTCATTGACAGACTCAAAAAGGTTTATCAATTCTTGTCGATCAAGGATACCTTTAGTGTAGATGATCTAGGAAGGTTGTACATCTAAGATATTGTACGTCCACATAGGGTTCCACACTCCATTGTTTCAGACAGAGACGCCCATTTTAATTCTCGAGTCTGGAAAGGAATATATAAGGATTTGGGTACACATGTACTTCTGAGTACAACATACCATCCCCAGATAGATGGCCAGTCTGAGCGTACGATTCAGGTGCTTGAGGACATGCTTCGAGCATGCATCCATGATTTTGGAGGTTCTTGGGAGAAGCATATTCCTATTATGGAGTTTTCCTATAATAATAGTTTTCAAGCAACTATTCAGATGATACCTTATGAGTCTTTGTATGGTATTCCATGCCGATCACCCTTATGTTGGATGGAGGCAAGAGAGGCCACGATGCTAGGACCTCATCTTGTCCAGGAGACCACATAATAGATAGAGTTGATTTAGAAGAGGATGGATACTACACAGTCATGGCATAATTCTTATGCTGATCGACAGAGACAACCTCTGGAGTTTGAGGTTGGAGATCAGGTTTTACTGCATGTCACACCGAGGTTGGGACACATACAGATTAGGAAACAAGGCAAGATATCATTGAGATATGTTGGACCGTTTGAGGTGCAGGAGAGAGTCGAGCCAGTTTCCTATCAGTTTTAGTTACCTCATAGGTACCGGGCTATGCATGACATCTTCCACATTTCTCAGCTATGACATTACTTCTCAGACCCATCTCATGTATTTCAACCCGAGGAGGTTGAGCTGAAAGTGTACGAATCCTTCAATGACCATCCTATCCAGATTGTTGATCACAATGCGAAGTTTCTCAATGGCCAGTTTGTTCCTTTAGTATGAGTGATATGGTAGCATGAGAGAGTATAGGATGAGACATGGGAGAGGGAGAACGACGTACAATCACTATCGTCGGAGCTGTTCGAGGATTATTCTTCTACACCGCCTTTCTATGGAAATTCGGGGATGAATTTCTTTAAGGGGGGAAGTTTTTAAGAACCTGAATCTTCTTTTTTAGTATGTATTTATTTCTGATTGTTTTTTAAAAAAAGATGAGTTTCTAGAAATTTCAGGAGTACAATTTGTGTACTTATAAGTACACGCCATGTACCCGGTTGCCGCAGGTTACAATGTACTTACCGTGTAATGTCCAAGTACATGGCCATGTGGGGGTGACCTGGAGACCGCCTAAATTGGAGGCTGGTTAAAGAAAGTACACATCGTGTACCCTTTAAGAACATTCCGTGTAATTTATTTTTTTATTAAATGGACCAGGGCCACGTCTCATTCACAAAAATATATTCTTCTCTGCTCGTTTTGTCTAAGAGAATCCATAGCTGGAGATTCTTCTCCCTGCCCTCCAACTTGATGACCTTTATCTGAATCGACTATCGTTTATTGAGTTGGAATCTCCATTATAAGCTCTTCCTTCTTCTAGAGCCTCATTTCTGGATTCCTCCTCTTTCATGATATATCATTGTTTAAATGGTTTTAGAATTGTTATAGATCTACAACATTCCAGGGAGATTCAAGGCTGGAGGTTCACATATATCATCTGTACAATGATGAGGTAGGTGGTTTTTTTCTTTTCCGTAGTTATTATTTGAGTTATATGTGAAAAAGTTTTCAATACCCTTGTTCGGGGTATTGCGTGTTTGCGGTTATTATCCCTTTTATTGCCTGCTATGACTTGTGTTCTTGAGTAGAGGATTTACATTTTTAGATAGGTTTATTTACCTTGATATGGATGTGTTTTAACATGATTGTTGTTATTTCACATTTGGTGTAGCTTTTCTTGTTAGGCTAATTTTTTTCCATACCTTGTATTGTTAGGATAAAGTGATTTTTATCTAGAATGATGTGAGATGCTGTAGACTATTTATCCAAGTAGTTCTTGGGGTTTAATTTAGCTTCCATATATTTTTTTGTGCACAATTTACTTTCACATGGCGGTGGGAACATGGTGTAGTAGACCATAGGGAGAATGGATGCTGATGGCTTCTCTAGAGTGTCTGTTTACTTTTACATTGCGAGACCAGAGGGGGATGGACATTGTGCTCACTCAAAGTGTCTGTAGTTTCCTCGTTATGAGACTACAAGGGGAATTAGACATTGAGTTCTTCCCCAGTGTGTCTATAGTTACCAATATGAGACCATAGGGGGAATTTATGGTGAGTGTTTCCTCAAAGAGTCCTTGCTAAAGATGAACCAGAGGGGTTAGACTATGAGTAATTCCCAGAGGGTTGCTTGTGTTTGAATGACTGAACCAGAGGTGTTAGGCTATGAGTATTTCTTATAGGGTTACTTGTGATTGTTTTTTTCTTAACTAATAAATGAAAATGGATGTAATTTAAATTGTAGGATTGTTTACATTTGAGTACTTCCTTGTTTATTGCTTAATTTTTTCATATTGCCTGCCATATATATTCACTGACTGTTAGGAACTGATCTTTGGGTGGTTGTCTACTGGATTTCATCTCACACCTTGTTTGGGTCATATTTTTGGGCCCAAACAGATTATATTGCTGCAGGTATAGATAAAGGAAAGATCCCTTCTACTTCAAGTACTTGATTGCTGTGGAGATGGAGTGCATGGGACCAAGCTAAGGCTTGTGATGCTGTTGGAGTTTATTTTTTTTCTTTGTTATTTATATTAATACTATATTTCATCATTGTGACTAGTTTGTATTCTTTCATAGACATATGTATCATGCATCATCTATATATGTGCTTTAGTTGTTTCATAATTTCAGTCTTCCAATGTTTTACTTATTGCATGCTTCACTGCTTCCGCTATTGTTATCTATTTTTCCCATGAGTTACTCTGCCAATGAGGGAACAGTTTCCCCACTATCACACCTAAGGCCCTATTTGATAGTTGGAAGCCTTTGGAGTTTGGGGAAATACACTTGAGGCCGTGTGACTAATAGGGTACGGGGCACCTCTGGGTGGCACCCGGAACCAGGACGTTACAACCTTCTGGAAGGATATGTCTGGAATGAGGCATGTTAGAAATCCTAACAACTCACCATCCCAATTTTAATCCAAAATATTAATATATCTACACCCAATTATCCAATGATAATGCTACTGAAGTGTTGGAATATAAATTTGGATGGAATTCCATAAAGAGGAGGAATGACTCCTGGAATCTCTCCCAGAATTTATGTATTTTATAGTAATGAACATTATCTAGAGAGAATGACCTTAAATAACCTTCTAATCCAATTTTACTTGAATTAAAATAGAAAAAATAGAAACATAATCATGTGGAGGCAACATATTGCACAAAAATGGGTGATTCTATCATTTTCAATGAATTGATAAAAGGTAGAAAATAAATATAATATCATTTTAGAATAATTAAAATGGTATAAATATATTTTTTTATTAATAAATTATATTTTTTAATAATCCATGAAATGTGGTGACAAAAAATAGAACACATCATTCTTTGGGGTAGTATAATTAGGAAATAATTAAGAAGGTGTGGTGGAAAACATTACCTCTCACTTTGGACGTTCTCCTTTGGTCACCACCTTAAGGTACCTTATCTTTTTATTTTGGAAATATTTATTTAGGATGTGTGTAGAGGGTTTATGAGAGACTAGAGAAGAGTTTGGGTCAATTTTAATGGTATGCTTATGTGCGTATAGGCGTAGGTGAGGTGGTTCCTTTATAATTGAAGAAAATGGTATTTTTGGAAGATAAAACTCTTTAATATAAAGAGAAAAAATGTTTCAAATGAGATATTAATAAAAAGTGGAAAATAATAGAGTGTGGGAAAGGGAAAGGTATACAAATCCTCATTTTTTTCACACATGTTCTAAACATTTTTTGAATCCATTTACTCTTATAGTTTTTACTTTTACCATTTTTGGTTTTTACCGAGGTAACTAATTTTTACCTAAGTAGTTAATTTTTTATGCTTAAAAATAAAATGAGACTTATTAGATAATTTAAACCTAATTATTATTAATATTAAATAAAATTTATTGAATAAAATTTCTATGTGTATGAAAATTAATTTTAACTTCATCACAAGCAACATGCAAAAACCCATTTTTAGAAAAAAAAGTGTATTTTTAAGCATAAGATTTATGTTTAGGATAAAATTATCAATTTTATTGAATGTATTTATATTATAATTTTTTTTAATATTAAAAAAAAATGTATTTAACATTAAAATATTTACAATATGTAATTCCACCATGTAAAAATTCTATTAAAAGGAACAATCAAAAAATAGTTTTTGTTAGAATATTACCTAAATTTTCAAATATGTTAAGAATGGGTTTTATTTATGAACACAATATTCTAAAATAATTAATTTAACATTATAAAATATAATTTTATTATAAAAAGTTTTTCAAAAAAATTCATGTATAAAAATATCATAATAGTTCTAGTATTAGTAAAACTAGTCTTATTCTCTATTCACGTTGAAATCAATTATATTAGAGAAATATAAAAAATTATATTAAGATATTTTTGATAAACTAAATTAAAAAAGTATGTTCAATTTACAAAATACAAACTCTATAATTTATAAATTTAGTTTTTAATTGAAAATTCAATATATACATAAAACTTCTTTTATTTAAAAAATGAAATTTTTAAACATTAAGTATTCATAATATTATTTCAAATAAATCACTACTTTAAAATATATTAATAAATTTTTCATATGAAATAATATTTTAAAATTGATCAATTTAATTTATTAAATACAACACTTAGAAAAACTGCTATTTGAAAAAGAAGAAATATTACTTTTATCCTAAATATGATTAAACAAGTACCCTTAAAAGTTAATTATTTATATTCTAAAATTGAATTTAACAATTAATTAGATATTAAAATATTTATTTGAATTTTATATATACATCATATCATATTTTAATAATAATATTAATACTTATTTGTAACACACACAGATATATATATATATATATATATTATAATATTTAATATCATATTTTTATTTCATTATGAGTTATATTTTTTAAAATTTAATACTTAATAATACAAATATTTTGTATACCTATTAAATATATTATGAATGAACATATTTTTAATGACCATATTTTCAATGGTTGTATTCACAATGACCATATTTACAATGACCATATTTTAAATGGCCAGATTTCATTCTGATATTTGTATAATTAATAAATCATATTTTCATTACATTTTAACTTCTTAAGTCATAATTATTATTTCATATTATAGGTTTTTATAAAATTATTTCTCCTTTCATACTAATTTTACTCAATATAGGTTTTATTTGGTTATTGGTGATCCTCAAGGTTGAAGATGATCTGGGGGATTTCCAAGTTGTGAATATTTTATTCTTTTATATATACTTTCTAAAATTGATTTATGAAATTTTTATGGATAAAATTTATTCATGGTGTGTAATAGTCTATAGTTTATAGTACTTAATTTTATCTTATTTTTTTTTTGTAAATTTAAATTTATGAATGAATAAAGTGTTGTTAGTTTAATTCATATCTCTTATGAATAATTTTATAATAAATTTAAAATGTTTTATTTTTTTATAATTATAAAAATGTGGTTTATAAAAATAATATTCTTCTTAAAATCCTATTTTTGTACAAATATTTCAAGAAATATGTCAAAGAAAAATCATTATAACTCAATGAAGGGAGTTTAGTTAACAAAAAACCTTATAAAATTTAGTATCTTTTGAATCAAAATTTATTTAAAGAGAAAACATTATTTTTATCTTAAAACCCCATGAATTAAATAAATATTTTAAAATAAATTGAATAGGTAGAAATCAAACCATATTAAATATTTCATTATGCACAATAAAAAACATGTCTCAAGAAATTAAAATTGAGACAATGAGACTCTTAACTTAATTCCTGAATTCCACTAAAGAAATTGAATATCTTATATAACAAAAATAAATATCCTAATATCCTATTTAAGAAATTTATTATTATCTATAAAATTTTATAAAATTCATTTATAATTATTCTCTACACATATATTAGTTGGTTATTATCTATTTTCAATATCGGATTTGAGTAATCATGATCATTTTGAACTAGTTTCATAAAAGAAGTGTTGTTCTTCATTTCTCAATAAAATTATATCATTATAAGATAATAAAAGGTATTTTAATTTATTATTTATAATTATTTATAATTTTATAATTCCATTCTACAGGAGTTTTTTTATGACCCTTAAAGATGAAATCAACGATTTTAGGGATTTTTATTGAATGAATGTTGGCATCTCAGTTAATGAGTTTAATATTAATAGTAATATTATATAACCAAAATAAAATAATTATATAAATATTTATATTATATATTATTAGTAATTAATTTCTCATATATGTCCATGATGTTATTTTATAGCATTTTATAAGCTTGTGGTCAGACCGACCTAAATAAAAGCTTACCATAATTAATGGATGTGTCTGGATATGAAAGCGATTTATTTTGGAATAATATAATTTTTACAGAATGATAATGATTTTATATTCATTTTTTAATATGATGACTCATATTTTAATATATTTTAATAAATAAAAAGTAAAATAGATGAAAAATTAGATTCGTTACTTCATGGAGGCGGTAGTCTGCACAAACACACGAATGACATTTTTGTTTTTCATATTGAAAAAGGGGAAATGTGGTTAATTATTTTTAAAACATAATAATAAAATTAAGTATAAAAAATACCTTATTATTTATATTATGGTGGTAAGAAATTTTTTGGAAGAGGAATATTAAGAATAAAATACTAAAGAGTAAGAAATATTTATATTGAGAACTTGAGATTTATCTTGGAAATATCCTGGAAAATGGAGGACTTAGGATAAATAATTGAGACTAGGGGATTATTAGAAAAATATAGGTTTCTTTGAGGAGAATAATTTATGAGTTTAATTATTAAATTTTAAGGTTAAGGTGTATCTTGAATTGGTGGAAGTGATCCCATTTCGTATGTGAAGAGAAGGGTAATTTTAGAAGTACCCATTACATTTCGGTAATGTCATGTCATTATTCAAGGGAAAAAGGATATAAAAGTTTAAAATAATGGGAGGTAGGATTTTTTTATTATAAAAATCCAATTTACACACTTTTATCCATGATTTTTAATTGTTTTATTTTCTTTAAACTTAATAAAACTCTATTTACCCATTTTACTTTTACCATGGTAACTAATATTTTTAACCTCTATAATTAATTTTAATGACTAAAATTAAAATTATCCTTATTTAATAATTTCAAAATGATGATATAAAATAAGAAATTAAAATTTTCAAATAAAACTATATGGTTTATAAAAGTTAATTTCATAATTAACACACATGATGTGTAAAAACTGTTTATGAAAAGTTGTGTTTTTAAACTTAAAATTTATGTGTAGGTTACAATTATCAATGTTATTAATTAACATGTAATAAATTGGTTGATTATAAAACGAATAAAAATTGTCATTTTACCAAAAAATTTCTTAATCAAAAGAAAATATTGAAAACTCTTTTTTAATTGAAATAAAATTTTATCTAACTTGTAAAAATTAAACATAGATTTTATAGGTTTAGAATAATATTTAAAATTAATAATTTTACCCCTTAAATACATATTTTGTGAATTAAATTTTTTATTAAATTTATATGTCTTTCTTATGTAATTATAAATTCATAAAATTTATAATTTTGGTAAAAGCTGTATTTTTAACTATTCACTTAAAAATCAATTATTTTAGAAAAATCTGAAACATTCACCCTAAGATATTTCTGACATGGTAAATTCAAAAATTAAGTTAATTTTTCAAAATTAAAATCCTAAATTTATAAATTTATATTTTAAATGAAAATATAATATATAAAAAAACTACTTTTATTGAAAAATGTCCTCTTTAAAACTTTAAGTGTTCTTTATACCTTTTTTATGAATTTTTAATTGATTATTATATTATTATATACTAGTGGTTTTATCATTATAAATTTTTCTAAATAATAGTCATTTAATTTTTCATGACTCATTTTATTTTAGAGTTACATGTGAAACAAGCTATCAGACATAGTATTAAGTTCGGGAAAAATATATTCCAAAATCTCGGGGAATTACATTATGCACCCTTATTAATATTATAATAAAACCTTGAAAGATTTATTATTCCCCTTTATTGATCCAAGGGAAGGTGTTATAATCTCAACCAACTCTTCTAAATTGTAGAAACACATATACTCCCCATATATTCTTCCACTTTCCAAGTTTCCATGATTTCCTTGAGAGAAGGATGACATGGAATCTTATTTATAGTGTGACATAAAATCATAAAATCTAAGTCTTCATGGACTAACCATTTTTAGAAAATAAGTGTTATTAGTTCATAAAACATATCTCCATTAACCAACCTTAATGTTATAAAACTTCTTAAAAATAATTATTGGGGACTATCCACACATATTTATAATGAGTTTCATGAAATTTCACTCACATGAACACACACATCAAAAAAATTCAAGTGTAAGGTATTTATTCTCCATTTATTTATATAATAATACATCATTTATAATTATATTTAATATAATATAGAATATAAATAAGAGAGTGGAAATAATTTAGAAAACATTAACTAGTGTATTAGATATCCATATTTCTAGATTAGTTCGAAAATGATAAATCTCTATAAGATTCACATATTTTGATTTCTCCCCTTTAATGGATGCTCCCCATAATTCATCACCTTTCATTCCCATTATTGAACAGATTTAAAAAACTATTCGGAATAAAATGGGTACTTAAAAAACTCAACAATTTTAAAAATAGAGTTGAGACAAATATGTCAACCCAAGAGACCCCTTCCAGGAAGGTAAATAATTTCTAGACCACTTCATGCTTATTTTACATTTAGATTCTATAGTCTAACTATTACATGGTAGTATGTTATTCTATCCATTATAAACATACTTCTTAGATATATTTACCTTATTTATCTTATAAATTATAAAAATATATTTTCTTTTAGTTTAATCCACCTCTTTTTCTATTTCCAAATGATCTGACCATATGATATGACACTCTTTTGGTTCATTTTTGACTTCTTCTTGAGTGTGGTGTCATTATTTACAACATATTTCTTGATAGAAAGAGAAATGTGTGATTTATATTTATTATTATTCTATTATCCATGTCATGCACTTTTTATCAATGTGAAATTCTGTGTTTCACCTTCTACACACTTCTTTATCAGCCTTTGAGCTACCCTTTTTTAATAAACCACTTAACCTCTTCACAAGGAGTGTCAACCAATAAGAAAATTCTATTGTACCTTTCATGAATTAGACCTTTTCTTATTTCCATATTTCCCCTATTAGATTTAAAATTTATGTTCATATTTTAATGATCCATAATGTGACCTCTTTTACCATAATAAATTAATCCTATATTTTTAGTGACATCCTCTTCAACTTTATTTTCCAATTTCTTAGGAGTGGCATGAACGATAACATTCTTCTTAGATATACTCCAAAAGGAAGACATACTAATTTAATTATCTAGTTTCTTAAAATACAATTATTGTCACATTCTACTATTAGTATAAATTTTTTTATAGGATTATATATTCAAAAAATATTCATAAGAGTGACCATATATGTTTCAAAAATAACAGAATCTCTCTAGGCTATCAATTCTGTTATTTAAAGATAAATTATTCCTTCTTTATAAAATACACTTCTAGTAGGACGTCTCTTGGATTTATATCTAATACCCTTTAATTAAATGTTTCTTATAGTTTTACACACTGAAATTTTGATTTAGAAATAAAAATTTCCATGACTAAGCCTCCAGTATCACCAATATCTTCAAATAATAATTGATATTTTTCTTATAGGTACAGTATCTCCAGAATGACACCCTTGCTATTTTTATGATAGAATACAAATATTTTGATCTCCATTTAGGGAGAAGATTTTCTTATACATACTCACCTACACCATTATATTATTGGTTGTATTTCCTATATTTTCACACCTCCACATTTGTACATATTTTAACTTTTGTCTAATATTTTTAGAAAAAAAACATTTTAGTTTTAATTGATTTAACAGGACATTGGGTTACCTTGTTTACTGAGATTGAGGTAGATTCTTCTATTTAGTATCTTAGTTTATTTGATGTAATATTTTAGGAATTATTATAATAAGTACTTATTTATATATTTTTTTATGGCTACACCATTTTTCTCAACTATTTGTGAAGACTCCGTTTATGCAGAATCTATATTTCTCAACATTGATTCCTACTCAAGGAACTTAAAATTGAGAGTATTATTTTCAAAAAAAGATATTATATTATATTTCCATTATTTATTTAAAATTTAAACCTGTCCCTCAATAATTTTTCTTTTCTCTAATAAAGTGTTATCTTTCTCCTTTATCATTTTTGCCTTTAGTTCCATCTGGGCAGTCTTGACATCCATGAAGACTTCATGAAATTTATCTAATTCATGGAAGAACTCCATTAAAATAATTTTAGAAACTTCATTATTATATAAATATCTTTGAAAATTTTAATCTTATTGAGAAAATATGTCATTCATAAGTATGAAATTTTCCTCCTTAACTTACACTAGTTTTGTTATGTTATTTTAGAAACTCATTTTTTTTCTAATTCTCTTCAATTAAATTATTCATTTTATCCTACTGTAACTTTCATCTATTAATATATTAATATAATAAAATATTTATGTGAATACCTAAATGGTAATTTTATTCAATCAGTTCTTTAATTCATAATATAAGACACTAAGTGACTCATTGAAACCATCTTCCACACAGCTTGTGCTTACTTCACCTGAGGAATAAAAATCTATAGATTTAACTGATCATTTTCTATCCAGACTACCTTCAGTTGATGGTGATTCCTATTTCATATTTGAAACTTTTCATTTATTTTTTCCACATTTTTATTCCTGTTTTGTAGTATCTTTGTAGATACTATCAAATCTATTTTCATTAGACTAGATATAGTTTTTTCCATCAGAGGATCTTCCACTTCAAATACTTACAATATAAATTTCATGAATATTTATTAAAAAATCATCATGAAAAAATATAGAATTGATAATAGGGATATAAGTGCTCTGATTAAAATTGTGATTGAATTATAGATCTAATTTAGAGGGAACCTGGAATTGATACTACTTGTTAGTCCTTGTAGGATCATTCAGACACACCTAAGAGGGGGTCATGAATTAGGTGTTGTTAATTTATTTTATCAAAAAAGATTCTTATTTAATTCTTAAATCCCATTTGGTCTTTTGAACCTTAATTGTTGGTTAATAATCACTTATATCTTTTTTTTTCACTCAAATCACATTCACCACATGCGTTCCAATAAAGTGGTATAGTAAATATCATTGTATCTTTACAAGTTTCGACCCAAATATTATAAACTTACTCATTACCATATTCAACTTCTATTAAGACATAGATTATCCACTATAAATGTTGTTATCAATCTATAAGTGTTTGTCGGTTATTTTTATCCTAAAACAATATAACAATATTACATAGGTGAGTGACTCACAATTTAATTCATCTGAACTGATCCTATACTATATTACACAAGGGATGCATTATTTACAATATATCCCACAACCTTCAAAATGGAATCACACCAGCTGGAATATCATATTCCTTATCATGTTTAAAGTAGATCACAATCTATACATGGATTTTATGTACACACATAAAATCATATGCTTCCTCAACTCAAAGTATCTTCAACTTCCCTAAAGTTAAAAATAACTACTCATGAAAATCAACCTATAATTCTCTTCATAACATCCTAGATTCTTCAAATATTCTTTTTTTTCTTCTCACAACTCATTCTTTAAGATAAAAACCCATAAAAACTTTACTTAGATATTATAAAATAAGCTTTATTATTCATCAATTTTTCCTAGAAAATGAACATACTGAATCTTGAGTCTTATTTTCTTTTCACTATCTATTTTTCTTCCTCAACTATATCTGATATGCAGTACATGCCAGTATAGTTAAGACCTACTTCTTCTTCTTTAAAATACATTAGGTAATATCTCTTTAGTATAGTTTCTATATCTTATATTCTTCTTCACTAAATCATACAATGTATTCCCTTTCTCTTTCTTATTCTACTTTGATAGGTTCACTTATCTCAACTAACTCATACACAACCTCATAAAAAAACTTCCAACTTTTCTTCTTTTCTCCCTACTTTAATTTTATCATGTGGTTGTAATTAATTATACCTTTCATTTTCAATGTGTATAAATAGATTACATTGTAAATTTTTATTTCCTAGATGAAAATGACCATGATAATATAACCATTTTCCCATGATCTTTAGTGATCATATTAATAATATCTCATGTGAAACTACTTTTCATGACCTCATTTTTCAAATTAAAGGATATTCCAAAAATAACCTCATTTATTTCAAATCACATGGATGAATAAATATTTATTTTTAACTACAGTTGGATCAGATTCTTATTTCTAAAACTAAACTGAAAATATTCCAACTTTTAAATATTCATATAAGATATATAAAATAAAAAATAAACAACACAATAGGGGGAGATTCTTCATTTTCCTCTGGATTTCTTCTTTAATGTTGTATACATTTACAACAATATACTCAACATAAAATTCATATTCTTAGGATTAAATCACACTATATTTTGTAATAATAAACAACTAATTAATAACTCAAGATTCTATATTAATTCATCTATATTATTCTTTGAGACTAATTAAGTATCTGTTCTTTTATCAAGAATTTCATCTTCTTGATCTTATTCAATCTCAAGCATGGTTCATGTATTATATAATATTCCTAATTAAGGCGATCCAAGCATAAGATACATAAATATTACAAAATTTTATATTAATATTCAATATATTTTACAATAATACTTTCCCTATAATTATAAAGGTTTAGTGTTATTGGAGACTAGATACATAATCTTCTTATTTCATGAAATATCTTCAACATATTCCACAAATTTATTCTAATATATTAACCTTCTTAGATACATTCTATTTAAAAACTTTCTTCATAACCTGGGAAAAAGGGAAACATAAGAAAGGATGGGATCATATTCTATGTAAGGATAGACATGGGATATATCAATTGATGATCATATTTAAGAATAGGATAATTGTAATGGTATGAGATCATGATAATAACTTATGATATTCATACCAAATTAATCACTGATCATAAATAATGAGTGATAGCATAAATAATTAGTATTTAAAAATAAATGATTCATAAGTGTGTGGAATCATAGTTAATAAATGATGATCCATGATATAATATCACATGCATAAGAACATGGAATTGGAATTTTTGAACAATAAGAATAATAGAAAATGATTTCATTAGTCAAGGATTATTACCAAGGCCGTAATCACATGGAAAAAAGTCCCATAATGGATTGGGCTCACTCCCCATCCTATTTCATAATTTCTCATGAGATATCAATCATTACCCAATATATTATAATATTTAAAATATATACCTGTTATATAATGAAAACCATACATATATGTTCCATAAGATCATAAAAACATTCATAAACTCATAATATCATAACCCATGGAAATGAAATGAGTTTTAATAGATATTTTCATGTCACACAATCATAAGACACATATATATAGAACATTGTTGGTATCATTAGATCATATCATTTGTTAAGAATAATAAACATAAAAGTATTTTAACATAGATGAAAAATAACTCTAAAATAATATTTGATCCTTTCTTTGATAACATAAGAAACATATCCTTTAGTTTTGATAAAATTTTAAATAAAAATTTATAGAATATTGAGAAAATTATATTCATTGAAAATAAACATGGAAAATTGTAATGAAATATTCAAATAAAATAAGATTCATGATAGTGGGAAACTCCGTTCATGTGGTAAACGTTAAAACAATGATTTCTTTCACACTTTTTTCAAAACATTAAAAAGTAAAATGTTTAGAAAAAAGTGTAAAAATTCAATATTAATTATTTCAAAATAAATTCAAATAATCTTGAAAATTAATATAAATTTTATTACCCTAATATTTTAGTATATAATTTTGTTTTGAATAAATTTATTTCTTCGGTAGCTCGTGTTACATGCAAAAACAAGTTTAAAAAAATCACAATATACTATTTGAATATTATTATTATATGTTGTCACCTAGACATTGGATTGGGGGGTATAAATAATACCATATAAATTATGAAAATTTATAGCTTAAAACATTATAAAATTAATTCATTGGTTATCAATTATTTAGAAATAAAAATAAAAAAACATTTGAAAATAAATGAGATGTTTTTCGAAAAAATAGTTTTTATGCGAGAAATATATTTTTATCCCAATAAATTAAATTTATCACTATTGGTGAATTATTTTAATTAAATTTATATATAATATATTTAATCAAAGATTTTAAACATTCATATGATAAGAGTGATATAATAATAAATCCAGTTTTATGCTTAAAAACCATATCTTTCTAAAAATTTAGTTTTTGTAATATTTTGTGCACTTACATTAACATTAATTTCCTCTAATTATAGGTATTTAATTTGATAAAATTAATTCCATAATTATAATTAGGAGGTTCAAATTTGGAAAATAGTTCCCTTTTTTGGTTAATATGAATAGTAACCGTGGTAAAATTTATTACATAGGTAAAGGGTAAATCGAGTTAATCTAGTTAAAAAATAAGTGATAAGGCAATAATATTTCATCGTAAATACTATTAGATGAATGTAATTTGAAAATTATCACCTTATTTATGAAGTTTATTTGTTTAATGGGCATTATTACATGAAAATGATATTTATAATACTTAAAATAATGGAAGTTAAAAAGTATCACTCTCTTAGTTTTAAATATCTTTTATGTACCCAAATAGAAAAAAATAGTTATGAATGGATGTTGATAGTTATTTTGAGATTAATGAAATTATTTTTATGATAAAAATTTATTTAAAATTTTTAGTAATTATATAATGACCTTAAATTATTATGCAACAACGATAAAATATTCCTCCAATTAATAAAAAAATTTAATAAATGATTTTAAAAATATTAAAAGTAATAGAATTTGAGTGAGTTAATCTGTTCCTTGAATTTTTAGATTAATAATTGTTATTATTTTTATTTTAAAGAATTATATTACAATTTAAAATTTTTTATTTATGTATTTTAATTCAAATTAAATGAATTGTGTCAAAATTGACATTAAGGTATTTTCTCAAAATAATATTTCATAAAGTTACCTTAAAATCCTAATAATATTAAGATAGGAAAAAGGGAATAATATATGGTCTAAAATGTCATCAAAGTTCAACTTATAGTGAATTTGGAGTAATTTAGATTGAGAATGACGTTATTATAATTTAATCTTTTAAGAAATTCTAAGTGTTTCCTCTCCGTCCTTTATAAAAGGACACCCCTTATTTCAATTATTCACACCAATTTACGCTATATAGATCAACCAACCCATAAAAATTGTCTTATAAAATATTATTATCCAATATTTGGATGTTCTTATCTCCCTAGAAGACAAACCCTAAGTTACTTATGAAAGGATCTAATGGAGGTATCACCAAATAGAGATAGTTGTCTTACCTGACCTATTTCAATTTATTTATTATTTTTCCTATAAATCTATGGTATTTATCATAAAATTATAAATTAATTATCATTAATATTTTTAAATGTTATTGTAATTATGAAACTACCAATACCAAGCCTATTTCTATCAAATGGTAAGTAAAGGTAACACTCATGCGTACATACAACATACCATTTCCATGTAGCGATATAATTACTTTTCCATAAAAATATTTCATGGATGGTAATCATAATGGGTTTAAAGTTATTATATTATTTTTATGAATTAATTATTCTTCTTAAATGATAGTATCATATCAACCTTCTTACCTTACAAAATAATGAAAAATGATAACGTCGCTCGTGTGCACGTTTGGACTACCACCTCCACAAAGTGATGTGATTCGTTTGTTATTTCTATTTACTTGGATGGTATGGAAGATAGATTTTATGAATATATATAATTTATATGATATAATAGTTATTATTAAAATCAAAATTATTATTTATTATTATTTCATTCAATCCGTCAAAAAATGAAAATAACGTTCACTTGTACATACAATCTACCATCTTAATGAATGATGTAATTCATTTGTCTATATATACCATTATGGATGACTCTAAATATATGAATACAATTATTATATATGATATAATAATCATTTTCTATTATGTCATATGTTGGTAAGAGTGAGTATCTCAAGAGGGGGTAAATTGAGTACCCAATCAAAATTTATGTTTAAAATGTATTTAAAGTAAAATCTCCAATTTAAATAAAATATCCCAGTTAGTTAAAATAAAAGTTTTATATAAGACTTGAAATTTTCAAAGATTTCTCAAATATTTATTAAGTATTGGTCAAAAAAATATACAATATTATTTTGTCATTTGAAATCAATTTACTAAATCAAGTTCTAGTATAAATGCTAATTAAAACTAAATATCAAAGTAGTGGTTGTTTATTTAAAGGTAAAAACAGATTTGGTTTTAACACACATACTATAAAGTAAATAAAAAAAAACACACTGCGAAAAATTGAATACAAGAGTTTCAGTACCAAGTTGAAACTTAATCCTCTAAACTATGAAATCACATGCTTTAAATTAGTTTATATAAAATAATCTTTTGATCCACAACCTAGATCAGGTTTTACAATAGTATACCAACTTTCCAAACCATATAGGGCCTCTTCCACAGTTTTCATGGGAATAAAAATAAACAAGTCACAAATGGACCTCTTCTACAATATCTGGTAAATAGAAGTAAAATGTGTTGTGAATATATCTATATATATTCCAATTTAAAGTAGGATATAGTGTGTGTGTGTGTGTTCTAAAATGGAGTAACACACACTGCTCATAAAGTTAATGTAAGTTAGAAAGTAGAGAAAATAAGGTGTAGAAGAAGTGGTGTTTCTTTTTATGGAATGAAATGAAACTCGTGATACCTTAAAAGTGATTTTAACTAAGGCTCAAGTCATTTTTCAGATTTTTTTAATAGAGTGTTGTAGAATTTTGTTCTTTACAACAAGAAGGTATCAGATGTAAGATGTGCTTCGTATTCCTCAGTCGAGTGTAAACAAGATGTAATAGGTAAGATATTCTAGTTCTTGAAATAAAAGTCTAGTTATCTTCATGTGTGCAACTCTCTAAGTGTTTCTCCATGTAGTTTTCTATATGAATGAGGAATTTTTCATCCTCTTTTAATAGTAGAAAAAACAAAAAATAGAATCATTCAGATCCTCTGTACTTATTATAATATATGTCTGGCACATACATCAGTGCATTCTATCGAACAATTAAGGAATAATCATTAAAATAATCAATGTAATTAAATTAAATAAACTAAATATTATTAAAATTTAAATAAAAAATAAATTGAAACAACAACGGTGAGTAAGAGACACTAGTAGTGTCTAACTCTGTTGGTGACTCAGATTTTGGTAGAGATACATTGGAACTGTGTGTCCTTGGAATAGTGACAACTTCGTTGGTAGTATAATAGGCTGGTGTTGTGTCATCCCAAAAATTTGTCAATGTTTTGTTCTAGTGGTATGAATTCCTTGATGATGTCTCAAGGTGATGGTGAGACATCACTAACGGTGTATCATACTTTTTCAAATTTCCATCTTAGTAGTGATTCTTTGCAGACAGTGACTTATCCTTAACAGTGTGACTTCCTAGTGGAGAGTCTTCTTGGTGGTGATTCTTTACACACATTACTATTTCTGGATCTTAGTGGTGAGTCATCTCATAGTGTCTCATCCTTTACGGTGAGACTTACTTAGCGATGACTCATCCTTAGGTAATTTTTTCTAATATGTCTCATTCTATAAAATGATAATAACAAACATGAAACTCATTAATTATCATATTAATCATGATTTGGAGATAATTAAAACTAGGAGGTAATAAATATCCCCCTTTTTTTTGATAAAAAATCAGGGAATTTTATATTGATCGAATTCAAGTTAAATCATGAAAGTTTTAGACATAAGGTATCAAAGATAAAAGAAAAGTCAAACAAATAAAGAAATTGAAACACATAGCAGTATGGTATCTAAGGAAAATAAATAAAAGAAAATAAAAAATTCCATAGATATTATCCCCCTTTTGGGATGATAAAAATGGTCATAAAAAAAAGAAACAGTAATGGAATAAGAAAGAAAAAAATGTAAGAGAAATAGATTAATAATAGCAAGATAAGTACCATGAAGAATGTTAAATAGAATATATCCCAAAAAGCGTGTAAACAAAAAGTTACATAAAAAATAATCCCATCGAAGACACTAAGTATAACGATAAGTGATCTTTGGCCCTGGCTAAAGGGTCCAATTTTTCATTGACCTTGTTTGTTGCTGAAGCAGAAGAAATGATGATAGAAGTTTCAAAAAGAACATTAGTTGGAGGTGAAGGAGGTCGAGGAAGTGTTGTAGGAACACCGGGTGGAGAACAAAGATGTATGATAATTATGGGTTGAAGGTGTTGAATAAAATCACTAGGAGATAAGGAAAAGGGTTGGAATTGGGAAATCAACTATTCATAAGGATATCTGGTTACTCCTAAATGAAGGGAGTATTCTACAGTAGGTGTCAGGTCGGCTGTCACTATTCATGAGAAACAATGGAAGAACTATGAACATGAAGGATGGGTTTCGTATGGTTTATGAAATCAATATTCATATTACCTCCTCTCTAAATTTCACTAAAAAAGTCTAACTTTTCTTCCATAAATCATTGAAGAACTAGACTCATCTCTTTTAACTGCATGACTTGTTCTTTAATGGATAAAAAAATAGGAGGCATTATCATATTTTCAGCTAAAAACTTGAAATTATCATCCATATCATGGTTAGTATATATCCTTATCCCGTTCAGACTTCATTTCATATGCATAAGCTTTTATCAACTTGATAAAATAATCACTATTATACTTTATGGTACTTAATGTTTGTTATGAATGATATAAAATAACACTTCAAGGACTAGAAGAAAGATCTTTGATCTCTTCTCTAAACTCTGATCAAATAAAATCAATATCAAAGATAGGTGAATGAGTAATAGAGCCAGATTCCATAGATGTAATATTTTCAACTCTCTCCAATAAAGAATCCATACTTTCTACAAAAGAATAGTACATCCATTTCACAAATGATCTCAAATTATCCAAATCACTGGCTAGTATTTTATTCCCAATTTCCACTTTTTGAATATAGTAAATCATGTTTGGTTGAATGTAGTGAATTAGTAACTCAAATAGATATCCAATATCTTGTTCACTAGGATTTGTAAGATTAGGTGATTGATTCCTCAAAAATGTTCGAAAATCTAAAACAATATTTTCTCAGAAAACATCCAAGGCACCCTTGGTGACTACATCAATAGGAAGAGACTAAATAACATGAGAATGTTCTCTCATAAAAGTAAACTTTTTTAAAAAACCATCAATATCAATATGAGGAACCTTTAATCCTTCATGATCTCTCTCTTCTCGAAATTAAGGTTCTCCATTGTTTGGTGAACTTCCAACCTTATCAGAAAACATATCTCATTCCTTTGACATGGGATCAATCTATCTACATGAAGTCTTTCTAATAGGATCAACCATTGAAGAAATAACAACTGTTAATACCACTATAGTAGGTACACCAACATAGGTCCCAAATGTTCTCTGTTAAACAGAAGGTGCATTAAACATATTCTAATCAACTGAAGCCTTATCTAAATTAGTCACTTCTCTCAATTGATCATCAATATATTGTTCAAAAATAAGATCATTTACCACATATTCATCCACATTTTACTCAACAACCTCAATAATCCTCATCTTCTCAATAACAGTAGAATCATAAACTGTTTGATCACCAACAATAGATACATTATGAATTGAATCAACAACATTATCAATTCAGTATTTATCCCAATCAATATATGCATATCCTTAATTTTTAGTAGGTAGATCTACATCACCAACAAAACTATGACTATCCTCTGATCTGGAAATAGAACCTTCCGAAAAACAAACCATGTATTTAGGAATCTAAACATCCTATCATCTAATCTTCCCAATGAAACCATCATGAACCACATAATCATTATCATCATCATTTCCAACACCAATTATTTTCCATTCTTATATTCATTATCATCTTCATATTCTCCAAAAAAATTATCTCCATTTTCATCATTTTATTTAAAAAAACTTTTGATATTCCCTTCTTCAGAGACTTTGGTCTCTTCTTTATCACTTTTTATGAACTTTTCTCTTTTAGGTAGAGTCCTAGGAAGACTATAGGCTTCATAAGTGATACCAGGAGAACTAGGAGATAATTCATGGTTACTACCCTCATCTACTGGATATTCCTCGTTTTCTTTTTCACCAATATAAAAATATTCTTTATAATTAGAATATTTAATAATTTCATCAGGTTATAGACCTGGGTCAACAAGATCTTTTGACCTATAGGGATAGTCCATGGGATAAAAATAATCATATAGTTTCTCACCGTCATCTACCCACTATTTTTTCCAAGGGTTCCAGCTAATCTTCATCCCTATGTAGATAATCCATATAATAGAAAAACCACCATAGTCTACAAATGACTCATCATTTTCAACAAAAATAAATTTAGATTTCAATAAAGTAGAAATAATCTTGGGATGAATCTGGTAATTTTATCTAGAGGTTGTATTGATCATTTCTCATATATGAAGGATGAGATATCTATAAAGATTTATCCTTTTTCCAATTTTCATAAGAAAAATCAAATAAAAATATTGATACATTAAGGTAGAAAAAATAATCCTTCCTTAGGTATAACAAGTGGTGGATAAAAATGAAAATAAATCTACATTCTCCATCTAACTTTGAAGAAACTCATCTTCTCAAAGTTCCATAACCTGTTAACTTAGCAAGGGATTATTCATAGAGAAAATTATCCCCATCATTTGGAATAGTTCCTTGGAATTTATGAAACACAACTTCATGAGGAACCTTTAAGAAATCAACCAACTATTTTGAAGAAAAGGAAATTCTAAGACCTTTAACTCATCTTCTAAACCAATACTCTTCTTATCCTTCAAAACCAAACTCCACATACTTGTGAAACTCATACACTTGCTTAGGATAGAAAGGTATATTATTTGAATAGAACCAATTCATCTATCCTTGGTTCTGTAAAAAATTCATCACTAAGGATCTGATCAAAAGCAGCCATTTTGCTTCAACTTTATTTCCAATTATGACAACCCTCTTTGAAAGCTTTGGGTTAACTACTTTGATAGGTGCAAAAAAACTTGGTCCCCCTTTCTGATTCTTTTTAGAAGATGTCTCATCTGGTGAATACTTTGAAAGTTTCTTTACTATAGCCTTGCATATCAGATCAAAAAACTTGGGTAAAGGTGAAAAGAAGGTTTAAAGGTTAGGAAGAGAATGATCATATTAGGATCCAGAGAGAAAGGTGTGAGGAAATAGGTTCATTTAAACTAAAAAAAGTGTTTCATTTATTATTTGGTATTTTTGGGGATCTGTTAAATCAAAATTTGGAATCTGAATAAATTCAAAATCGAGTTATATATTTTTTAAAAATAAACCATATAGAAAATAAAAATAAAAACTATGGTTAAAGATTAAGAATTGAAAAAATTAACAAAGGCATGAAACATCCAAATGGTGAGCCAAAAAAATGGTGAGAAGTCTAATGGTGAGAAGTCTAATGGTTAGAAGTCCAATGGTGAGAAGTCCAAATGTGATAAATCATTTGGTGAGAAGTCCAACAATGATAAGTTCAATGATGAGAATTCCAATGGTGAGATATGCACAATGGTGATACATACCCAATGGTGAGACATAAAATTAAACTTAACCAAAATTGATCATACCTAATTTATGTTTGATGTAATTAATTCTTTCAGAATTCAAAGGCTTAGTGTATATATCAGAAAGTTGATGTTCTTAACCAATTTATTCGATAATGATATATCCTTTTTGAAAATTATCTCTCAAAAAGTGATGTCTTACATCAACATGTTTTTTTGTATAATGAGATATAATATTATTAGAAATATTTATATCACTTTTATTATCACAGTTTATAGGGACCTATAAGAATTTATACCCATAGTATATTAATGAGTGTTTCATCCACTAAATTTGTGAACATCCGCTACCTTCAACTATGTATTCAACTTTATTATTAGGTATTGCAACACCATTTTTTTCTTACTACACCAAGATAATGGAGACTTTCCTAAAAAGTGACATGTTCTAGAGGTTCTTTTTCTATATATATTATATCCAATTTTTTTTATCCAAATAACTAAATAAATTAAATTCTTGTACTCTTGGAAAAAACAATCCAAAATTGGTAGTATATTTGAAGTATGTGAACATTCTTTTTATAGCTACAAGATGTGCCTCTTTTAGATTAGCTTGAAAATGAGAATATATACATACCATAAACACAATATCATGTCAACTAGAAGTAAGGTGGATAAGACTTCCAATCATACCTCTATAAATTGTTTGGTCTACTGGTTTACCAATTTCATCAAGTTCTATTCCATAGGTGGTACTCGTAGGAGTATCACTACTCTTAAGTATATACAAGTTAAATCATTTTAAAAGATCCTTAGTATATTTATTTCGTTTAAAAATGATTCCTTATTTATTTTAAAAAAATTGATAACTAATAAATAATTTGAGTTCTACCATTAAACTTATTTCAAATTCATTTTTCATCATTTTAGGAAAATAAGTACATAAGTCATTTTTTGAAGTTTAAAAAATAACATCATCACCATAAATTTTTACAAATAAAACATCTTTTGAAATTCGTTTTATAAAAAGGGAAGGATAAAGTATACCTTTTGAAAAAACTTTCGAAATAAAAAAAGTACTAAGACTATCATACCAAGCTCTTGGATCTTATTTCAAAACCATATAAAGTTTTTGTAAATTTGAAAACAGTATTTGGAAAATGAGGATTTTTAAAACTAGGGGTTGTTCAATAAAAACATCCTCAACTATATAACCATTCATAAATGAACTCTTAACATCCATTTTATAAATCTTTAAATATAGATGATCTTTATAATCTATCAATATTCTAATGGATTCAAGTCTTGCTACAGGTGAAAAGGTCTCTTCATAGTCTATTCCTTCTTCTTGACTATATCTATGTGAAAATAGTCTAGCCTTTTTTCTTACTATTGTTCTTGACCCATATACCTTGTTTCTAAAAAACTATTTAGTGCATATAGTCAAGGTGTCCTTTGGTATATAAACAAGTTACCATACTTTATTCATTTCAAACTGATTTAACTCTTCTTGCATTTCCATTACCCATAATTCATCATTAATTACATCATTATTGTTCTTTGGTTCTTGATGAGATAAGTATTCTCGATGTTCAACCTGATTTCTAAGAGAAGATATTATATGTTCAACTTTATCAAGATTTACTACAATACTATATAAGGGGTGGTATTTAAGAGTTCTAATAGATCTATGAAAAGTATGTCTTCTCAATTCATGTTCTTCTACAAGTTTAGGTTCTAGAAGTTCTGGAAATTCCTCAAAAATGGATGATTTTTCTACCTTTTCACAGAAAAATTATTATTTTTTGGAATTTAGGTTCATCGATGATAGATCATCCTCAAGGTTTTCTAAAGATTTATTAGGCTCATGTGGATCTGTCTCATCAAATTTGATGTGAATAGACTCTTCTACAATCCTAGTTCTTTTATTAAAAACTTGATCAGATTTATTTGAAATTGAAAATCCTATAAAAACTGCTTCATCACTTTTGCATGAAAATTTATCAAGACTATCCTTAGTGTTAGGAATACAGACTTTGCAACATAAAACTCTAAAGTAGTTAACCTTAGGATTTCTATTATTCCAAAGCACATAAGGTGTATTCTTAAGGATATGTATAATTAAAAATATATTGATTATATAATAGGTTGTGTTTAAAAACTCTTCCTAAAAATAGATAGGTAAGTCATATTCATTTAGCATGGTCTAAGATATCACTTGAAGTGTTATATTCACTATTTCAAGAACTCTATTATTTTGAGGGGTCTTAGAAGCAGAGAAGTTATGACTATATGAATTTTTTAATAAAAATTTTTCAAAGTATATATTTTCAAAATATCTACCATGGTCACTTCTTAGTGTCTTAATTCAATGTTCACATAAGTTTTCTATAGTTTTAGAATACTTGGAAAAGTAAGAACAATATCCACTTTTGTGATTTATAAATAACACCCAAGTTCACCTAGAAGAGTCATATACTAATACGTATACATAGTGATTTCCATTTAGACTATAAAATCTTGATGGTATAAATAAATCCATATGAACCAACTCGAGAGTTTGATAAGTTGAAACTTATTTATTTAATTTAAAAGAAATATTTTTTTCTACCCTTTTTGATAGGGGTTATAGAATTTGTCATTTGGGAACTCTATTTTTGGAATATCCTTGTCTAATATTTTCCTAGTAAGATTTATAAGTGAGTGAATATTACAATAGCCTTGTCTCTTATTCCAAAGCCAATATTAATTGTGAATGACACTCAAGTAGGTAACATTTTTAGAAATTAAAGAATTAAGATCAATTAAATAATGATTTTCATAACTTAAAGTAGTAAAAACTAAATCATATTTAGAATAAAAAAATTGAAATCATCATAATTGTGAGATTATAAGAAGGTTATACATCAAACCATCAACAAATAAGACTTTGGAAATTAAAATAGAATTGATGTTACCAATCTCGGCAGGGCCGATGATTCTCCCTTTAGAATTATTACTAAAGGTAATGTAACCACCATCAACATTTATTATGATATTAAAGATAGAATAATTTATGGTCATATTACTTGAAAAAACACTATCCAAGTATCATAATCTTTTATAGGAGGTAGTCATACAGTTTTCTTACAAATGAAGATTTACACAAGAAATGATTTTGGTAGCCAGATTTTCTTAGATATATAAATGTTAGTAATCAGGGCTTTAGGAACCCATATTTGTTTAATAGATATCTTGTAAATATACTATAATATTTTTGAAATAAAAACTTTGTTTTATCCTTTAAAAAATAACTAGCAGTAAAAGTTTCAAATTTGGACTTTGGAATAAATTTCCTATTTACTACTCTTCTTTGTCCACATTGGTATCCTATACCAGTAACATATTTTGGTGCAACTTATTTTCCTAGGATATGAGTAATAGTTTCAATACCATTGGTAAAAATTTATAAATACTTCCTATGTTGTTCATTATACAAATTATGTTCAGTATTTTCCTTTAGTAACTGAGTATATTTCTCTTTCTCAACAGATAAATCAGATTTAGTATTGGCGGTAAAATCATTCTATCTCTAAAGAAAATTATAATTTTACTTAAGTTCATTAAAAGTGTATTATACCATTTTGAAATATTCAAACATCTCTTCTTGATATATTTAATCATAATTATATTCATTCTCATAATTATTATAATAAAACATAATAAAAACATTAGAAACAATAGATGCCTCAGAGACATTAGTCCTAAAGAACATGCCGGATATGTCTGATTTTTGTTCAGTAGTAGAATTAGGATCATTAGAGTTATCCTCAAAGGAAATATAAATTTATTTTATGTATTTCTTAAATATTTGGTCCTTGTAATCATATTTTCTTTTGTATTTTAACTTTGGATAGTCTTATTTCACGTATCATTTTCTTTTTCTTTCAAAGCTAGTGATTTCGTTTGTGTTATCATCCTTCTTCCAATATCTCTCACAATTTCCTTTTGTTTCAAACTTTCCTTTATAATTAGGCTTTATGAAAAACATCATATTTATATAAAATTTCTTTAATCTTCTAGCTAGGTAGGCCATATCCTCATCAATGTCTGGAGGTGACTTATTGTCACTTGAACTTTCAGCCTTTATATTTTCAATTTAATTTTCTCTTTTTTTGGATGCATTAATCTTGAAGGATGATGACTTTCTTTTAAGACCATAATCTTCCTCTCAGTTGAATTTTATTTCACATTCATACATTATTAGTTTACCAATTAGTTCCTTGACCTGAAGTTTTCCACTATCACATTATTCTCTAATTGAAACAGATGCGCCTCTCCATATTTCTGGAAGGCATCTTAGGAATCTCATGATCTGGTCTTTGTTAGACACTAGATTTCCAAGAAATCTCAAGTGATTACAATTTCATTAATCCTAAGATACATTCAAGATATTAGTTAATCCAACTTCATTTTAAAATATCATATTTAATATTATATGTGTTTAATATCATTTCATTAACATTAATTTATCTTTCATGAGAAATGGAATGTGTGTCCCAAATTTCAAAAGAAGTTTTACACACAGAAATTATATTTAATTCATTATATAATAAAGAATAATACAAGGAATTACTATATTTACAATTATTATTATAGGAAACATTTTTAGAATCAAACCAATATTTTCATGTAGTTTTTGATAACTCAAACTTATCATCGATAGTAGACCAGATTTCAAAACCCATAATTTCTATATGAATTTTAATCTTGATCTTCAACTGATCATAATTATTACCATTGGAGAAATAAGTTCTGTTAGTAGAATAACCTTTTGGTATATTATCCATTTAAATAATTTAAATCTATAACTAATATAAATTTAAGATCTTTAAAGAACAACTAAAATCACAGTTGAATTTTTTTTCTAAAAAAACATTGATACTAATGCTTTTAAATTGATACCAAATATTGGTCATAATGAGTGTCTCAAGTGGGTGGGGGGTGGGGTGAATTGGGTACCCAATCAAAATTTCCATTTAAAATGTATTTAACATAAAATCCTACAATTTTTATAAAAAAAACACAATTAGTTAAAACAATAGTTTGATATAAGACTTGACCTTTTAAAAGAGTTCTCAAAGATTAATTAGGTATTGATCAAAAAAATTTAAAATATTATTTTATCCTTTGAAATAAATTTTATAAATCATGTTCTAGTATGAAATCAAATTAAAAATAAGTATCAAAGTAGTGGTTTTTGTTTTAAGTTAAAAACTTATTCATTTTTAACACATATAATATAAACCAAACAAAAAAACAAAAAGACACATCAAAAAATTGAATACAAGAGGTTTAGTCTCAAGCTAAGATTTAATCCCCTCCACTTAGAAATCACCTTATTAAAAGTAGTTTAATAAAAATAAACTTTTGATCCATAACCTAGATCTAGTTTTACAATAGTATACCAACTTTCAAGATCACAGGTGGCTTTTTCCATAGTTTTCGTTGGAGTAAAAATAAATAGGTAACAACTAGACCACTTACTCAACTCATGGGAAACAAAAGTAATGAGTTTTATGAAGATATATATATATATATATATGTATGTTCCAGTTTAAATAAGGAGATAATGCATGTGTTATAAATTTGGGTAACACACACTTCTAATAATGTAAATGTAAATAAGAAAATAGAGAAAATAAGGTGTATAATAAATAGTGTTGCTCTATCTGGTATGAAATGAAGATCATGTCTCCTTGGAAGTGATTTAAACTAAGGATCAAGTCATTTTTTAGAAAAATGTTATAGAAAAGAGTGTTGTAGACTCTTGTTCTTTAATGTAGGAAGGTACTAGATGTAAGATGTGTTTTGACTTCCCCATTCGAGTGTAAGAAAGATGTAATAGGTAAGATATTCTGGTTCTTTCAAAAAAAGAATAGTTGGATTCACATATATAGATCTATAAGTTTTTCTCCATATTGTTTATTATATGCATAAGGGTGTTCATTTCCTCTTTTAATAGCAACAACAACAACATAGATAATCATTCAGATCTCGTTGTACTACTTGTTTGATACATACATCAATGAATTATATTAAACAATTAAGGAATCCTCATTAAAATAATTAATTGCATTAAATTCAAGAAACTAGCCATTAGTAATATTTAAATAAAAAATAAATTGAAAAAACAGTGGTGAGTCAGTGACACTGGCAGTGTCTAACTCTGGCAGTGACTCAGAGTTTGGTGGTGAGGCATTAGAAATATGTGTTCTTTGAATGGTTACACTTACTTGGTGGTATAAAAGTCTAGAGGTTTGTCACACTGGAGGTGTGTCATCCCAATACTTTTTCAATGTTTTTTTAGGTGGTATGACTTCCTTGATGACATCTCAAGGTGATGCTAAAACATTGTTGACAATGTCTCATACTTTGTCAAATTTCTATCTCAGCAGTGATTCTTTACGACAGATGACTTATCCTTAGCGGTATGACATCTTGGTAGTGAGTCTTCTAGGTGGAAATTATTTTCTCACTTATCCATTTTGGGATATAATTGGTGAGTCCTCTAGCCGTGTCTCATCTTTGATGGTGGGACTTACTTGGTAGTGAATCATCCTTAAGAAACTTTCGCTAATCTATCTCAGTCTATAAAGTGATACTAGAAAACATGAAACTCATTAATGATCATATTAATCATGATTTGGTGATCATTAAAATAAGGTATTCAACAACATATAATTATAATAAATTTTAATTTATTTTGAAGGAGTTTAGAATGCTTTCAAAGCAAGTGAAACTCATAGTAAAGGATTTTTATCTCACCTTTATTTACGTGGGACACATGCCTTATACATAACTTGTTTCTTTTTTCTGGTGTATATAATAACAATGAATGCATTTTATTAAAAATATTATGAAAATTATTGGGATATATATATAAATATATGTATATTTCTATCATGGTACTTATGATTCAATTGTTACCAAAGTGGTAATGGTTTTATTTTAAAATATCCTTGTTTATCAAAATTGATTATGATTAAGTTTTTAATGATTAAATATTATGATCTAACTATAAAGAAAAATACAAATTTTCTTATGCTATATCTACTTCTTGAAAATAAATTTCTTCCTTTCATTTTCCTCACCTTAATTTCTCAAGAGACAAAAAATATGTTTTTAAGGAAAATGGACTTTTTTTTCACTTCGGTCGAAAAAACTTTTTATTCTATATCCATGTTTTCTAAATATGTTTTTAAAAAGGTTTTTTTATTCTCATTTTATTTTTTATGTTCAATTTTTCACATGTTTTAATTTTTACAAAATGGATCAAAAGTAATATTCTTATCATTTTATAAATGAGTTACTTTATTATTTTTTTATAAAATTGTAAAGGAATGTTTTCTTTTAACTTATATGGTATGAAATGAATTTTCCATTATTGTGACCACATAATGATTTGAATTTTCCTTTAATAGTTTCTATGGTTATTTTAAATGAAATTATTTTCTATAATATTTTGTAATAGTTTTTATTTTAATGTAGTGATTTCAAAATGGAAATTTTGTTTTCCTTAAGAAATGTTCCAAGTGATCTTTCGAAATTTTTCCCCATCTAAGATGAAATCCATTAATATTTATTAACCCTTGATGGGGTTATTATCTAATTATACAATCCTTATTATATTTATAGATGTTTTATGATTTTGATGATAATATTTTTAGGAAACCTGATCATTTTCCACAAGTTATTCTACAATGATTTTTTTATGAAACCCATTTCTCTTTATTGGGTTTGGTATGTTGAATATTTTATGATCTTGTGCCACAAATATATACGATTTTCATTATGTGATGAGTGGGACCTATATATACCTCCAATTAATTGGGTAATAGTTAATGTTCCATGATCTTAAAGGGTACATGTGAGTTCATCCCAAGAACAAAATAGGGTATACAGGAGGTTATCCTAAGCCCGAAGCAGGTACATGGGTGGTTATACCAAGACTAACATGTTATGAATGTATTTGTGGGTATCCTTTACATATGGTTTTCAATTATTTTTTGTATACCACAATTCCATGTCTTATACAAATGTTATTCTCTCATTAATCATGTTCTTTGATTCCTTTATGATTCATGTCCTATGAACTGTCAATATTTATTCCACAAATCAAGATTATGGTCTATGGTATGTAATGAATTTGTTTCAAATGTTAAACTCATGTTATCATACTATTATGCTCATTTTATGATTATGTGATCAAATATATCTACCTTTCTTACTCTTACATATCACTATAGATCACACTTTCTTCTGTTTCCTTTTCAAAGGTTATGAAGAAAGGTATTATGTATGACATGTCCTAGAAGGGTTCTAGTTATGAAGAAATAAGTAGAATATGGTTCAATTCACTTATGAACCATCGGTTTATATATAAAAGTTTTTAAAGGAACTATACCTATATGATTTTGGCATGGATCCTCATATTATGTAATTAATATTCATCTAATAATATGTGATATTTATTTATGGAAATTATGGGTCACTATATAAATAATAATTGTATAATAGAAAAGACAATTATTGAAAAGATTTTAAATAACATTGGTGTGGAAGAAAAAATTCATTGAGCAAAGAGGAAATAAGTTCGACTTGTCCTAAAAATATATTTTAGGGGTCATTTAAAGAAACAAAAAAAAAGATAATGAAAGAAAATAATGAATAAACCCGAAAATAACAATAGAAGAATAAATTTTAATGGTTTTAATAGATAATGATAATATAATTTACTTCAATGGAAATTTAACATAGACAATACTGAAAATAAGTCATAATGTAACACAAACCCCTACCTAAGGTCCTAGATTTCTTCATATGAACTCTTAGAATCCTATATAAAAAATTTAAATTTATTATAAATATATTACAGAAACATAGTTGCAATATTTTAAAATATAAAATTCCATTATAATTTTTAATTACCAAGTTATTAACAATTATTTATTAAATTCAATATTTTTGTGTTAAATGCTTTGTTTTCCATGCATGTTCTGGTTTGACAGTTCTAGTCCTTGCACCTTATTTATGGTTTTAAAATCTAAAAAATATTAACCATGTTATAAGTATCAAAATTATCCATTATATAAAATTTTATAACCATTCATATAAGGTGGTAATGAAAAATGAATTACATCTCTTTGTGGAGATGGTTATCCTTACATACACATGAGAAATGTTTTCATTCTCTGATGAATAGAAATAAAGACTATTAAATAATAATAAATATTTAAAGAATCATAAAATTTTCATTAATATCATATATATTCATTAAACTCATACATATGAATATCTAATTATAGAAGTCATGAAAAACGAATCACATCTCTTTGTGGAGGTGGTAGCCCACACTTACACATGAACAACATTATCATTTGTTATAGGAAGGAAATTAAGTAGAAAATGGTTATAAAATTAACATAATTTTTTGATATAGTAATAATAATTTTTTAATCCTATTAATATGGTTATATAAGACATATATGAGGTTAAATAATAAATAAACTCAAAATAGATTGGTAAACACAATTAATTATTCTCTAGGAAACCACCTATGGATTACAACTTAAGAAATCAAAGGTTGGAATTTTTGGAAAAAATTAAGATATATGGTTTGTGTAATGAAGTTAAGAAGATATTTTTCAGTTATTTTATGAACTATAGGTCTCAATGTGTATGAATAAGTGAATATAGGAGGTTCCCTTTTCCATGTGAGGTGGGTGACACTCTTGTAAATAATTAAAACAATATAATACAATAAATGCATATTTAAATTCAATTGGAACCAAGTGAAAAAAGTTTTGAAGATAAGATAACTTACGGTTTAAATATCTTTAACCAATAAAATTTATACAAGTTTATGTGATATTTTAAACCTTATATTTTAGTTAAACCCCCTCATTAACCCCTTTTAACC